>JZKD02S0545221.1:1362275-1397548 GCA_000966675.3 Picea glauca
AAAATCCAGAGTGCAATTAGACATACCTTCAACCATACATTTACTGTGTAGTGTTTGAAGGCCCTTTTCTCCAATATGCCCCAGTCTTTGATGCCACAACATGGTCTTCTTTTCTAGGACAGTATTGGTCTTTTCTCCTTCATTTTTCTGCTCAAGGACAATAGAACTATTACACCCATTAGTATAAGTGCTTCCCAACAACTTGTACAGAGTTCCACAATGAACTCCCCTCATCAACACCATTTCTCCTCGTATAATCTTGCAAGTGTTCTTTTCAAATACAGTTTTCACTCCTGCATCACCCAACTTGCTTACAGATATTATGCTCCTGGCTAGTTTTGGAATGTGTAGAACCCCAGGGAGAGTTCTAATCCTTCCATCGTTTAGCAGAAACTTAACCCTTCCATGTCCCAATATTTTTGTTGTCGAGTCATCTCCTAGGAATACATCACAACCATCATATTTTTCATATTCAGAGAACCACTCCCTGTGAGGAGTCATATGGTATGATGCACCTGAGTCGATCAACCATACATCATGTTCTGCATGTGTACTTGTAGATGCTAGGTAAACATCACCTCTTTCTTCAGTGGAGGTTTTCGCCTCTGTGGAAGAGGTACTATCAGATCCCTTTGGTTTTTCAACCTTCTTAGACTTGAAATCTTTCTTATAATTCCATGTTTACCACACTTCTAGCATTTCCTCAAAGATTTTCTTGAAGACTTAGATCTACCTGTAGATTTAGATCTCCATCCCAAAGGCTTACCAGGGTTCCTATCTTGGGTATGCCCTCTTACAAATAAAGCATATGTGTTGTGACCATCCATGCTTTTTCACCTCGTCTCTTTAGATAACAAGGATGCAACTACATCCTCATACTTCAATGTAGATTGAGTGGTACTACCTATTGCTACAATCAGATTATCCCAAGAGTCTGGCAAAGAACATAACAAAGTAATACACTTATCTTCTTCTGCAATCGTAATATTAACAGATCCAAGTTGACTTACTAGAGTATTAAAGGCATTTAGATGGTCTTTCACAGAATCTCCATATTCCATCCTAAGATGATACAACTTCTTTCAAAGAAACAACTTGTTTACCAGGGACTTTGATTGATACAAATTCCCTAGCTCATCCCATAGTTCCTTGGCTGTATATTCTCCTGAGACATTTGACAACACCGAATCTGCCAGGTAGAGTCGAATAATACTCCTTTCTCTTCTGTCCAATTTGTCCCAATATTCCTTCGACATGCCAGTAGCTGGTGTACTAGTAGTTTGTGTACTAGTAGGTTGTGTACCAGTATCCTGTGTGCTAGTAGACGGTGTACTAGTAGGTTGTGTACCAGGATCCACAATAATCCATTGTTCTTTGTCTACAAGAAGGTCCTCCATCTTGAGATTCCATAGCTCAAAGTTTTTACCGTTGAACTTTTCTATCTCGATTCTATATGAGCTCACCATTCCTCTTTCTTCACTTGAATCTCCACTGCAAAATCTCCCACTAAAATCAAGTTTATCACAGACCCAAGATAAAATTGATCTATCAAGACCAAGCCAAACCCTCAACAAAAAAGGCTTCCCTCTAAAGCCAAAAACGAGCTCTGATACCACATGTAAGTTTTAAACCTGCGAAGTAAAGATATGCATATAGATTCTTAAGCAAGACAGAAATTAATCAATGGCTCATACACAGAATACACAAAGATTTTATACCGGAAACCCTCAACCGGGAAAACCTTTCTTATATTCATTATATCGAATTTCACCATTTGCCATACAATATATACAATGTTTTTAGTTACTCCATAGATACCAAAACACTAATCCCTTAATCCGGGATTAATTTATAAATCCGCTAAAAATAGCAAAAACCGCCCCAAAAAAAAATTTTGGGGCACTGCCCCAGGCTACCGCCCATTGTTGAGCGTTGCATGTAACCAAGGGGGGGCATAATGGTAGGGATCATCATATGAAGTTTTTGTATCTGATGCACCCACACACACACACATGCAAAGAATATAACACATACCCAACAAAATCTAGTCCTAGGGAAGAAACCCCCAAGACCAAATGTTGACACAGAAGGAAAACTTCCCCATGGTGAAAAATTTCCCCCAAGGGATGTACCCCTAGGGAGAGGTGTCCTAACCCAAAGAAAAGGAAAACCTATAGAAGTATTGATGCCCCCAGGATATCTAGGGACAACCAAAAAACTACTAGGAATACTCAATCCAAAAGGTAAGACTACACCTGATGTTACCAAGTCGCTCATTGGATTGGTAGAGGTGGAAGGATTTACACCTCCCATTTTGAAACCAAAGCTCATCCCCCCACTGGAAAATAATCTAGAAGTGGGAATGGATACATAAGGAATGGGTTTAGGCATGCTAGTTATACTAAAGGATGGATATGACACCACTGTTGACGTCCCCCATGTTATCACTCTGTAATTTTCTTGGTTGCAACAGAAAATATCAGAGGTAACCTAAAACCTACTTTGAGACTAGAAGCTAGCCTTCTGCCAGTCCAGAGAGGGATCTCTCCTATCATTTTTTCAATCAGTACAGTGGCTAGGTTCTATGATAATAAAGAGTATGAAATGGTTAGTAGTACTAAGAAGAATATCTATTGGTAATGGAGTCATAAGGAAGATAAAATTAAAGTTTTCATAACTTGGCAGGAAATGTTTTATCCCAGAGGCTAGACAACCAATTATTTCTAGACATCAAATAATAAAATATGGATATATGAAAAATAAATCATTCAAAGTAACAAAGATCATCTAGCTTAGATGAATTATGTATAAATTTGTCAATCTAAAAATGAATATTTGAAACAAGATAGACACTGAGCATATTAAAATGATTTATGCATCAATATTTTCTCATTCAAACATAGAAGAATACATTTAATGGGAACAAATAAAGGAGAGAAAATACACCAAGAGAGCATACTACAACAATTGAACACATGAATCTCTGAGCAAAAGCTTCAATAACTTGTCTTCCAACCTTTCATTAATATTCAGAAACTATTACAAGAAACCAACAATCTTCTTACTCAACTCTTGAACCCTTCTATTGTCTTTTTCATTCTAATAAATAACATTACACTTCATCTTGATTCCATGAATTCAAAATGGTTAGGGTTTCTCACCCAAAAAGAAGTTACAACTGATAAACTAAGTTCTTAACAAATTTCCAACTAAATTACTACAGGTTCCTACAAACTAGGGTTTGAGTTTCTGACTAACTTGTACACCCTAATACATTTTTGTTACATACATTTGATGGAAAAAAGTTTTCATTATCGTATTATGATGATGACATGCCAAACTCACTCCATCTGGCAACTAAAAATATTTGTTTACATGTTGACTAGTGATTTCGCAACAAACAAACATTTTGCTGCGAAATCTTTGTTTTAGCATTTTCGCAGTGAGAGTGCTGCAAAATATCTTTTTTTCAGTTGTTGATGTTGAAAACCTCTTCAACCTAGATCCAAAACCATATATAGCTTCACAAAACAAAAATTCATGACTTATCCTTAATGTTATCATGTTATTCCATTGCAGCTTGGGACAATAAGTCCAGGTTTCTTTTTTCCATTTGTTCCTTTATCATTCTGTCCTTTGTTCTCAATACCTTATTTTTCTTGTACATATTATTCACTTGTTTGTGTAAAGGCAAATACCTCTTGACCATTCTTTTACCATTTTCCAAAGCTTCTTCACACAGCTCCAAATGTTCATCTATTCCCCTTTTCATATGCATGTTTTCTTCTCTTAATTTTCAATTTCAGCTTGAGCCTCCTTCAACTGTTTCTTTAATATTTTGGTTGTCATGTCTTCTTTTTCTATAGGTGACTGAACATCAAACACTTTCTTAGTATTAAAATGCACAGGTGTCTCATATTTTGTTTCCTCGGTTTGGATCTTCTTTCTTGTTGATGATATAGTTATAGACCTACCAAGCTTTTCTTTGCTAAGTATTTATGGACTAAACCTCACTTTCTTTCTCAGTGGAGGTTTATCTTCTACAAAATATTTAATTACAATACATGGAAATGTTTCATCTATAGGAATTTCATCTACAAGATATTCATCAACTGGATCTTCCTCTACGAGATTTTCATCTAAAGGATTTTATTCTACAAGTTTTTTTTTTTGTGTTGCAGACCTAGTGAATGGTTTCCTAGGTTTTGTCACTTTTACTTATTTAGGAGGGAACATGAATTGTTTACCTTTTATCTTGCTTCTTCTACTCTCAGGTGTCTTTTCAATATCTACAACTGTTTCAACACCCTGAAATAGCCTTTTCCCCCTTTTTATGGATTCTTTTCTAAGAGGAATCTTAGTTGCAGTCACAGGAGTTTCAATCACAATGGGATGCTCTTTGTTATATCCCTTATTTATTTTCAAACTACAAGAGACTATTTTAGTACTTGTAGAAGGAGTAATACCTTTGGATGGTGGAGAATTAATAGTTTCAGCACAAAACCATGATGCCACCAAAAACGAATTCCATTCTCTTTTTTCTTTCTTAAGTTCTTCAAGGACCAACAATTTAATGAGACTGAAGTGAAAAAGGCTAGGCTCAACTTGATTTGACTTAGCTTGTACTTTATCAACCATTTTCCCCAGGATCCTAGAAATATAATAAGGGAGGTTTATGGTTTTGTTACCAGTAAATTGCATGAGAAATATGATGTGGTACATGTATACCTTGTTGAAATGCCCTTCGCATGTGAAATATCTCTGTATTACCCTCAAAAACTTATCATGGTGTTCAAGCATGTAAATCCTAGGCACTCCCTTTGACATGTTATCGTTTTGAAATTCTTCTTTAAAATAGTCATTACAATAGGAAGCATCCAGAGGTGTTCTCTTAAACCACCTCCGAACTTGCATGGGTATCCCTGTTGTTGAGAAAATTGTTTGTTCAGTAACTTGAATTTCCAATGATCCAACCTTTGTCATGGTCCCTTCAAAATTTAGGGAAAAATTCTTTTCCACCTCTATGTGTCCTCCCTATAGCTTTTCACAAAATGTAAGGCATCCTGCTGCCTGGAAGGGTTCTCTGAACACAAGATTTGAGTCCAGCAGTTGCAAACCTTAAGGTTCGAATCTTACTATGTCACCTCCCTTGTGTACCTTCTTCTTATCCTTGTTTTTCTCCATGGCTATTTGTGAATAATTTTGTGATGATGATGGTGCAAAGGATATAAAAACTTAGATAGAATGTAGGGAAGAAAACTAGTGTATTGGGGTTTAGTTGGAATATAGGGTTACAATGTTTTAACAACAGGGATTTTTCACCGAATGAGACAGCACAATTTTGACAAAAAATTAGGGTATTAGCACTTGAGGGAAATGCAATAGAAAACAAAGTTTCAAGTGTGTCATATGATAGAGCATGCTTTTAGGATATTAATAACAGGTGAACCGATCCAGCAATTTCACAGCGCATGTGGTTTCGCAGCTACTGTCACAGTTTTGAAGCAAGATTAGAAATTCAATAATTCAAAAGGGGAAACTTCTCATGAATTATAAAAATTTATTTACAACAGTTGTACCAACTTTCATGACCTCATTCCCATGATTTCCTGAACTTTATAGGAAGCTTTAAAGTGATTTGACATGATGGCTTGGTCGTTGTAGAAAGCTAGGAGATTTTGCAGTGCACGTGAAAACATTGGTTACACATTTGAAAAGGTACCAAACTGGATTAGGAAAGCTATAAAACTTTTGGTACACATGTAAAAATATTCATGTGACCTTATTATGACATTGTGTAATGATTTGAAACCCACCCTCTCTAATGATGATATGAGATCACATAACAAAATGACTTAACCTTGGGACAAGACTGACCACTATGACTTGGAATGACACTCTAATCCTCTAGACATGAATCAACTTAGACCAACATGACTCATAGGTGAATTACTTCAAAAATATTTCCATGGGACATCTATCCTAGGAACTTGACACAAATGTTTTGAGAAATTAATACATGACCATAACACAGACTCAACAAAACCATTGTTTTGACTTTGTAAATTAACACTCCCTAACAACCCAAACTGAGGAACCAAACTAAAATGGTATGGACGGTGTAGGACTAATGGATCTAAGGGGTGGAAATGAGGACGCTTTTGGGATGCCCCTAGGGGAATTGGCCTCTGTCGTATGTGGGGATGGGTTCATAGGCTGGGCTACATTAGATGAAACATTCGATCCTGACATGGTGGGAGGATAAGTGAACAAAGATAAAATATCACTAAAAATTTCCCTTACTTGGACAAGTAAAGGGGTGTTTGGTTCATTCAAAGGAGGATTAAAATTCCATGGAGGACATTCATCAACCTCTTTTACTTTGATTAAATCGGTCTTTTCAAAATAAATATAAGACCCGTCAAACTCCTTGTCACTTGTTTCACAACTCTTTAGAGGCAGTTGTACTTTTGTACTAGGCTCGAGTCTTCATAGTCAACGAGACTGGCGCGGTGATTCAACCACGGTGAATAAATTTATGTTTCTTTCCAAACACAAATCAACATATGGATGACCTAAACTCAGACTCAAAGAGATCACCCCTAATCAAATCTAGGAAAACAATAAGAAAACCAATTGGCTCAGGGGCCTTCCCAATACCAACCTCATGGGGGAGATGAAGTCCCCACCAGATTGACTAATGAAGGTATGAGGAGAAGTTACGGTGAACTACACAAAACAACCCTGACCGGTGCAAGTACTATTTTTTAAGGTGGACACCCTCCAGGGGAAATGAGACTGTGAATGAACGCCTTCCCCAATTGCTATAAGCACATCCCACCTGTAGTCACCTATGTGTATCCCTAGGAAAGGTCACTAAGGGTACCACCTAACAATCAATGGTCGGGTGAACATTTATAAGTCTGACTGTGCATAAGGGTAGGGTAACTATTCCTAAAGTTTCATAGGTTTAACCCAATGAAACCCACGTATGCATAGTAGGCAAAGCGGTACCGCAATCACCAAAACAAGCAGAAAGGGGTATCTCCCTACTTTCCCCGATGCGACCTCGTTCTTAAATCCTATGTTAGAGGAGATTCCCAATACAGTGGTTGTAAGAATGGATTTTCATGCTCTTTAATGACTCCTAATTAGAGTTTTGTGGCCTTGGAAAGTTTACTCTCCAATCCTATTCCAAGGCCCTAAACCTATCTATTCTTGGTTTTCTATCAAAGAAAAAATGTCTAATTGATTTTATATTAAGCATTTTTTTTAAGGTTGTTACTTAGGTCCAAAGGTAATGGATGAAAAATTAATGTTTTGATGACTCTTGACCCAACCAAGCAATGCAAGAATGATGATGCAATTTTGTTCTTTTCAATGAACTCTAGCTATGGGAGGGAAATATATTTTTCTTTTTCTTTTCCAATTTCAAAAATGAAACCTCACACGCACCAAGAAACCAAAAATAAATTAAGATCTGAAACCAAACCATGCTCATAATTCATTTGTTCACTAATGCTTCAAAATCAAACCTAGCATGCAAGATTTTTTTTTTTGTTTTTTTGATTATTTTTTCAATGTAAATGCAAAATTTCTTGATCTAAGCAAGAAATCCAAATGCAAAAAAGGAAAATCCAGCAAATTATAAATAAAAGGGGCTATAGGATATTGGGAATGATTTTGGATCAGCCCACTCCAATGTAACTATAAGGATCACACCCAAAAATTCACCCAAAACTCAAAAAAAAAAATCTAGTGGAGATCTAGAGTTTGGGAGAAGAAATTTGCAGGGACTCTACTACACTTTGTATTTATCAGAAGAATATGATATAATATATCAAAAGAAAGCCACAGAAATAATATTTATAATTGTTTTAGTCTGTTTACAATATCAATTCCATGTCAAAATATATTAGTCAAGCATTCCACACGGTCATCACGAAAAATCTGCAAAATAGATGATTTTAAATCAGCGATAACTTTGCTTTCTGAACACCGATCTGGATGTTTTTTTTTTAAATTGGATTAATTTTTGAGAAGAATTTATATATGTATATAATTCATTCATATTCTACACATAAATTTACAGAATTGTGTCTAAAGGTCGTAACCCTCATTTTGAGGAAAAAATCTTTAACAGAGCCAAAGAAGAAAGCAAAGACCCCAGTGGAGTCGTCAATATGTTATGAGAAAAATTCCTATAGGGATCTCACTAAATGAATAGAAATATCTCCCTAGGATCTACCCTTGACCCTAGACATAAGATGGGTCTAGACTTCTAATGGTTTTCCTTAGATCTAATTAGATTTATTTCCTTTTAACCAAGAAGGGTGATGAACATACCTTTCGACTAATGGTTGCCCTCATGTATCCTGCTGATGTAGTTCTCAATATCGAGCTCCAACTCCTACAATATACTTCCTTCACACAAGGAGAAAAACAACTACTGATCTATTATTCTTCTAGTGTTAGGAAATTCAAATCTACTAGATCTATCATAATTATGGTGTTGTGGTTCCATATAATTTGTTGCTATGTTGTTATCTCTGCAGTATTTTCATATTTTGCTGCTATTACATTGTTATTCTGTGCATTATTTCTCTTTTCTGCTAATATAAGTACCTGGTACCTTACAAGTGGTATCAGAGTGTAGTGTCCCCAAGGCCAAGCCCTGTCGTAAATTATGTTCTAAAAGGAATTGTAATTATGTTTTATAGGCTGATGAGCCAAGTTTTTATACGTGGGAGGCTTATGTGTTTGTTAGGCTAGGGAGACTAAGTGTTGAAGGCCAGGAGCCTGCTGTTGTATATGTAATCATGCAGAACAATTAATAAAATATAAACACCGCCATGTGCAGAACAACCACGATGAATGAGTGAAGGGGGACTAAGCATCCATAGAGTGGGCAAGGAATTAGGGGCTGGAAGGTGGGAAAAATGGGGCTAAGTGTTAAGCCTAGGGGGATTAAGCCTGGGAATAATATTTTATTATTATTCCAAAAGAACATGTGCCATTTATGTTTTATCCTAAGTTCCTAACCATAAGGAAGGTAATGCATGCTAAGGAATGCATGCAGTTTCCATGGCGACAAGTGTCAGCCCCGACCCATGGAAATAAAATGGCCAAGATGAGCCGCAAGAGGGGTTCTCCTCCATTCCACTCGACGGCCTGAGGTCGTACGGACTTTGAGTGGGACAATGGACCCAACCTCTATAGAAAAACCTTGTACCCCTTCTGAACTGGAAATTCTGTGTGGTGTCTGGGAAATCCGTGTGCATCCTCTGTCTAACTGACTGAACCTGTGCATGGAGGCTTTGTCCCGAAGACATGACCCTGAACCATTTTTCCATTGCTAAGCATGTGGAAATGCACGTGTCCATTTTCCCATTGGTTGTGTGGCCACGTAGTGCTGGACTGCGTGGGAGGTTTGTTGGCCAGTTGTACAACACTCTTTCTAGGTGAGAGAGGTGATTGAGGTTGGAAGAACAGGTTGTTGGCCTGTGAGCGATTCTCTTCAGGTGAGAGAGTGCACAGAGGAAGGAGAGAAATCCTAGAAGGAACCCTGTAGCTGCCACAGATCTCAAAGACTTCTGGTCCGGTCTGTTGCTGTAACCCAAGGCAAGGGAGGTTAGCAGCCGAAGGACTTCCCAGGTGACAGAGAAGGTGTATACTCCTGGGGTGGAACAGGCATGTGGGGAATGAGGTTCTATGGGCAATGAGTGTGGGTGGTTTCTGGGGAAGAATACCTTCCTATTTCTGTGTGTTGTTTTCCATGTAACCTCAGCCTAGCCTAGGATTCCTTGTCTCGGGGTGGATCTTAGTCCCAGCTCAAGGGTGACCCACTGCTGAGCTTAATGAGTAGTGCGGTCTAAGGCTTGGAGGTTCGTGGCAGGCCGGCATATGGTTGGTGGAATCTACCACTTTTAAAAGATAATTATCTGATTATTCTTTAATCATGTTTTGCATGACTGTGCTCCTTATGTTATCATGAATTTCGTTGTGTATATGAATTAACATTAAATGCTATTGATTGTTAATTATAGTAGAAAATAATATGTTTACTCTGAGCTTAAATGTATTTCTTGGCTTAAATGCATGTGGATTATATAATGTCTGTATGAGTTTTGTACCAAGTGGTGTTATAGTTTAATTTTAAGAGCGATTAAGCCATGGTAGCTGAAAAGGTGCGCTACAGTTTGGTATCAAAGCCAAGGTTTTGACACTGAGCCTAGATGGGCCAGTGGAGCGGTCTTTGGACCGAGAGTGCGAAGGGAAATTGGGTCTGGAAGGCCAATTTCGGACCCTGGTTTGCTTTGAAGTGTCAAGGAGTTACTTGACGAGTTTTTAAGCTCAATAGGTTTAGCGGCATGTGAAACCACAACGGGTGTGGTCTATGGCCATGGGGAGATAGGTCTTGACACCAATAGTGTTAGAACCTTAGGATCGGTTCAGGAGGGAAGGTGAACCCTCGTGACCATCGGATCTGGAATGGGTGCACAGGGTTTAAAAACTTGTTTCGAGTTGTGCAAGAGTCTGGGAATCTCAATACGTGAATTTTCGAAAACCCGAAATCCATGGAGATCTATGCGGTAGATTGTAGAGGACGGCTCAACTGTCGGATTTGGTGGAGTCGCACTCGGGTTAGTCGTGAAACCTTTCGGATTTTGCAAAATCAGAATTTTAGAAGTCAGGGGGGTTGGAAATGGGAGTGACATGGGAATTCACAAGTATCGAAACCTCAAAACCCTGAAACCCGAAGTCCTGAAGTCCCGAAAACCCAAAAACTAAAATGCCAAAAGCTTCGTGTTGTTGGATTCTCGTTTGGAAAGGACGTGGGTTCATGAACGTGTACCACATGTTGGTGAGTCTAGAAAATGGATGAGATTGGTGGGACCCCTAGGACATCACAAAAGGTGATGTGTATCTTCCGGAATGCATTATGCCCCATCACAGTTAAGGGCGACAGCTATGCTGTGGACCCAGAGAGTAATTAAACCCAAAATTTTGGATTTCAGGGATTGTAGTGAAAGGGAGTAGGAGGTCACTGCATAGTGAACTCCCAAGTATCGAAAACCCAAAGTCCCGAAACCCGAAGTCCCGAAACCTGAAGTACTGAGAAACGAAGTTTCGAAGTCCCGAAATTTACAGAGCCGAACAAGAACTCATGAAACTTATTGAATCAAAACGATTGTGTACATTTTCGTAATGGATTATAAATGTCATGGATTTTTCCTGAAGGTTTAATGGCCTGACAAACTTCGAATTGAATTGCACAGTGTGTGTGTAGATCTCAATGAGGGTCGGGACTCCAGCTAACCAACGCCGAGTATGGAATGGGAAAAGGTGCAGATTGCCTCCGAAACAGGAGACGAACGGGAAGGAAAGGATGTCAATGTGAAAGTGGAAGGATCGAACTCCAATGGGCATGGAAAATAAAATGATAAGGAAGGACACATAATGAAAATCATTGAATAATTGCAAAGAGAGGCCCAGGCTCCTCGATATGATAGCCGAAAGATCATGAAAGTCAGGGATCGACAGGGTGTATTAAACTTAAAATTTTTTAAGAGCCTGGAAAGAATAGAGAGGAAACTCAAGAAGGGAAGAGACTCAAGTAAGACGGAGAGTCACAGAACCCCTGGGAGAATAAGGAGATCAAGAAGCGTCAGGACTCCCGAGAGGAAAAGGAGGTCGAGGAGTGCTAGCCGACATCTTAGTCACTCCCAAAGACATTCCAGTAGGGGAACACGCAGTAGTTCAAGCTCATCTCCTACCAGAAAAAACCAGAAATCTGGAAGGGATGAATTGAAAGGGGAAATCAACAAGATTAAAATGCCTACATTCGATGGTGAACATAAGAAGGAAGAAGATGTTGAAATATGGTTGTTGGGTATGACAAAATACTTCCAACTACATAATTATTCTACCCATGCAGAAGGAATAATTGCAATGTACCAGCTGAAAGGAAAAGCATCCATGTGGTGGGATCAGTTAGTGCAAGTGCAACACATCAGAGAGAAGGAGGTCACGTGGAAGGATTTTAAGAGGTATTTCGAGAAGAAATACTTGACCAAAATATACTATGATAGAAAGATGAAGGAGTTCTTTGAACTCAAGTTGGGCAGCATGACCATTGATGAGTATGAACGAAGTTTTCTAGAACTATTGAAGTATGTTCCATTCATCAAAGACGAGGCTGTAAAAATTCAGAGGTATCTGAGTGGACTTCCACCTTCTATTGGTGACAAGATTCAATATGACGATCCTAATACCATGGAAGAAACCATAAGAAGGGAGAAATGCTTATACGAATAGCAAAGAGAAAAGCCTACCTTTCGGAAGGCTTGGGATGACCAGAAGAGGTTTAAGAAAGAACAGAAGTAGAAGGGAAACAAGCCTCCCTTTTTCAGGAATAGTCCTTAGGGACAATCATCTTTTAGAGAGCCCGGGAAAGTTGAAGGGAGTGAGAAGATGCCAAGGTCTCCACCTATGGAGTGTTGGGGTTGTAAAGGGAATCATAGGTACAAAGACTGCCCACACAGAAAAGATAAAGCAAGAACTGTCCATACTGTTCAGCAAGATGAAATAGTGGAGGATATGGGCAGTAGAATGCTGAGGATCTAAGCAGCCTTGGACAACAAACAAGTATAATTTCAGTCACACATTATTGAATTGGAAGGTACGATCAACAACCGACCACTTGTTATTTTAATTGATTCAAGGGCTAGCCATAGTTATATATATCCTAGAGTGGTGGAAAGTTTGCATTTAACAAGAAGAAAACATGAAAAGTCTTGGTTAGTGAAGTTGGCCACAGGGACCAAGAGGAAGGTCATTGAATTGTTTAAGTCCTATTCAATGGACATGAAAGGATTGAGCACTAAGGCTGAATTGAACATTCTTCCTTTAGGCTCATATGATTGCTTAATTAGGATGGACTGGTTGGACCATTACCATGCCCTTCTGGATTGTCGTAACAAGAGGTTTACATGCCTGAACGAAGAGGGAAATTAGGTAACAGTCTAAGGAATTCCCAGAGCCGTGGCTGTGAGGGAAATCTCAACCATGCAGATGAAGAAATGTTATCGTAAAGGCTGTCAATTATTTGCAACTCAGGTGGAAGAAGCATCCTGAGATGTAGTCTCAAATCTTGAAGACCACGAGGTACTCAAAGAACTCAAGGATGTATTTCAAGAGGTACCTGGACTACCTCCAAAGAGGGACATCGATTTTTCTATAAACTTGATGCTTGGAGAAGCTCCAGTTTCGAAGGCTCCTTATAGAATGAGTACTCCAGAGCTGAAAGAGTTGCAATTACAACTCGAAGAGATACTAAAGAAGGGATACTTCCGCCCCAGTGTGTCACTGTGGGGTGCCCCGGTCCTATTCGTGAAGAAGAAAGATGGGACGCTGAGACTATGCATTGATTTTTGGTAGTTGAATAAGGTCACTGTCAAGAACAAGTATCCTTTGCCAAGGATTGATGATCTTTTTGATCAGTTGAAGGATGAGAAAATATTTTCAAAAATAGACCTCAGATCTGGATATCACCAAGTGAGAATAAATGATGAGGGCATCAGCAAGACTTCCTTTAGAACAAGGTACGGTCATTATGAGTTCATGGTGGTGCCGTTTGGGCTGTCCAACGCGCCTGTTGTTTTCATGTGCTTAATGAATGGAGTGTTCAGAGATTATTTGGACAAGTTTGTCATAGTCTTCCTGGACGATATCTTGGTGTATTCCAAGACAGAGGAAGAACATGAGCAACACCTAAGAATGGTGTTGTAGGTGTTGAGAGAACACCAGTTGTACACAAAACTGAGCAAGTGTTCATTTTATCAAAGGCAGATTCATTACTTGAGGCACATTATATCTGAAGAAGGGATTGTTGTGGATCCTAAAAAGGTAGAGGCCATTCGAGAATGGCTAGTACCAAGGAATGTGGTAGAAGTTAGATATTTTATGGGTCTGGTAGGATACTATAGGAGGTTTATAGCTAGATTCTCAAAGATAGCTCATTCTATCAATTCCTTACAAAGGAAGGAGAAGAATTTCCAGTGGACTGAAGAATGTGAGAGCAGCTTCCAATGATTGAAGTAGCTACTAACCATTGCTCCAATCCTGAATATTTCAGATCCAAATAAGGATTACGTAGTGTACACAGATGCGTGTAAGGAGGGGATGGGAGGAGTTCTCAGCCAAGAGGGATTTGTAGTTTGTTATGAGTCTGGAAAGTTGAAGGAGCATGAGAGGAATTATGCCACTCACGATTTAGAGCTGGCAGCAATCGCCCACGCCTTGAGGAAATGGAGACACTACCTCATGGGAAATAGATTCAAGTTGAGAACATACCATAATGGTCTGAAGTATTTATTTGATCAGCTGAGTTTAAATTCCAGGCAAATCAGATGGCCAGAGTTTCTGTGCGAATATGACTTTGATATCAAGCATATAAAAGGGAAAAAAAATAAGGTGGTTGATGCACTCAGCAGAAAAGTGCACGAATTACATGCTACAGCCATTAGCATGTACCAGATTGAGATGAAAGATAGAATTTTCGAAGATGCAAATACTAATTTGTAGTACAGAAGTCTTGTAGAAAATCTACAGCAGTGTGAGAGACCACAGAACAACGAAAGTTACACCTTGGGAACTGATGGTTTACTTCTATAGAAAAACAGAGTGTATGTATCCAATGTCCGAGAATTGAAGCTGGCAATTCTAAAGGAGATGCATAACGTGGCTTATGTTGGACATCCTGGATATCAGAAGAATGTGGTAGCAGTCAAAAGACATTATTTTTGGTTGGGTTTGAAGAAGGAAATCGTTGATACATCGCAAGATGTATGGAGTGCCAGAAGGTTAAGGCTGAGCATAGGAACCCAGCAGGGTTTCTGCAGCCTTTACCCATTCCTGAATGGAAATGGGACGTGGTAACAATGGATTTTATCACCGAACTACCTAGAACCAACAAGCAGCATGATTCAATCATGGTGGTGGTGGACAAGCTTACTAAATCCACCCATTTTATTGCATTGAAAACCACCCACAGGGCAGATGATGTTGCTAATAACTTTTTAAAAGAAGTCGGACGCTTGCACGGAATTCCTAAGACAATTGTGTCTGATAGGGACCCAAAATTCACTTCAAATTTCTGGAAAGGTAGGTTCAAATAATTCGGGGCGAAACTGAACTTTAGTACAGCATATCATCCTGAGTCTGATGGTCAGACAGAGAGGGTGAACAGGTTAATAGAAGACATACTGAGAATGTATGTGATGGATAAACCATCAAGGTGGGAAGAATACCTGCATTTGGTAGAATTCGCCTACATTAATGGGTATCATGCATCATTGAAGATGAGCCCATTCGAAGCGCTTTATGGAAGAAACTGCAACACTCCAATGAGCTAGGATAATCCAGCTGATAGAGCAGTAGTTGGGCCTGAGATGCTCAAAGAGATGGAAGATCAAATGATAAAAATTAAACAGAATATAAAAGCTTCCCAGGACAGGAAGAAAAGTTACGCTGATAGTAACAAAACCCATAGAGAATTCAAAGTGGGTGACCATGTTTTCCTGAAAGTGAAAACTAACAGGAGTTCCCTGAAGCTGGGAAGTTGTGCCAAGTTGGCAGCAATATTTTGTGGGCCATTTGAGATCCTGGAAAGGATTGGGCCAGTTGCATACATGTTTGCATTACCTGCATCTATGACTGTACATAATGTGTTTCATGTTTCACTTCTTAAGAAATATATACCTGATGCTAATCATGTTATCGATTGGAATGTGGTTCATGTGGAACTAGAAGGTGTCCTGCAAGTTCATCCTGTGTGCATATTGGACAGGAAAAAAAAACAGTTCCGGAATCGAGCCATAGAGCTTGTAAAGGTCCAATGGACCTGGTACGGTCCTGAGGATGCGACATGGGAGCATGAAGAATTTATGCAGGCAGAGTACCCGCATCTTTTTGAAAATTTTGAAAGGCTTGCAGAGACAGTGTAAGTTGCACTGAGGACAGTGCAGAAATAAGGGGAGGGGGATTGTAGTGTCCCCAAGGTCGAGCCCTGTCATAAATTATGTTCTAAAAGGAATTGTAATTATGTTTTATAGGCTGGTGAGCCAAGTTTTTATATGCGGGTGGCTTATGTGTTTGTTAGGCCAGGGAGCCTAAGTGTTGAAGGCTAGGAGCCTGTTGTTGTATATTTAATCATGCAGAACAATTAATAAAATATAAACACTACCATGTGCAGACCGACCACGATGAATGAGTGAAGGGGGACTAAGCATCCATAGAGTGGGAAAGGAATTAGGGGCTGGAAGGTGGGAAAAAGGGGGCTAAGTGTTTAGCCTAGGGGGCTTAAGCCTGAGAATAATATTTTATTATTATTCCAAAATAACATGTGCCATTTATGTTTTATCCTAAGTTCCTAACCATAAGGAAGGTAATGCATGCTAAGGAACGCATGCAGTTTCCAGGGTGACAAGTGTCAGCCCCAACCCATGCAAATAAAATGGCCAAGATGATCCACGAGAGGGGTTCTCCTCCATTCCACTCGACGGCCTGAGGGCGTATTGCCTCTACGTGGGAAGACGGACCCAACCTCTGCAGAAAAAGCTCGTACCCCTTCTAAACTGGAAAGTCTGTGTGGTGTCTGGGAAATCCGTGTGCATCCTCTGTCTGACTGATCGAACCTGTGCATGGAGGATCTGTCCTGAGGCCATGACCCTAAACCATTTTTCCATTGTTGAGCCTATGGAAAAGCCCGTGTCCATTTTCCCATTGGTTGTGTGGCCACGCAGTGATGGACTACATGGGAGGTTTGTTGGCCAGTTTTACAACACTCTTTCTAGGTGAGAGAGGTGATTGAGGTTGGAAGAACAGGTTGTTGGCCTATGAGCGATTCTCTCCAGGCGAGAGAGTGTGCATAGGAAGGAGAGAACTCTTGGAAGGAACCCTGTAGTTGCCACAGAGATCGAAGACTTCCGGTCTAGTCTGTTTCTGTAACCCAAGGCAAGGGAGGTTAGCAGCCGAAGGACTGTCCAGGTGACAGAGAAGGTGTATACTCCTAGGGTGGAACAGGCATGTGGGGAATGAGGGTCTATGGGCAGTGAGTGTGGGTGGTTCCTGGGGAAGAATCCCTTCCTATGTCTGTGTGTTTTTTTACCTGTAACCTCATCCTAGCCTAGGATTCCTTGTCTCGGGGTGGAGCTTAGTCCCAGCTTGGGGGTGACCCACTGCTGAGCTTGATGAGTAGTGCGGTCTAAGGCTTGGAGGTTCGTGGAAGGCCTGCATTTGGTTGGTGGAATCTACCACTGTTAAAATATAAGTATCTAATTATGCTTTAATCATGTTTTGCATGACTGTGTTGCTTATGTTATCATGAATCCCGCAATGTATATGAATTAACATTAAACGCTATTGATTGTTAATTATAGCAGAAAATAATATGTTTACTTTGAGCTTAAATGTATTTCTTGGCTTAAACGCATGTGGATTATATAATGTCTGTATGAGTTATGTACCAAGTGGTGTTATAGTTTCCTTTTAAGAGTGATTAATCCATGGTAGCTAAAATGGTGCGCTACACAAAGCACTTTCCTCGAAAGAAAAATGTGGGTTAATTTTTTCAAGGTAGAGATGTATTTCGGTGTCTTAAAGCTACAGATATTTTCCGTTATGCACATAAACCCATGGTTGGGGAGTAATACATGTAGGATATGCAAGTGGTACTTAAGCGCACATATGTTAGACACCTTTGTAACCCTTGTTGGTACCCATTCGAGTGGTAGCGCATCAGACAATGCCTTTATACGGATCGACCTAGATCTCTTGATTCCCTCTATAGATAAACTGATTTTCCTCCTGACTTCTATAGTGACATTGAGAAAAACACTTGGGAATATACTCTCTAGTACTTGGGTAGACGGGTAGTATGGCTAAGGGAACGATCTAGCCTCCTTAGTTGGTGCATTAAGATATTGGACGAGTACTACTGTTGGACCCTACACATATATCAGAGAGCTATAGCATAGGAAAAACCCTTGTCTGTAGAACCCTTTAATACCCTAATCCTTGGGAAGGAAACAAAAATAGAACATACAAGACCTATTGTCGCGCAACTGTGCCTCCTGCATTTTGGTTGCGAAATTACTATATATTTCTTCCTATTAAGAATTTGAGAATTTCAACATTACAGTATTCTTCAGCTCAAAGTATAAATCCATAGGAGTAAAAAAATAAAAAATAAAGTATGAATCATGTTGGCACCATTATTTGAGCCCTATCCCATTAGATTCCTCTCTTCTCCCTTATCACAGTCATGCCTATTAATTTTCAGAAATTTTATTTTTCCTGTGGACCCGAACCCCTTCTGGCACCCTTATTTGGGACTTACCCCATTGGATTCCTCTCATCTCCCTGATCGTCATGATACCCTTCACCCATAAACCATTTTTTGTGTGGTCCCAACCGTCCCTTTTCATTTTCCCCTTTCATCATGGCCCACACCTGTAGCAAAGACTTGGAATCCTGCTTCAATTCCTTGTCCTCTACTTTCACAGAGACCCAACAAGAAGTGCGGGAACTCAGTGCCAATATTTCCACCATAAATAAAAACATGCATTCCTCCATAGACAAAAAAATGGAAACCATCAAACAATACCTCGCTACTCATATTGCATCCTTCCCTAACATGATTTTCACCAAGTTGAATATCCCTACAAAAATTCCCTCCTTTGACCCACCTTTGCACTCTGAAAGTGAAAATTGCTCTAATTCCCAGAATTTTCAGCCCCATCACTTTCAGCGTGACCTATGCCTTCCACATGTAGATGTGAACAAATTTGATGGCTTGGATCCCACTATATAGGTAAATCAAATGGAACATTATTTCTCTTTGTATGGAATTACAAATGAGTTGGCCAAACTCCAGTATGGTGTTCTCCATCTAGATCAAGAACGTTGGCAATGGAGAAAAAATTCCCGCCAAGGGTATGTGGCTTGGACACAATTTGTGGAAAATCTTTATGAACACTTTGACACTGACACCAACCATTTAGGTCATTTGAAAAGGCTGAAACAATTTGGCACAGTGGAAGACTTTATAGTTTCTTTTGAGCGATTGGCTTTCCATACAGAGGGCATGTCTCATGCTTTCTTTCGAGAATGTTTTATCAGTGGCCTCAAGGATGAGATTTGTTCCCATGTCCTCATGGCTCGGCCATATAATTGGGTGGAAGATACTAAAAGAGATAAGGAAGCACAACAGGTTGTCTCTTCTCAAATGAGAAAACCCTCCTTTATTCCTCTCCCTAAACTAGTTACTCCCCCTCCTCTTTCCACTCCACTAAAGATCAAAAAATTGACGAGGGAATAAATGGTTGAATGCCAACTCAAAGGCCTTTGTTATAATTGTGATGACAAATATTTTCCTGGGCATAAGTGTAAGGAAAAAATATTTTTATGTTCATATCCGAGAATGTTTCAGAAGACAATGTCAAGGCCCACCCTATGACCGAGTCACATGAACCCATTGACATGGCCCCACCCTCCGACCCTCCCAAAGTTGAACCGATCATTTCCCTAAATTCTCTCACTAGATTCTCCGCTCTCCAAACCCTCAAGATAATTGGTTACATTAAGCATTGGAAGGTAATCATCCTTGTTGATAGTGGAAGCACCCATAATTTTATTCATCACCGCATTGCCCAAGAAACTAATTCCTATATCCATACAGTCAATAATTTTAAAATCATGATTGTCAATGGCGGGTCCATGAAATGTGGGGGGAATTGTGAAAATGTGTGTCTCCAAATTGGTCAGTACCACATGAAATCTCATATGTTTTCTATCGACATGGGCGGTTGTGACATTGTGTTGGGTGTTGAATGGCTAAGGGCTCCGGGTCCCATTCTCGTGGATTTTAAGGAATTAACAATGCAATTCAACCAGGAGGGACAACAATATAAGTTCCAATTCATCATTGTCGGTTCCCCAGAGATCATCAGTTCCCATCAGATGGAAAGGATCCTCAAAAAAGGTCATTCTAGCATTATTTCCCAACTCCATGCCATTCACGCCACTCAGACACCCTCTATGTCGCAAGACCTCCAATCCATCCCCTCCAAACATCAAGTTGTTTTTTCCACTCCCCAGGGACTTCTTCCTTCCTGTGGCATTCATGATCATTCCATTCCCCTTGTCCTCGAAAGCCTTCCTACCAATGTTCGTCCCTATCTTCATCCCTTTTCCTATAAAAATGAAATGGATAAAATTGTTCAAGAATTTCTCACCGAAGTCTTTATCCGTCCTAGTACGAGCCCCTACTCTTCTCTTGTGGTCATGGTCCTTAATAAATAAGGCTCTTGGCGCATGTGTCCTAACTTTCATGCCCTCAACAAACTCACCATCAAATATAAATTTCTCATTCTTGTCATTGATGACCTCTTGGATGAATTGAGTGGTTACCAGTTCTTTACTAAACTTGATCTTTGTTCTGGCTACCATGAGATACGTATGAATGAGGCAGACATTCTTAAGACTACATTTAAAACTCATGAGGGCCACTATGAGTTTTTGGGCATGCCCTTTGGATTTTGTAATGCTCCCTCCACTTTCCAAAGCCTCATGAATCATGTCTTCCTTCCTTTTCTCTGTCATTTTGTCTTAGTTTTCTTTGATGATATCCTCATCTATAGTAAAACTTGGACAACCCAACTTTCTCATGTGGATCGAGTTCTACATCTACTCTCTCAGCGCTAACTTTTCCTAAAACAATCTAAATGTTCTTTTGGAGCCTCAGAAATCAAGTACTTGGGTCATATTGTTGGCAAGGAAGGTATCAGGGTGGATCCTAATAAGATTGAAGCTATGCAAGATTGGCCTCATCAAAAGGCTCTCAAAATCTTGCGTGGATTTCTAGGTTTAACAAGTTATTATTGCAATTTTGGTAAGAATTATGGAAATATTGTGACACCTTTCACTTCTCTCCTTAAAAATAATTATTCCACTTGGACTCTCGTAGCTGATCAGGAATTTCAATCCTTGAAGGAGGCCATGTGCACCACTCCAGTCCTGGCCCTTCCTAATTTCACAAAGACCTTTGTCCTGGAATGTGATGCTTCTGAGAGAGGAATTGGAGCAATCCTTATGCACGATGGTCGGCCTTTGTCCTTTACCAACAAACAAATGTCAGAGTGAAATTTGGGCCATTCAATCTATGAAAATGAAATTTTGGCTATTCTACATGCAATGGATTTTTGGCACCCTTATATATTGGGGAAACGCTTCTAGATTAAAACAGATCATCAAAGCCTCAAGTATTTTCTGGCACAACGACCTTCCTCCCCGAAGCAAAAAAAATGGGTGACTAAGCTATTTGGATACGATTATGAGATCATTTACATGAAAGGCAAAGACAATGTGGTTGTTGATGCACTTTCAAGAAAATATGAAGGTGGAGGGTCCCTTTTTTCCCTCTCCTTCATTGTACTAGATTGGATCCAAGATGTTCACCAAGAATGGCTACAAGATCCCAAAATTTCGCATTTGATCCAACAATTGCAGACCAATTCTCTATTTTTCCCAGGGTACTCTTCGCACAATGATGATCTTTTCTACAAAGTTTGTTTGTATTTAAGTAAACATTCACAACTTAAATCCATGATACTTTATGAGCTTCATGATACACCCATAGTTAGGCACTCAAGGTTTACCAAAATCTATGACCAAGTCAAACGTTCTTTTTTCTGGGATGGTATGAAATAGGACGTTCACAATTTTGTGGCAGAATGTGATTCTTGTCAACGCAACAAGTGAAAAATAGTCAAATCTCCTAGAACACTACAACCACATCCGATTACACCTACTATTTGGAGGGATATCTCTATGGATTTTATTTTGGGCTTACCTAAATTGGGAAATAAGTCATTCATCATGGTGGTCATTGATCCTGTTTCCAAGTATGCTCATTTATGTGCTCTTCAACACCCATGCATCGCCTCCACTGTGGCTCAATGTTTTATGGATCGAATCTTTTAGCTTCATGGCATGCCTCATTCTATTGTTTATGATGGAGATCCCACTTTCACCAACAATTTTTTGCAAGAACTGTTTAGGCTACATGGAACCCAATTGCATCTCAACATAGCTTATCATCCCCAGACTGATGGTCAAACCTAAGTTGTCAAGAATTGATTGGAAACATATTCAAGGTGTTTTGCATATGAAAGGAAAAACCAACGGGCTCAATGGTTACCACTCGTTGAATGGTGGTACAACACTTCTTTCCATACATATACCTGCATGACTCCTTTTGAAGTAGTATATGGAAAAAATTCACCTTCATTTATCTCATACCTATTAGGTGTCTCGAAGGTTCAGGTGGTTGAACAAACACTTACAAATCGAGAGGCTATGCTCCACACCCTCAAAGATAATTTTGTCATGGCCCAGAATCGAATGAAGAAATAGGTAGATCAAGGTCACAATGAACATCAATTTGTTGAAGAAGACCAGATGTTTCTTCGACTGCAACCTTATAACAAAACTTCACTCAAGGCTGACCATTGTCAGAAATAAGCGCCCAAATTTTATGGTCCTTATACCATTCTCAAGCATGCGGTACAGGTGGCCTATTAGTTATATTTTCCCATTCATTCTGAGCTCCATCATGTTTTTCATGTCTCCTTCTTAAAGAAGGTGATTGGAACTAAGTACCAAACTCAAACCATCCTTCCTGAGTTGGATGAAGAAGGCTCCATCTGGTTTCATCCATAAGCAGTTTTGGACCAGTGTGAGCATCGCCTACATCAACAAACCATCAAGGAAGTGTTAGTCCAGTGGAAAGATACAACTCCAGAAGATGCCACTTGGGAACTAGCTACCATTCTGCAACAATTTCCTTATCTCAATCCTTGAGTACAAGGTTGTTTTTAAGGCGGACTACATGTTAGGGAACTAACCTCCCTAACCCCTCATGTAGGTAGAATAATATATTTCCATGTAATAAAGGCCAATATTAATAAGGCCTCGCAATAGGGAATAATAAGTCAAATGTAAGAATACCTAATAGAAGCTTCCACTTCTAGAAGGATCTTCCTCTAGATTGTCTTTTGGATAGATAGATTTAGTATAAATAGGAGTAAAGGGTATGAGAAGTTTTTTCTTGAAGAATTATTTTAATAGATCTCTACTCTGCTCGAGATTTCCCCCTCAAAGAGGAAAGTGAACATTGTTTCCTATCAATAAAGGTATAATTCGAGTGTTGTGGTTCCATATAATTTGTTGTTTCGTTGTTAGCTCTGCAGTATTTATGTATTAGGTTATTATTACAGTGTTATTCTCTGCATTATTTCTCTTTTTTGCTAATATAATAGACCTGGTACCTTACAAATTCTATCCTCATAACATATAATAACATTATTTCACAACCTATGGTGGAAAATGCAATTATGGCATCCTCTCATCAAGTTGTTTTACTTGTTTAAGTTGATCCCACCACATGATTGTCTTTCCTTGCAAGTGGTAGGTTGGAATTATTGTTTCTACCCTTGAGGGATAGTCATGTAGCTAGAAATATTTCTTCATTTCTAGAAACCAGGCCTTGGCCTCTTCTCCCTTATTGTTCCCACCATTAAAAATCGGTGGCTTGATTTTCCTAAGCTCAACTTGGAAAATTATTTCCTTGGGCCTCCTCCTCTATATCCTAACAAGAGACACACTTGGGTTTCTCCCTGGCCTTGAACTTCCATGTGTTTTCCTAGTGGATTTCTCTAGGGAATGATGGCATCTTCTCATGACACTTAACTTCCTATCATTCATGTGTTCATCCCTTTTTCTATGGGATCTATATTGTTTCACTTGTCTAGCACTAGTTGCTTACTTCGTGCAAGAGTCTTTATTGGATTTCCTCTACAAAATATTTAGACTTTGAAGTATATCTTCCAAGGATTTTATAGTATTCTCATTATATACCTTATAACTCTACACATCTCTATGCAAGATCCTCATAGTTACACTATTAAGCCATAATTCGTGGAACATTACCCCTTAATTGGGGTATATTACATTAGTATTGTTATTTTATTTATGTCGGCTTGGGTCCATTGGTTGTAATTGTACCTCCTAGTCTCCTATATATACCAAGGAGACCTTTTCATTTGGAATCATCTTGTAATTGTGAATTCATATGATGTATAAGGAGTTTTCCCCCTCGAAGAGGCTTATTATTTGAATTTCTCTCTTTTTCAAGGTGTTGAGTACTTATTCTGAGGTTTTTATGCTATTTTAATATTTGGTTCTTAACATTTGGTATCAAAGCTAGACAATGCTCGGGACCGGCTTCCTAAAAAACAAGTCTTCTTGGAATTTTTTCTACAACTTATTTATGGAAGGTTTTAGGATTTGTAATTTCTATGGTGTAGACAAAAAATATAGATATAACTTGGATCCAAATTTCATATCTTGGTTCGTTACAATTTTTGCGATACATTATGTTCAAGTTAGGGTTTTTTACTAGTCCTGAAACTAGTCTGAAACAAGTCTTCTTGGAATTTTCTCTCCCAATTTTTTTCGACTTGGTTTCAATTTATGATATTTTTTAAATATGAAGGTGGAATACTGAAGAATATTTTGTATAAATTTCAGCCCTTGATTCATTGTACTATGAAATTTATCCCTTGAGGAAATTAGGGTTTTTGGTTGGTCCAGATTTTAGTCTAGAACATGTGTTCTTGGGAAAACTATTATATCTAAAGCTACTGACCTCCAAATTGAGTACGACCTGTTCCATCAATTAGGTTACGGAACAAAGTTGTAGAGTTATGAATTTCAAGTTTTGAAGTGAATACAGTGACACATGGTAGTCCGTACAATGTATCTCTCCTGAAAGGGAAAAAATCAGCACATTTTGGGAAAGTTATCATAAATTTCTATTAGAGAATCTAATCTTGGTTTAACCTGTGGGTTTGGAAAGAAGAGACATCAAGTACCTCATTTAGAAATTTATACCTAGAAGGGACGAAATTGTAGAGCTATAGCAAAAGAAAGGTCAGCTAGAAAAACAATATTCAAATCATGGTTTTAAAAGGTGCGTTGTTTTTTTGAAATTCACATATCTTTTGACTAGAAGATCCAATTGGGGTGATTAAAAAAGTGGGATAAAATTAGTATCAAATAAATTTGGGAGAATCTTAGGGTTTTTTAGGTACATACATATTTTGACGTCTTTAAACATAAGATATGTTGTTACTTGTCAGCGCTACAACCCGGGGACTTTGTGGTTCTTCCATGTACCTAGAGTATATCAGAAGGCCCCTTTAAAACGGTTGCACGTTAGACAAAAATACTATGGATTTGTGCTCCCACATACCTGTCATATATCGGGAGACCCCCAAGAATCCTGAAACCAACCGAGTAAACTATTTGGCCATCTTGTTGCTATAGTACATTGAGAAAAACACTTGGGGAGATCATTGTCTAGTACCTAGGTATTTGGATAGTATGGCTAAGGGTATGGTCAAGCCTCCTTAGTTATTTCCCTGAGATGTTGGGCTGAGTACTACTGTTGTACCCCTCATGTACATTAGAGAGCTATAACACCTGACACTCCCTTGTCTGTGATGACCTTTGCCTAAGCCAATTAGGAATTCCTACCTTGCAGTGATACTTTCCCAACATGCCACCAAAAAATGGAACTTCTACACCAAATAAGCCCTTATAAATTCCTACTCAGACTCTTGATTAAGGTAAATAAATTCGCAAGGTCATAAATGATTTACAAAATAAGGTAGTAACAAAAGATGAACTACAAAGGATGATTGATTCAACTGAAGCTAAGATGGAAGTGATGATGGATACTTAGACAGATGGCTTAAAATAGGAGATCATGGAAGGGTTTAAAATGTTTCTAATAGAGAGGAAACTTGAACGTGACAATGTATCCCATGAAATTCATGATGAGGACACAAGGAACATCAATCAAGACTAGAGAAACTCCAGGTTTGGGTTGAAGACCAACCACTTTCCTAAGATTGATATGAGAAATTTTGATGGTAAGGATTGATATAGGAGGATATTGGTGGCCATCCACCTTTTCCAACTGGATCAAAACAATTTTTTGGCAACTTAATAGTTTTAGTAGTTTTTTGGTTCCTGAACTTCTGGGGCCATTTTGAGGGCCTAAATGATCCTTTCTCATGGTCATGAACCTCAATGATACCTGAAGGATCTCATTGATCCCCTTAAATGAATATCCTCATCAATACCTTTCCAACAAGCTATTGTGCGCCCTAAATAGAGATCGTATGCAAAAGTTACGACCCTAGGAAGTTGATGTACTAACTTACCGCAATAGGCCCCACATGACTTTTGGTGCTTCATCTTCTAGGGTTAGGTTTTTGTATGTCTAGGGTTTTTGCATTCCTGTTTTTTGTAAAAATTCCTTCAGAGCCTCATTATACTCATCTTCTTGTGAATGAGCATAGTCTTCACATCTCTTCTTAGAGATAAGCTTCCACCATTCTAGCAAGCTTGTTTTCAGTCTACATTTTACAGTTTTCAACATATTTCTTATTTAATAGAAAACAATTTTTACTGTGTCTCTTTTATTTTTCACTGTGTATCTATGTTAATATTATAAATTTGTGGTTTTACTTTTTTCCACTCATAAATATGGATCAGTGGTATCGGAGCGGTCTTCTCCTTGTCATTTTTTTAATTCATGTCCCCGACGCGGTCAGGGTATAGAGAGTTGGGTCTCGAGCTTGTTTCTCTTGAGGAAAAATTCTCTCGCACACCCAAGAAATTGTCCATGGAGGGCGAAGATAAAGATGACGGGACATGATATTCTTTCAAAATGTTGCTCGTGAAAGCCCTTGAGCAACAGAGGAACAAAATGATGGAAAACTTTGCACAAATCCTTTGATGGTTGTCGACAAGCGTCGCATCCACCTCAAGCAGATGCACCACCCACTTCAAGGTGCATATCAACTTTGAAATTCCTATATTTGAAGGTTAAATAGATTTCAATGTCGTAGATAAATGGTTAAACCTTCTAGAAGGGTATTTTTCTATCCATAACTTTTCTGATATAGAAAATATTACGTTTGTTTTCCTCAAGGTCGTCCCCCATGTCAAAGATTGGTGGAAGACTTTCTAAGAGAAAAAGGAAATAGAGGAATCCACATTCTTTGTAGTTTCACCCACTTGGGGTTCCTTCATGGATGTTATCAAGGAACAATACTACCATGTTGGAATTTATGACGACTTGTATACAAGATGGACCACTTTGTGGCAGGAAAGAGACCAAACAGTGCCATAGTTCACTAATGTCTTCCATACCTTGTGCACCAAGATCGGTATCAAATATTCTCAGCAAAATCTATTGGTGAATTACTACAGTGGTGTGCATAGATAAATCCATACAAAAATGGATCTTTTGGACTTCTCATCCTTAGGCGTGGCCTATCGATATGTTGCCAAAATCGAGTAGAAGTTGAAATGAAAGCCACAGAAGTTTGGGTTTGGGAACCCCTCACAGCAGAATTAGGGAAAGGGAAGCCCCAACCCACAGAACAAAGGACATAGAAAATATGGGAAACCTCAGGACAACCAGTCCAATCCATAAGAAAATAAGGATAATGGGAAGATGAAGAAAGATATCGGGAAGTGGTGTGATTTCCATAAGAGCCCTTAGCATAACATTGTTTTTTCTCGCTCAAAGTAGTCATTAGTGGCTGAGGTAAAAGAATTTGAATCATATGTGGGTTCTGAATCTAAGTCAAAACTAGAAAAGGGGATACATATCATTGACACAGAACCCAGTGACACCATTTCTACCACCAAGATATAGCCCGGTGAACCTGATGAGCCAAAGGAAGACGAACACCTCTTTCATTCATAGATGTGGGTGAAAGGAACTCCACTTCACTTCATCATTTATAGAATTATACAAAAGAACATCATCTTAGCATAGGTCATCAAGAGGCTAGCCCTTCCGACAACGCCCCATACACATCCCTACACCATCAAGTGGCTCTGTCAAGGAAGCCATCTTCGCATCAGCCAACAGTGTCGTATAATGTTATATGGCATCAAGCCATTCAATGATGAGGTATTATTTGATGTTTCACCCCTTGAATTTTTTTATTTTATTTTGATCCAGGCAGATATCGATGGCCACCCACCTTTTCCAACTGGCTCAAAATAGTTTTCTGACAATTTTGGTAATTTACTATTTTTAGCAGTTTTTAACTTCCAGGGCCATTTTGAGGCCCTAAACGATGTTTTTGGGAAAATGGGGAGCCATAAGGAAGTTACTTAAATATTTCCTTAGAAATGAATCTCCTCGACGATACCTTCCCAACGGGCTATCATGTGCCTAAAATGTAGATCGTATGCAAAAGTTACGACCCCAGGAAGTTGATGTACTAACTTACCCAAACGGGAACCACATGAATTTTGGCGCTTCATCTCCTAGGGTTAGGTTTTTGGATGTCTAGGGTTTTTGGAATTACTGTTTATTGTAAAAAGGCCTTCAGAGCCTCATTGTAATCATATTCTTGCGAATGTGAGTAGTCGTCACATCTCTTCTCAAAGATAAGATGCCACCATTCTAGCGAGTCTTTCACTCTGTATTTTTATAGTCTCTGTACATTTCTTTCATTAATAGAAATTGTGTATTAATGTATCTCTATGTTTATGGTTGCATATCTGTTACATTTATTTTATATTAATGGATATATGTGACATCTCTGTGCATTTCTTTATTATATATCTGCTCTCATTTCATGTCGAAAATAATCTGGATTAGTGGTATCAGAGCAGGTTGCTCTTGATCAGTTTTTTTTCAGTGCATGTACCCAACGAGGTCCGAGTATAGCAAGTTGGTTCTCGAGATTGTATCTCTTGAATACAATCTCTCTCGCATGCCAAAGAAACCCTCCATGGAAAAAGAAAAGAAAAATGACGGAGCAGATGATCCTATAAATTTGTTGCTTGAGCAAGCTCTCACGTGACAGAGGGACGAAATGATGGAGAATTTTTCCCCCACCCTTCAACACCTGTCGATAGAAACAGGCATATCTTCATCAAACAACCACTTTGGAAGAACCTCTCCTTTCAAGGTACGGGTTAATTTTGATATTCCCATATTTGAAGGTGAGATAGATGCAGATGCCCTAGACAAATGGTTAAATCTGTTAGAAGGTTATTTCTTTGTTCATAATTTTTCCAAAAGGGAAAGGTACAGGTTAATTTTTATATTCCTGTATTTGATGGTGAGATAGATGTAGATTCCCTAGACAAATGGTTAAATCTGTTAGAAGGTTATTTCTCTATTCGTAATTTTTCCAAAAGGGAAAGGATCACCTTCACACTCCTTAAATATCTCCCCTGTGTCAAACATTGGTGGGAAACTTACTGGGAGAAGAGTTCCACAAAGGAGTTTGGAATATATGGGGCCAAGCCCACTTGGGATTTTTTTGTGGATGTGGTAAAGGAACAATATTACCCTGTTGGAAACTATGAGGACCAATACATGAGATGGACCACACTGCGGAAAGAGAGGGGCCAAGAATCTCTGGAGTTCACCAATACCTTCCATACCTTGCAGACCAAGTTCGGTATCAAATACTCTGAATGACATTTGGTTCTAAAATACCATGGGGATATACACATATCCATCCAAACTGAAATGGATTTTTTGGATATCTCATCACTCAGTGTTGCTTATCGATATGTTGTTAAAATCGAGCAGAAATTTAAGCACCATAACAAATGGGAGTTTGGGTCTACAAATCCACAACAACCAAAGTATGAAAAAGATGGGCCTAACAAACAGTCTCTCGAAAACTAGTCCAAGCCACGGGAAAATAAGGGTCACAGGAAGACAAAGAAGGACACCGAAAAATGGTGTGATTTCCAAAAAATCCCCTAGCACAACATCGATGAATGTCGCTCAAAACATTCATTGGTGGCCGAGATCAAAGACAAGGAGCCGAACCCTGATTCAGAACCTGATTCTCAAAATACTGGTGAAGGACAGATCATTGACGCAGACCCCACTACTATTGTCGCGACCGCAACAATTCAACCAGAAGAACTAATAGATCCTGAAGAGGGGGAGCACCTTTTTCATTCACAGATGTGGGTGAAGGGGACCCCGCTACATTTTATTGTTGATAGTAGAACCCATAGGAACCTCATCTCATCGGAGGTCGTCAAACAGTTGGGATTGTCGAAAAAACCACACCCGCAACCATACAAGATCGGGTGGCTTCGCCAAGGATGAGATCCTCGTGTCAGACAGCAGTGTCAATTGTCATACGGCATCCATCCCTTCAAGGATGAGGCATTATGTGATGTTTCCCCACTAGATGCATGTGATTTTCTCTTGGGCCAGTCATATATGTGGAGACGCCATGTTGTTTATGAGTCTCGACCCTACAGTGTCATTGTTTCTCTAGGGGGTAATATCTACATAATACCAGAGGTATTTAAAACTATTGTTCCACCTAAACAGTGTCACGAGGTAGCATCTCATACTGCAAAATTCAGCTTCTTCACAATCTTTTCAAAAGGGGAATAGAAGGACACTGCAACCACTACAACCTTTCCCCAAGAACCTTATATCCAATAGAAGAAGGTCGAAAAGGTTGCAGCAAAGCGCAAAGATTCCTTCTTCACGTCGTCCTCTCATGTATATCAACATGTTGAACAACCTCAGCCTCAATAGGTTCATGACATACTTCCACAAACTAAGCAGCGCAACGTCTCTAGCAAGGAAAGAAGCTCACCAAGATTCAAAGTCAGCAAACATTTTTTCCTCTCCCCCGGGCACTCAACGCAATGGAGACCATTTCTTCCTAAGAAGCGAGGATTGATCCAGGTGGATATCGGTGGCCACCCACCTTTTCTAATTGGCTCAAAACAGTTTTCTGGCAATTTTGGTAATTTACTATTTTTAGCAGTTTTTAACTTATGGGGCCATTTTGAGGCCCTAAACGATGTTTTTGGGAAAACGGGGAGAAATATGGAATTTCCTTCAATGTTTCCTCCAAAATGAATCTCCTCGACAATACCTTTCCAATGAGCTATCATGCGCCTAAAATGGAGATCCTATGCAAGTCACGACCCGAGGAAGTTGATGTACAAACTTACCCAAATAGAGCCCACATGAATTATGGCGCTTCATCTCCTAGGGTTAGGTTTTTGGATGTCTAGGGTTTTTTCCATTCTTGTTTATTGTAAAAGGGCCTATAGAGCCTCATTGTAATCATCTTCTTGCGGATGTGAGTAGTCGTCACATCTCTTCTCAGAGATAAGTTGTCACCATTCTAGCAAGTCTTTCACTCTATATTTTTACAATCTCTGTACACTTATTTCATTAATAGAAATCATGTATTACTGTATATTTGTGTTTATGGTTGCAAATATGATACATTTTTGTTATATTATTGGATATTCACAATATCTCTATGCATTTCTTTATTATATCTCTGCTCTCATTTCATGCCGAAAATAATCCAGATCATATTTTGGGCCAATCTTATTTATGGAAACATCATGTCATATATGAGTCTTTGCCTCGCAGTGTTATTATTACTTTGAATAGGAAATTGTACAAGATAACTGAGGTAGTCCCACCTAGTGTTGTTTCCTTGATCTTTTCCAAGAAATGCAGGAAGGTCATTTATTAGACCATAAATTTTGTCTTCTTCGTGATTTGCTCTAAGAGTGATAGAAAGGTTTCAACCACATACATGGCCTCTACGACAGACCTCTCCATGCAACAGAAGAAAGTGTATAAGATCGTGGAAGAATGCAATGACATCTTTGCATCACCTACTAGGGTACCTCTACACTGCCAGTTCAAGCATCCCATCGATCTGACCCCTGACGCATCGCTACCCAATGGGCTATTCTATTACCGCTCTCTGCTAGAAAATGAGAAGATCAAGCATCATATACAAGAACTTCTCTACAAGGGGCACATCTGACCCAACTCATCACCCTATGGAAGCCCAATCGTGCTGGTGCAGAAGAAATATAGGACTTAGAGACTCTGCATTGATTACCAGGCCCTAAATAAAATCACAGTCAGGAACCAGTACCAGATTCCTTGAATCAACAATATCCTTGATAATATCAAGGGGGGAAAATACTTCAGTAATATTGATATGAAGTCTGGATACCATTAGGTCCCAATAGAACCAATAGATGTATGGAAAACTATCGTCAAGTCAAAAGAAGGTATTTTTGAATGGATGGTCATGCCCTTTGGTTTTAAAAAATCCCCAACAACTTTCATAAGGATGATGGATGATATCTTGCAGCCTTTCACTAATTCTTTTGTGGTGGTGTATCTAGATGGTATCCTCATCTACAAAAATACTTGGGCAGAACACTTGCAGCATATTCAGCAGGTTATGCACACTCTGCGACAACACAAGCTATATGACAACTTGGAAAAATGATCCTTCGGCATGGAAAAGGTCCAGTACCTCAGCTACATTGTTGATGTGCATGGTGTGCATGTTGATCTAGCCAATATCCAAGTCATCCGTGACTGGAAATCCCCAACCATGATCACTAAGCTTCAGATATTCTTAGGCCTTGCCAATTTATATCGAAGGTTCGTGTTGGGATTCTCACATATTGCATGTGCCCTCAACCAAATACCCAGATGTGGTGGTAAGGAAAAATTTGTGTGGGGCATGTCCCAATAGAAAGTGTTCGATGATATGAAGTAGTGCTTGTATTCCTCCCTAGTGATTTCATTACCTGACCTATAACAACCCTTTGAGATCGAGACAGATGCTTTAGAATATGTTGTGGGCACAGTCATCACTCAGCACGGCCACCCTGTGGCCTATGATAGTGAGAGACTATCATATTCCATCTGTAAGTACCCTACTTACGACAAAGAAATGTACTCCATTATGAAATCCTACCACCAGTGGAGGTATTACATTCTTGGGAAGGAGACATCCATCCACAATGATCATAAGTCATTGTAGTTCATGTAGATAGAAGGAAAATTGAAGAATGACCACCATTAGAACTAGTCCACATATTTTTAGTAGTTCCACCTCAAAATCAAGTATAAAATAGGAAGTACCGACCGAGTCATTCATTTCCTTAGCAGACCTCAATCACGACACTCACCATAGTGCTCAATTATTATGACCACGAGACCTCCGGGTGGCCCCACCTCTATGAGACAAATCCTGACTTCGCCAACACCTACCAGATGTTGGGAGCAAACATAATTGTCACCAATTTCCATCTTCAGGACAGGATGTTGTGTCATCTGGGCCATCTATGTGTTCCAGAAAGTGAGCAAGGGAAGATGATTTGGGAATCCCACTATAGTCGATTGGCATAACACTTCAGAGTGGAAATGACAGTGGTAGTGTTGCAATGACATTACTACTGGCCAAAACTTCAACAGGATCTCAGCAAGTATATTTGGTCCTACATTACCTGCATTATTTCCAAAATGAACATTAAGAAAGAAGGCATGTACACTCCTCTACCTACTCCTGATATGCTCTGGGAATCCATCTCGATGGAATACATGTTGAACCTTCCATCCACCAAGCGAGGAAATGACTTTGTTTTTGTGGTTGTTGATCGCTTTTCCAAGATGGCGATTCTGGCCACCTGCAAGAAGAGCATCACAATGGAGGCCACTGCCAATATATTATTTAAATGAGTGTGGTTACACTTTGGGATCCCACAAACCATTATCTCATATTGGGATAGTCGGTTCCTCAACACATCCTGGTCGAGCCTCTGGTCACTATTGGACACCAAGCTCACCAAGTCCACTGCCTTCCACCCCTAGATGGATGGCCAAATCGAGGTCTTCAACTAGATGATCATGCACATATTGCACATGTACAATTCCAAGAACCCTCACAGGTAGGATGAGAATATTCCCTATGTTTAACAAAGCTACAACAAAACCATACATATCTCAACCACCCAGATCCCCTTATAGGTGGGGTTTGGATTTCAACCATTGGGTCCCATGGATGTTGCACTACCCCTTACAGCCACCCAGGAAGACCCATCGCATGCTCCAACTGAAGCTTACAAAGCCACCCAATTCATTGAGTGGATCCATCACATCCTCCAGCAGGTTCAGGATATTTTACATAAGTCCAATGCCAAGTACAAGCAGCACCATGATCAACATCGGGTGCCACACCAGTTTCAGGTGGGAGACAAAGTTTGGTTGCACTTGTAGAAAGAACACCTTACAGGGCCTCATTGGAATATTTTTCCACTTTGTTATGGACACCACACCATCAACAAGGTTGTGGGTGACAATGATTTTGAGCTCAACCTTCCATGATTCCTTGGCTTGCACCCAGTATTCAATGTGTACCTCCTTCTACCTTAGTTTCCACGATCATTGGACACCTCAGAAATAGAAAAACAGTTGACACCAATAGATCTCAACCTTGAATGCAAGGAAAAATAATACACTAATCATATAGTGGACACATAGGTCAAGGGCACTCACCAGCAGAGGATCCAACTTTATCAAGTTGTCAAAGTAGGGAAACTCCTGTACCAAGGCAAGTGGCTCACTAGGGGCCAAATTCAGCAAGAATTTCCTCATATAATGGGGGAACTCAATGAAATGGAGACCATTTATTCATAAAGGGGGAGGATTTATCCAAGAGTATATCGGTGGCCATCCACCTTGTCCAACTAGCTCAAAAACGTTTTTTGGCAACTTACTATTTTTAGCAGTTTTTCGGTTCCTAAACTTCAGGGGCAATTTTTGTTTATGGATTAATCCGTAAGTGAGGACACGAACCAATCTCCCTAGATCCACCTAGATCTAGAACAAAACAGGACAGAATACTACTCTTTCCCTAGATCTAGTCTATTGAGTGAACTAAGAGATAAAGGAATATGGACATACCTTATGAACGCTTTCCTAAGTCTCTGTTGTTCCAAGCTTTGCTCCGATGCTCTTGCTCCATTCAAATCACGATAGAACAAACCAATCAAAGTAAAGAAAGAGTAATATATTCAATAGCTAGTCTATACATGTGATCAAGGAATCATGTAATAAAGTGACATCATCTTTACGGGAAAGGGACATATTACTGTATTGATTAATTGAAAGAGAAAATTACAACTTGAGCCTTGATGTCGTAGGTCTCCTTTCGATGGCTCCTAGCTCTGACACACACACTTGCTCATGCATGAAGAAAATCAACCACTTGTGATGACCTTGCTGTAGTCTC
>JZKD02S0545221.1:1411087-1421419 GCA_000966675.3 Picea glauca
ACTTGCTCATGCATGAAGAAAATCAACCACTTGTGATGACCTTGCTGTAGTCTCTAGCTGTTGTAGCATCAGTTCTCCATACAGGCTTCTAACAATTCTCCAATCAATCTCTTGCTAGCTTGGTTATGCTTAACCTTTTCCATGAGCCATCTCCTCAATATATAGAAGAAGATATATTAGTTACTTGGATAGGGAATGATCCCAATATATCTGGAAAGTCAGTATTTTGCCAACCATTCGAAAGCCAACTCATCCTTCTAGAAGATTCCCTTCTAGAAGGATCGAGAACTCATCCATTTTCCTTCTTTAAGACCACGTTCACACCCTAGCCTTGAGTACAGTGTGAGAAGTTCACACCCCAAATGAGAGCAGACTACAGGAATGAAGCATTCTCGCAGGAGAGTATATATGTAGCCTGCGAACTATCTTTAAAATATGATTTCTGGAAACTGATAAGTGTAACCTTTCTCAGGAAAATGTTCCTATGGAAGAGCTTGATATTTCATCATCATGACATTATCATAACACCATAACAATGACCAAAATTGTGGATAACAATTTTGAGGGCCTAAACAATGTTTTTTCACAATCAGGCACCTCAATGTTTCGTCAAGACTCTCATTGAGCCCCCTAAATGAATCCTCTCATCAATACCTTTCCAACGAGATATCGTGCACCCTAAATGGAGATTGTATGCAAAAGTTACGACCCCGGAAAGTTGATGTACTAACTTACCCCAATGAGACCCACATGACTTTTGGCGCTTCATATCCTAGGGTTAGGTTTTTGGATGTCTAGGATTTTAGCATTCATTTTTTTTGTAAAAATTCCTTCAAAGCCTCATTATACTCATCTTCTTTCGAATGAGCATAGTCGTCACATCTCTTCTCAGGGATAAGTTTCCACCATTCTAGTAAGCTTGTTTTAAGTCTGCATTTTACAATTTTCAGCATAATTCTTATTTAATAGAAACCAAGTTTTACTGTATCTATGTTATTATTCACTATGTATCTGTGTTAATATTATAAATATGTTGTTTCATTTCATTCTACTCATAAATCTGGATCAGTGGTATCAGATTGGTTTGTTCCTTGTCATTTTTTTAATGTATGTCCCTGACACGGTCAGGGTATAGAGAGTTGGGGCTCGAGCTTGTTCCTCTTGAGGAAAAATTCTCTCGCATGCCCAAGAAACCGTCCATGGTGGGAAAAACTAAATACAATGGGAGAGGATATCCTTTCAAAACGTTGCTCGAGGAAGCCCTTGAGTGACAAAGGAACGAAATGATGGACAAATTTGCACAAATCCTTCGACGGTTGTCGAAAAGCAATGCATCCACCTTAATTGGAACCGCTACCCCCTTAAAGGTATAGATCAACTTTGATATTCCTATATTTGGAGGTCAGATATATGTCAATTCCATAGATAAATGGTTAAACCTTCTAGAAGGGTATTTTTATATCCACAACTTTTTCGATAGAGAAGAGATTATGTTTGCGCTCCTCAAGGTTGTCCCCCATGTCAAAGATTGGTGGGAGACTTTCTGTGAGAAAAAGGAAATAGAGGGATCCACATTATTTGTCATTTCACCGAATTGGTGTTCATTTAGGGATGTTATTAAGGAAAAATACTACCCTGTTGGAAGTTATGATGACTTGTATACAATATGGACCACACTGCAATAGGAAAGAGACAAAATAGTGCCAGAGTTCATTAATGACTTCCATACCTTGCGCACCAAGATGGCTACCAAATATTCTGAGCGACATTTGGTGATCAAGTACCACGATGGTATGAATAGATACATCTAGATAGAAATGGAGTTTTTGGACATCTCATCCTTGGGTGTGGCCTATCGATATGTTGTCAAAATCGAGCATAAGCTGAAACAAAATACATGGCAGTTTGGGTCTGGAAACCCATGAAGGAGGGAAAGGGAAGCCCCAACCCACAAAACAAAGGACATAAAAAATATGGTAAACCTCAGGAAAGCTAGTCCAATTCGAAAGCAAAGAAGGACAATGGGAAGACGAAGAAAGATATGGGGAAGTGGTGCAACTTCCATAAGATCCCCTAGTATAACACTATTGATTGTCACTCAAAGTAGTCATCAGTGGCTGAGGTAAAAGCCTTTAAATCAGATGTGGGTTTTGAATATAAGTCAAAACCAGAAAAGGGGAGATGGATCATTGATGCAGAACCTAGTGCCATTGTTTTTACCACCAAGATCCATCTTGGTGAACCTGATGAGCCAGAGGAAGGCGAGTGCCTCTTTCATTCACAAATGTGGGTAAAATGCCCTCTACTACACTTCATCATTGATAGAGATAGCTATAAGAAACTCATATTGGAATAAGTCATAAAGTGGCTAGCCATGCCGACAAACACTACACCCACATCCCTACACCATTGGATGGCTCCACCAAGGAAGTGATCTTCATATCAACCAACAGTGTCGTATGTCATATCGCATCAAGACATTCAAAGATGAGGTATTGTGTGATATTTCTCCTATTGAATTTTTTGATGCTCTTTTGGGCCAACCTTATTTATGGAAACATCATGTTGTATATGATTCTATGCCTCTTAGTGTTATTATTAGTTTTAACAAGAAATTGTACAGGATACCCAAGGCAATCCCACCTAGTGCTATTTCCTTGATCTCTGCCAAGCAATGTAGGAAGGTCATTTTTCAGAAAGAGAAGTTTTTCTTCTTTGTGATTCGCTCTGAGAGTGAGTGAAAGGTTGCAGCCACAAACATTGCCTCCATGGCTGACCTCTCCACACAGCAAAAGAAAGTGGATAATATTGTGGAAGAATACAAAGAAATATTTGCATCATCTACTAGGGTACCTTTGCACTGTAAGGTAAATCATCCCTTCAATCTCACCCCCGATGCACCACTATTGAATGGGCCAGTCTATCATCACTCTCTGCTAGAAAATGAGGACATCAAGTGTCATATCTAGGAACTGCTCCACAAGGGGAACATATGACCTAGCTCATCACCTTGTGGAATCCCAATCATATTGGTGCAGAAGAAAGATAGGGCTTATCAAATCTGCATTGATTACCATTCCCTAAATACAATCACAGTCAGGAACTCATACTCGATTCCCTGAATCGACGATCTCCTTAATCAAATCAAGGGGGTAAAATACTTCAGTAATATTGATCTGAATTTTGGATACCATCAGGTCCCAATAGAATCAAAAGATGTATGGAAAATTGTCTTCAAGTCAAAATAAGGTATTTTTGAATGGTTGGTCATGCCCTTTGGTTTGAAAAATTCCCCAGCAACTTTCATGAGGATGATGGAATATATCTTGCGTCCTTTCACTAATTATTTTGTGGTGGTGTATCTGGATGACATACTGATCTACAACAAGACTTGGGAAGAACACTTGTAGCATATTCAACAAGTTCTACACACTCTGCGGAAACACAAGCTATATGCCAACCTGGAAAAATTCTCTTTCAGCATGGACAATGTCCAAACCTTAGATACATTGTTGATGCACATGGTGTGCATGTTTATCCATCCAAGATTCAATTCATCTGTGACTGGCCAACCCCAACCATGCTCACTGAGCTTCGTAGCTTCTTATTCCTTGCCTATTTCTATTGAAGATTTGTGTTGGGATTCTCCCATATTGCATGGGCCCTCAACCAAATAACTAGAGGTGGCAGTAAGGAAACATGTGCGTGGGGACTGTCCCAACATAAAGCATTTGATGATATAAAGAAAATCTTGTGATCCACCTCAGTGCTTTCATTACCTGACCTACAACATCCCTTTGATATCGAGATAGATGCTTCAGACTATGTTGTGGGTGCATTCATCACTCAGCACAACCACCCCATGTCCTATCATAGTGAGACACTATCAGATGTCATTCGTAAGTACCCTACTTACGACAAAGAAGTGTACTCCATTGTGAAATCCTACTTCCAGTGGAGGAATTACATTCTCGGGAAGGAGAAATTCATCCACATTGATCATAAGCCGTTGCAATTCATGCAGACACAAGGAAAAATGAAGAATGACCACCTTCAAAAGTGGTCCACATATTTGCAGCATTTCCACATCAACATCAAGTATAAAACATGAATTACCAACCGAGTCGTTGATTGCCTTAGCCGACCTCCATTCGCAGCACTCACCACAGTTCTCGATTCTTGCATCCACGAAACCTCCGTGTGGCCCCACCTCAATGAAACAGATCCTGACTTCGCCAACACCTACCAGATCTTGGAAGAAAACATAGTTGTCACCAATTTCCATATTTAGGGCAGGTTGTTGTGCCATATGGGCCATCTATGTGTTCCATCAAGTGAGTGAGTGAAGATGATTTGGGAAGCCCACTACAGTCGGGTGGAAAAACACTTAAGAGTGGAAAAGACAGTGGCAGTGGTGCAACGACATTTCTACTGGCCAAAACATCGACAAGATATCAACAAGTATAATTGGTCCTACAATGCATGCGTTATTTCCAAACCGACCATTAAGAAACAAGGCCTGTACACTCCTCTACCTACTCCTTACAAGCCCTGGGAATCCATCTCGATGGACTACATGTCGGGCCTTTCGTCCACCAAGCAGGGAAAGGACTATGTTTTTGTGGTTTTTGATCTCCTTTCCAAGATGGTGATTATGGCATCCTACAATAATAGCATCACAATGAAGGCCACTGCCAAACTCTTCTTTGAACGAGTGTGGGAACACTTTGGGATCCCAAAAACCATTATCTCATATCAGGATAGCTAGTTCCTCAGCACATTTTGGTCGAACCTCTGGCCACTATTGGACACCAAGCTTGCCAAGTCCATTTCCTTCCACCCCCAGACGAATGGCCAAACCAAGGTCATCAACTAGATGATCATGCACATATTGTGCATATACAATTCCAAGCACCCCCACACCTGGGATGAGAGTCTTCCCTATGTTCAACACAACTACAATAGATCCATACATATCTCAACTGACCACAACCCCTTTCAGGTGGGGTTGGGATTTCAACCATTGGGTCCCATGGATGTTGCACTACCCCTTATGGACACCTAGGTAGACTCGTCGCATGGTCCAACTAGAGTTGACAAAGACACTCGGTTCATTGAGTGGATCCAGCACATCTTCCAACAGGTTCACGATATTTTACAATATTCCAATGGCAGGTACAAGAAATGCCATGATCAACACCGGGTGCCACACCAGTTTCCTCCATTCCTTGGCTTGCACCCAGTATTCAATGTGGACCTCCTTCAACCTTATTTTCCACCATTATTGGACACATTGGAGATACCAGAACAGTTGACACCAATAAAGCTCAATCTTGAAATAGATTTTGATGTCATAGATACATGGTTAAACCTTTTAGAAGGGTATTTTTCTGTCCACAACTTTTTCGATAGAGAAAATATGATGTTCTCACTTCTCAAGGTTGTCCCCCATATCAAATATTGGTGGGAGACTTTCTGTGATAAAAAGGAAATAGAGGGATCCATATTATTTGCAGTTGCACCCACTTGGGGTTCCTTTAGGGATGATATTAAGGAACAATACTACCCTGTTGGAAGTTATGATGACTTGTATACAACATGGACCACACTGCGGAAGGAAAGAGACAAAATAGTGCCAGATTTCACTAATGTCTTCCATACCTTGCACAAAAAGCTGGGTATCAAAGATTCTGAGCAACATATGATGTTCAAGTATCACGGTAGTCTGCATAGATACATCTAGACATAAATGGAGTTTTTGGACATCTCATCCTTGGGTGCGGCCTATCGATATGCCGCAAAATCAAGCAAAAGCTGGAAAAAAATCCATGACAGTTTGGGTCTAAGAACCCCTCATAGAAGAAGTAGGGAAAGGGAATCCCCAACCCATAGAAAAAAGGAAAAAACAAAGATGGGAAAACTTATAATAACCAGTCCAATCCACAAGAAAAGAAGGACAATGGGAAGACGAATAAATATATCGGGAAGTGGTGCGAATTCCATAAGATCCCATGGCATAACACTATTGATTTCCGCTCAAAGAAGTCATTGGTGGTTGAGGTAAAAGCCTATGACTCAGATGCAAGTTCTGAATCTGAGTTGGAACTAGAAAAGGGGAGATGGATCATTCACGCTGAACCCAATGCCACCGTTACTACCACCAAGATCCAGCCTGGTGAACCTGATGAGCCAGAGGAAGGAGAGTGCCTTTTTCATTCACAGATGTGGGTAAAAGGCACTCTGCTACACTTCTCATTGATAGAGGTATCCAAAAGAACCTCATCTCAGCAGAGTTCATCAAGCGGCTAGACCTTCCGACAATGTTGCACCCACATCCATACACCATTATATGGCTCCATCAAGGAAGTGATCTTCGTGTCAACCAACAATGTCTCCTATCATATGGCATCAAGCCATTCAAAGATGAGGTATTGTGCGATGTTTCTCTCCTTGAAGTTTGTAATTTTCTTTTGTTCCTACCTTATTTATGGAAATTTTATGTTTTGTATAAGTATACGCCTCACAATGTTATTATTACTTTGAACAGGAAATTGTATAGGATACCCGAGGCAGTCCCACCTAGTGTTATTTCCTTGATCTCTTCCAAGCAATACAGGAAGGTCATTTCTCAGACCAGGAAGTTTGTCTACTTCATGATTCTCTCTCAAAGTGAGAGAAAGGTTGTAGCCACATACATGGCCTCCGCAGCTGACCTCTCCATGCAGTAGAAGAAACACTTTCTTTAGCCAATTGATAAATCTCAAGCAAAAGGATTCATTTGTGTAGCACATTGAGAAATTTCAAAGATTGAATATAAAGGTAACATATATTCCATATGAGAACTTGATTGATGTCTTCATAGGAACTTTAAAGGATAACATTCAACATGAGTTTCTCCTTTGGGAAACCAAATCATTGGAGAATGCGTTCAAGGTGGCGAGAAATATTGAAAGTAAAAATTTGGCTATGGCTACTAGAAGCTCCACCCCTAACATCTATCGAGAGAATAATGTTTATTCTTCTAAAACACCTCAACATACAAGGTTAACACCTCAACAATTGGATGAAATAAAATAAAAAGGTTTATTCTTTAATTGTGATAGAAAGTACAGTAAGGGACATAAGTGTGGTGAGAAGAAAGTATTCTACATAGATTTTGAAGAGGAAGGAGAACAAGAACAAGAACAAGAACCATCTCAAGATGAAGATGTAGAAGAGATTTCTTATGAATATATGACTCCCACCATATCATGTCATGCATTGGCTAGAATTATCACTCCTCAAACCTTCAATATCGAAGGATATATCAAAAGAAAAAGGTAATAGTGCTAATTGATTCTGGTAGTACTCATAATTTCATTCACTGCAAATTAGTCAAAGCTATCAATTTCTTTATATATCCAATGCTAGAGTTTCAAGTAATGATTGCAAACGGAGTGTTAGGATCCTAACCCGCACATAGGTAGAGCAATATATTTGGATGTAATAAAGGTCAATATTAATAAGGCTTTTCAATAAAATAGAATAAGGCGGATGTAAGAAAACCTAATAGAAGATTCTGCTTCTAGAAGAATCTTCCTCTAGATGTTTCTCTTGATAGACATATTTAATATAAATAAGGGTCGAGGGTATGAAAACCCTATCTTGGAGATTATTGTAACAGAGCGATGCTCGACTGGAGGTTGCCCCATCGAAGAGGCCCATGAACATTGCTTTCTGAATCAAAGTGTTATTTCTATTGTTGTTCTTATATCATTTCTATGTTATTGTGGAGATTATGCTGGTTATATTAGTGTTATTCTGCCATTTCTAGCATTTTATTTCTATTCTGCATACTTTTTATATATGTTATATTACAAGTGGTATCAAAGAAGTTTCCTTAGTAGAAATTGTGGGAATTTTTTTTCCAGGGTAGAGACGTATTCCGGCGTCTTTAAGCAACAGAGACCTGTGGTTACGCGCATAAACCCACGGTTGAGGGATTCATACATGTAGGAAATACAAGTGGTTCTTAAGCACACATCTGTTGTCCACCCTTGTAACCCCTGTTGGTACCCTTTCGAGTGGTAGCGCATCAGACAACACCTTTGTATGGATCGACCTAGATTTCCTGAAGCCCTCTTTAGATAAACCGATCAGCCGCCTGACTGCTATAGTTCCACCGAGAACAACACTTGGGAAGATACTCTCTAGTACCTGGGTAGTCTGGTAGTATGACTAAGGGTACGGTCTATCCTCCTTAGTTAGTTCCCTGAGATATTGGGCCGAGTACTATTGTTGGACCCTGCACATATATCAGAGAGCTATAACACAGGGAAAAACCTTGTCTGTAGAACCCTTGAATACCTAACCCTTGGGGGACAGAAACATAAACAAATTAAAACAAACAAGATCTGTTGCCGTGAAACTATGTTCGAGTTGCCAAATCACTACACTTTTCTTACTGGTTAATCATTTGGGGATTTCATCGTTGCAGTATTATTCAAACCGAAGTATAACTCCACAGGTGTAAAAAAACAAAAAAAAAGTCTGGAACTTATTTCACCATTATTTGAGACCTATTCCATTGGATTCATCTCTTTGCCCTTATCACATTCATCCATATCATTTTTCAGAAAAAAAATTGACCCTGCCGGCCCCTTTTCAGTTCACCCATCCTCATGGCCCATACCCGTAGCCAAGACCTGGAAGCTCACTTCAACACCTTGAAATCTAGTCTTTTCGAGACCCAAAAAGAAGTGAAACAACCCAATGCCAATGTTGCCTCCATTGATGCAACCATCAATACAACCATAAATACAACCATGCAGACCTCAATGGAAGAAGTCAAACAAGAACTGACCACCCATCTTGAATCTGTCTTTGCATCACTCTGCACCAAACTGAAGATCCCTACAGATGACCCTTTCTCTGACACACCTCCAAAGACTAAAGGTGAGCATTCCTCCCATTCCCATACCTTTCAGCACCATCACTTTCAACGTGGCCTATGCCTTCCATGGGTGGATGTGACCAAATTTGATGGCTCAGACCCCACTGGTTGGGTAACCCAAATGGAACATTATTTCTCTTTATACGGCATTAAAAATGACTTGGCCAAACTCTGGTATTGTGTTCTCCATCTAGATCAAGAACGTTGGCAATGGTGGGAATGGAGAAAAAATTCCCGTCAAGGGTATATTGCTTGGACCCAATTTGTGACTGAGCTTTATGAACACTTTGACACTGACACCAACCATTTGGGACATTTGACAAAGTTGAAACAATCAGGAACAGTAGAATACTTCATAGCTGCCTTTGAGCGCCTGGCTTTTCGAACAAAGGGCATGAGTGATGCTTTCTTTCGAGAGTGTTTTATCAGTGGCCTCAAGGATGAGATTCGGGCCCATGTCCTCATGGCTCGACCTTTGATTTGGGTGGAGGCTACTGAAAGAGATAAATAGGAACAACAGGTTGTATCCTCTCAAAACCGAAAACCCTCCTTTATCCCTTTCCCTAAACCCGTAAATCCCACTACTGCCTCTGCCCCATTAAAGATCCAAAAATTGACCAGGGCTGAAATGGATGAATGCAAACTCAAAGGACTTTGTTATAATTGTGATGACAAATATTTCCTGGGCCACAAGTGTAAGGAACAAAAGATTTTTATGGCCATCTCTGAGGATATTTTAGAAAAGGACGTTGAAACTCCCCTTGTGTCTGAGTCACCTAAAATCACTGACATAACCCCTCCCACAAACCCTCCCAAAGTGGAACCGATCATTTCCCTCAATGCTCTCACTGGCTTCTCCACTCTCCAAACCCTCAAGTTAATCGGTTACATCAAGCATCAGAAGGTCATCATTCTGGTTGATAGTGGAAGCACCCATAATTTTATTCATCGCTGCATTGCCCAAGAAACTCATTACTACATCCATGCCGTCAACAATTTCCAAATCATGATTGCCAATGGTGGTTCCATGAAATGTGGAGGGCGTTGTGAAAATGCCTATCTCCAAATTGGTGACTACCACCTAAAATCCCATATGTTTTCTATCGACATGGGCGGTTGTGACATTGTGTTGGGTGCAGACTAGCTAAGGACTTTGGGTCCCATTCTCATGGAATTTAAGGAATTAACCATGCAATTCGACCAGGAAGGCCACTAATATAAATTTCAAGGCATCATTTTTGGTTCACCTGAGGTCATTAGTTCCCATCGCATGGAAAAGTTGCTAAAAAAAGGTCATTCTGGTGTCATTGCCCAACTCCATGCCATACAAGCAACAGAGACACCCCCAGTGCCGCAAGACCTCCAAGCCCTCCTTTCTAAACATCAAATGGTATTTTCCA
>JZKD02S0545221.1:1421429-1460504 GCA_000966675.3 Picea glauca
CTCAATATATTTTATTTAATCTATAGAGAAAAGGTGCACCAAGGGTACAAGTATACCATAATCCCTTAAATTTTGACTACCCAAAAATATTGTTTAGGCCCTCAAAAATGCCCCGCAAGATTATGACATGCAAAAGAACTATATTTTCCTGACAATTTGAATAATTAATGCTGATAGAATTGTTGATCTGGTGTTTTATTTCCACATGTCACCTTTAGTTGATACCATGTCAACCCCTTTTCCACCCTGGCCCTTCCCCCTCAACCTTCGACAACTTCTCTCTCTCCCTTCTTCCTTACATTTTATGCTTATTTTCACACTTTAATATATAAGTAAAAATAAAATAATTTTTTAATTGTATGTAACCCCACCCATACTGACTACCACATTGTACCACCACAATGAACCATGCCACCAGTGGGGACCATCCATACCTTACCCCTAACATTTCCTCATTGCTTGCGCCCCAGATCTAACGACGAAGGTTAGAGTTTGATCAACGGTTGAGGTTGGTATTTCATTGTGGAATTTTTCAAGGGTTAACGACCCTCTATGATGCGATACCAAAAACTACCCATGAAACATGGTGTTCTTTCACTGGTTTCACATCGCCAAGAAATGTTTCCAAAACTTCCATGTGAACCATGCAATACCATGTACCACCCAACTCTGATACCACTTGTGGTATCTAGTCATCACTCCACTGGTAGCCTCACCGCGATGGTATACCACCCTACCACCCCACTTCCTTAGCCTACCACCGTGCCACCATGGACCTACTATTGTGGCCCTGCTACGTCACCTATCACATGGCCTTTACATCATGGTATGGAAAATTGCCCAATTTTTCAAAAAATTCCTACGCTCAAAATTTATGCCATGGTTGCCATGAATCTATGAAATTAAGCTTCTAATGGTTGATTTCATCCTTGTGTGTGTCAAATCAATCTTTGCACCGAAATTTAGACACTCTCACATCGAATTATCGATGAACTTTACTTCATAAAATGGGATTTTTTCCCAATGTCGCCCAATTTCACCATGGATATCCTACAAATCCCAAATTTGAATAATTACAGGCCAAAAACCATTCATTCATAGGTTAAAATTGAGGATTTTTAATCCCTTAACTCAAATTCTATCAAAATTCTCGAAAAATTCCCTTAGAAACTTTTAACAAACATAGTGCATACATTCTTTGCACTTTTAATTTGCAACTTCAACTTTTGTGTGTTGAGTCTGGCCCATGTAGGCTCGATGTTGAACCTGTGGCTTTGATACCAATTTGTAACATTCTCCAACTTAACCAAGGAACATTACTTGTGGAAAATACACATAAATCAATTGTTTTTACTAATTCATTTCATGTAGCTTATCAACTACAAATTATACATAGAATTAACTAGATTATGATACCCATAATTAAATGCATCTACAACATTTTGAATGAAAATTAATGTAGCTAATAAATCATCTACAACACCAAATAAAACCATTCTCATTCACATAGTAAAAATGCACAACAATTAACTCATGAATTAACTTAGAAAACATATAAACACTTATCTTTTTAAAACTTTTGTGCAACCAACTACTTGGGAAGGACGTTCCACCCAACCATATACTTGTTGTTTCAAATATCAACAATAATTCACCCTCGAGATGGGGCTAGGAATCTATTGAACTTATGGGTTGACCTAGGTTCTACCTTAATTCTCCAACAAAACCCTTATCTCCATCAGCCCTTCTGGTAAATCAGAAGGCTACACTGCGCATAGAGTGTACAACACTGTCTCGCCCGATATGGTTTATGGGTGACTATAGGACGCAGGTGTATATAGTCATGGAAGGGATTGGGGGATGTTCTTTCTACTTCTTATTTCTACTTAACCATTTATTTGATTACAATATTCATCATATCCATTCATTCACTCATTCATGTGCATATTTATTCTAGTGCGCATTGTAAATAAACCATTCATTCATCTATCTAACTAGTCAATCATAACTACAGAAATAGTAAAACATTCAAACACATTGCACACATAGTTTACCATGGTTCACCCCCGCTGGGCTATGTCCACAAAGATCTTCTACTTTTTTCTTATTCATCAAAAGGAGTTGTGTGTATTATATCATGATATAGAGTAGTGAGGCGGACTAGGATCGCACCAGGATCCATAGCTTGTGACCTGAACCTTAGCTACTTCAACTTCATCTAAGCTATACATCTCTCAAAACAGACTTCAACTCCCAAAAACTCCAAAATAGGTTCTCCAAAATAGACTTGTCGCACTCACACTCTAACAATTGGATTAGATTTCTCCACCTAATTTATATCTCTTATATTTATATAAAAAAAGAGGGTTAAAAACCTTACAATACATCCTAAAAACCTAACCCTAACATGGCTAGGTTTGTGTACATTTACACCATATTTCCACAAATCCTGTGGCACGTGCTGTGTTTCCTCAAGATGTGGCATGCTCTCTTTATTGGTTTGATATGCCTCATTTGTTTCACTTTTATCCAAACAATTCCTTCTCCAACAGGCCCCCAAAACTAACACGTGGCTCGTCCCAAGCCACTTAGCCTTAGTGCACCTTCTGTAACGCTACCTCCAATGTATGAAACTTCTTTCCTAATTCTATTGTTTTCTCCTTAGCTTGTGCTCTCTTTCCTTCTAGTGTCTCCAAATCCTCTGTTGTCATGTACTCTCTTAACACTTCTCTACTTTATGCTAGCACTTGTTCCCATATTCCTTTCTTGTTTGGAGCTTGTCTATCATTCCTTCGGCTTGTTGTTGAAATGGATCCAACTGAGCCTTCCTTGCTTGTTTCTCTTCCTGCATAGTATTTACTTCTGTCTACAAATTTTTCAACTCCTACATGACCTTCATTCTTAGGGATATGTCAATGGTCTTCTATCTCTTCTTCAAGTCCTGAAGCGCCACGTTCAGTTTTTCCTTTCTCTTCTTTAGTTGTTGGATATTTTCATCCTCTTCTAGGCTAGTCCAAATATGTGTAGTCCTATTATACAGTTCTTCCACTTCTTTAACCTCCTTCTCTATACTCTCTACGTCCGTAGTAGCCTCTTTCTCTCCTTTCTCCCGTACTTCTGGACGTTTTCTCGGAGTTAATTTCTCTATTAATTTGATATCTCTTGTTTGTATTTCTCCATGGTCTGCACAATTTGTTGTATCTTCTCTTTTGTTGTAACTTCATGTGCCTGCGCATAGTCTGGTATGCTCTTGTATACCTTTGTAAGATTCTTCTCTAATTTATCTGTGCACTACTTCTCCTCCTCCTTTTCCAGCGTGATCTTCTCACATGTCACTTGAAAAATCTCCTTCACCTTGTGGTCGAGTGCTAAGTTGGTGGAATCTGCCCTATCTCTAGACTGTACTTCCTAGATTACACTTTCTTGTAGTCCATATAATTACTTCATATGTACGTTCCCCAAAACCAAGTCCATATGTTCCACTTCCTTTACTAGTCTTTGCGCTACGTTTTCATCCACCTCCAACATTTCTTGTGTGACTTTGAATCTGTCACTTCTCACTACTACTGTCTTCACAATATCTTCATGCTCTTTCTGCGTTGATGCTTCATGTGCTTTTTCTTTTTGTTTCGTTGTTGGATAATGTGTTGTATTTAGTTGCAGTCTTCGTAATATTTCATGTAATTCTACTACTTTTTCCATAATTTCTTCCCTTTGTGCCTCTATTTCTCATACTACATCCTCTCCTCTATCTTGGACCTTATCTGTGACCAACTCTACATTGTCCTCTGTAATAGTGATGCTTAGAGGATTCTTGTGATACTTCATCTTTTTCCTTATTTCTTCCTCCTTTGTTCTCATTCTCTTCTTTGTTGGGCTTGAGGTTTGCACCTCAGTTTTCTTCTGTGTTGCTTCCCCATCTTTTACTTCCTTTGGGCAAGAGTTATCTCCCTTCTCGTAATCCCCTTTTACTTTTGTTCTTGACATAGTCTCTTTCTTTCTTGGATTCTTGTTTGCTGCACTACTTCTTGAGGCTTGACCGCACTCTACAACCTTCCTTGTATTATTTGTTGGACTTCGTGTCTTCTTTGATGTTCTAGCTTCTTCTTGATCCTTAGAATTTTTTCCTTTCTTTTGTGTCGCTGGAACCTTACACTGCGCAAGCCATTCTTTCACAATCCATTCCACTTCTTCGCATGATGTACAATACCTTATTTATAGTCACTTCTTTTTTGGGTCCCTTCTGGCTTGAATCCACAATTGGTGTATTAAAGCCTTGAAATTGGCAATCCCTTCATTTTATTGTAGCACTTCAATTGTGATCCTCCAAACATTGGTTTTCTTATGATGCATATCCTCCAATAACATGGAAAATACTATGATGTTCTCTTGTTGGTTCTTGGGGTCCTTTGCTTGCCACAAGGTTTCATAGCGTGCTACACAATATTCCCCTTTTTGTCCAGAAAAGATGAAAATTTGGGCTCCTACTAGCCCACCAACACTATCAGTATTAGCAACTAGGAGTAATAGAATTTTGTTCCAATATTCTTTGCAACTGTGCAATCTATCAAAAAATTGTTCAACAAATATGGTGCCTAGTTGAACACTACACCTTTTGCAAACTGCACAACTATTTCTATAACTCCTGTTGGGGATTCTTCCTTTCTGCACTTTCTCAAAAGCTTGCAAGCCATCAACTTTGTTGTAAACTGTGTTGCATGGTCATTGATATCCTTGATGATCATTCCTCGAGTTCCCTTGTTTGTGTCGAACTATGCTTTCACTTCCTCGACAATTTCTTTATCCCTGGATTTATTTTCCAAATGGTCTTCTAGACTTACACCACTAGTAGGGAACCCTGTAATATTGGATATGAGGTCCACATCTATAGGGACCTCACTGTCCATCCATGGGATAACTCCATGTACCCTGGCCATCAATTGCTTCACACAAAGACCCACATTCTTACCGCGCCCGAAATGTGGTATGTCCAACAGATTCATAATGCCTGAGTTGTAAAGACCTGTAATGTAACACCCCTATTTCCCCCAGCTTGTAAATATAACTATAACTTTTCAAAAGACTGTGGAAGACTAAATATGTGTGAATGTTGGATTTAATGAACCTTTTTTCATAAAAGGTAATGTAAGTATTTATGTTATTAATTAAATATGGATAGTGTTTCTTAACTGCTAAAAGCGGGGTTTGCAAAGATAGATCATGATGCTATGAGAGAGATGGTGAGGGGAACCAGAAATGGTTGAGATGACCCCCACCAAACTAGTACCTTACTAGATTTAATTTCTCAGGCCCAGAACAGTCCTCTGACACATAAATGAATTACCAGTCAGGTTGGTAGTTGAAAAATCCTCCTGAAGAGTTAATGAGGAGATGGGATAAGACAGCCATCTATAAGGCTTCCATACCTAACCACGAGCTGGGGATTCAAACCTAGGCAATATTATTAAGGAAGGAAAGAAAGGAGATGATTCATGGGAAGAGGAAATCTGCGAGAAAGAATAATTGAGAGACCAATCTCCAGAAGAGAAAAAGAGAGCTTGCATCTCTCTGGTTCGAGGGAGAACTAAGAAACATGTTCCTTATGGGAGAAGCAAGATGATAAAAGGGGATGACAAGTGACTGTGGAATTACTCATGCAGACCCCCTTGCTTGGTACAGATAAAAATGTTTGATAAGTTAATGAGGGAGGAGGAGAATAACCTATGTCCCTGACTATCGTTGAGCAAGAAGAAAGAGTCTCTCTCAGAGCATCATGGTATAGCTAGGGGGTGGTCAATGGTAAATCCATTCAAGAGTGGCTACACCTATGGTTGGGTGGAAATAGGAACCCCTTTCAGCAGTCGCTTCATGATCTCTAGTTTCTGATAAGTATTGTCATACTCTGTGTACTGAAATGGAAATGATGATTGAATATACATGTCTATGAATAAATTATGTATTGAATGATTAAGGTAGAAATGCTCATTGTCTTTCTGGGAATTCCATGCTTTTGAATGGTCTTCTGGTTGCCTCAGCTTAGTCGCTAGAGGGTTATGGGATGTGGTTCTGCAAGAGAGTTGGGATAGGGATAATTGAAATGCTTAAGTCCTTATCACCTCTTGAAATTACCTTTGCGGGAAGAATAAGTTTGAACTTTGGGGAAGAAATGTGCCTCCTTCAGACCCTTCACATGTGTGACCAAGGGCTCATGTCCATGTACTTAACCATATCACGGCTAAGATATTAGCGTGTATCCCATGATAATTTTCAGAGGTCCCATATGACCAAGGTCTGGGAACCCTGCACTAGGCCCGAAAGGAACTAAGGATTTCTGGCTTCAGAAATCTAGGAGTTCAGAGCTCCGAGGTGTTATGACCTTACCATTTGAAAACCGACTGAAGGAAACTTGTTTCTACGGTTACCCACGAGATCGATCGACATGTGGCAATGTCCCTAACCGTGATAGATGGACCTGTCCCACCATTAAACCCTGACTCACTTACCAATCATTAAGTGTTGCGAGCCACAGGTCCAAGGCTATTATGGAGTACCCCTGGTCATTGGATCTACGTCGAGGTAAGTTTGGCGTTGACTACTTCAGGAGAAAAGAGGTGTTATAGCACAAAATTCCCCGAACACCGTAGTTACGAATCAATGTGGGTCATGGATATAGGAAGTCCGTTGAGAACCCCTCTTAATTGTTCAATCAACTAGTGGAGGGACTCGCATATGGTACTTCGGTGAAGTCTTACTTCATGAGAGAGGAGTTTCCATAATGCGAAAACCCTCAAATGTTGAAGCTACCAAGTAACGAGAACCATAGATCTAGGGACCCTTTTGGATCTCCCATGACTGTAGATATAGATTGTGGTTAGCCTGGCATTGACCACTCCGGGAGCAAGGAGGAAACCACACGACAAATCCCCCAAACGCCTAAGTTACAAAATAACTGAGGTCGTAGATCAATGGATCTACATGGACGCATCTCGATCGTGAGATATAAGGGCATCAGAAGGCCATCAGTCAGAGTGATTTGGCACAATGATGTCACCCAGGGTGACGTGTACCCATGATTGATGTGCCATGTGTCACCTTGATTAGTACATTTCGCAGACCCTATGTGCCCATTAAAAATGTGACACATGTCACCCATTGAAGGGGCCATGTGTCATCTCTTCCTTGTCATGTGTCACCCCCTGGCATGTATTCTCTTAGCTTATTGGTAGGTGGAGTACTTGGGACCCACCTATCCTTACCTCTACGTTTAATACACCACCACGTGCAAGGGTGGACCCTTCGGGAGTTCGAGGCTTCAGGACTCTAGAGGTTTGGAGTGCGGTGTCATAGATAAGACGAAAGGCCCGAAGGTTGAAGCCACGTGGTAATATTTCAAGCTCCTTCGGGAGTTTAGGATTTTAGGACTCCTGAGGATTTACCCGTAGAAATGAAAAGGGGCGTTCAACATCAAAGTGTGAAATGTCGAACTCCCCTATAGCTTATGTGTTAAATGAGGATCAAGTCTTGCTATTGGATTGGATGGTGGATGGAATTCCACTGTGGATGTAGGAACTTAGGGATGGTATGACTGAGATTGACCCACATGGGCACCATGTGGCTCTTGACTAATAACGCCTAAAGAGCTTCGGAAGGACATAACTTGCAAACACAAGTTCAGATTTGAGCTAGGTAGTAGTCATTAGAAAGATACGGTTGAGTATAAGAGGGTGGAGACCTCGAAGAGAGGATTCAAGACAATTATGGAAAGCACAATTTTGATTCCCCATCCCTAGAAAGGGTACTTAGGGATCAAGTGTGTTACATGTAATCCATTGTGTGGGATCCAAGATGGATTTCCCTAGGGGTCCTACCTCTCCCTTATTTTCCAAGTAAGATTCCTGCAAAAAGTTAGGAAACTTCATGGTGTCAATTACATCGTGATCCTCATACTTTAGTTTTATCACCTTCCCTAGAATATCTTCTACTGCAACTACAACATCTGGGAGATGAGGTAGAGTTATTTCTACTACGCTTGGTGCTTTCCTCTTTTAACCCATCGCTAGGATTTGTTATGTGGCTTTGTCCTCAGCTTCTTCTTCTTCTTCTCCCTCTATTTATTGCTATCCTTCGACCTCTTCTACAGCTTTCAGCTTATGTTTGTCCTTTTCCTCTACTTTTGCATGGCTTTCACTGTCGTTAGAGTTTTCTACGCTCTGACCCACTTGCACTTGTTCTTCGGTTGATATTTCTACCTTTACTTTGTTAGGACTATAGATTCAGTTTCTGATGTTGTAATGTCCTCCATATTTACAAAATTCTCTGGTTCTTCCATTATTTCCTTCTTCCTTCCTTCCTGTTAGGTCACTCTTACGAAATGTCTGGGAGCGCCGACCTTTGGGGGTGCCATATAAATATCCTTGCACATGATCGAAAAAACAAATATCTTGATCAATCACCCTTTTCTCACACTCTCAAGTGCTTTTTTTCTCAAAAATCACTAAGTGTCGAACTTTCTCGTGCTTTTCCCTTTTATAGACCCGGTCATTAATGTTATGTCTTGTTTTTCACTTTTTCCGGTTATTTTCGCTGTGTCTAATTTTCCTGCGCACAATATTCCAAATTACGTCACACCAATTGCCACAAGTTGTCATTCTTGAAATATTTATCTGTCACTTATTCCACCTAATTACTTATTTTTGGTTTTTTCTTCATTTTTCTATTTTTATCTTCCTTTTTCTTCTTTTAGATCCTACTATTTACAATATGTACAAGTCCACTTGTTGCACTGCAACCACTGAGTGTTAGTAGGTCGACTGTCCCTATACAGTTTCAGTCGAATACCATTCACCATTCCTTACACTTCCTTTTCTGCTAAGTCTTGCAGTTGTATGACACCTCCATATGTGATTGTCTTTATCTGATACAGCCCTAGCCAATTCATTCTAAGTTTCCCTACATGTTGCAAATATTTACTGTCATAGAGGAGAACTAGATCTCCTTTCTTAAACTTCTTCTTCTTGATATGTTTTTCATTCCATGCTTTATCCTTTTCTTTATGTACTTCTTAATGGAAACTTGCCATGATTCTATCCTCTTCTAATTCCATTAGTTGAGCTAATCTTTCATGCGTTGTGCCACTTTCTGTCATGTCTATAATTGTTGCAATGTGCAGACTTGGTATTAAATAATGTAAGGGAACTACTGCCTCATGTCCATACACCAATATAAAGGGTGTTTGTCCTGTTAATTTCTTGCAGGTAGTTCTATAAGCCCAAAGTATTACTGATACCTTCAAATCCAATTCATCTATGTTTACATTACAAATATTTGTCAAGGTAGTCTCAAAAATCTTGTTGAAGGCTTCCATTGTTCCATTTGCTTGAGGGTGGTAAGGAGTAATATTCTGGTGGTATATCTTAAACTCTTCAAGTGTTTCCTTGATTTTATTGTTGATAAAGAGAGTCCCCTTATCACTCATCAATATTCTTGGGCATCCAAACCTTGTCGCTACATTCTCAAATAAAAAGCATGTTGCAATCTTTGTGGTTCAATCCTTTACTGGTGCTACCTTTGCCCATCTAGTCAAGTACCTTGTCGTTTTAATAATATATCTAGCTCCTGGTCTTCTTGTTGGTGTATTAATTGGAGCTAAAAAATATATTTCTCATTTATCAAACACTTGTAAAGTAACATGTGGTCTCAGTGCCATCTCATCCCTCCTGGATGGCTTCCCAACTCTTTGTAAAACATCACACTTCTGAAATATTCCTTTGAATCCTTATGAACTATTGACCACCATAATCCTGTGCGCAATACCTTCTATGTAGTAGGTTTACCTACGTAGTTTCCTCCTGCAATCCCTTCATTCTCCTCTGACAAAATAATAGATCTTTCATGCTCCATCACACATCTCCTTAAGATGTTATCTTCTCCAAGTTTGTATAAATGACTTGCAATCAACTGACAATTTACAGATTTTACCACCAAAATTTTCTTCTGTTCAGCAGTAAATTCTCTTGGTGCAAAGTTTGTACTCAAAAACTCAATAATGTCAGCAAAATATTTGTCTACAATTTGTACTAAAAAAAATTGTGTATCTGGAAAGTTGTCTTCCAAGTTATTGGGCTCTTCTCCATTCGTTATCCTGGATAGGTGATCTGGTCCTACATTCAATCATGTAGGATTCACCACAAATTCAAAGTCAAATTCTTGAAATGGGAGTATCCATCTACATATCCTTCCCCCTAACATTGGATTATTAACTAAGTATCTTAGAGCTAAATGATCTGTAAACATCTTAAAGTGTTGTCCTAACAAGTAATGTATGTATTTCTACAAAGCATAAACCATAGCTAGACCTTCTCTTTCTGTATTATTGTATTTGTTCTCTGTGTAACATCCCCGACCACCCAGTCCATGACTTGCTACTCCAGAAAACTCTTTCATTCTCTGATACCATGCTGTAACATACCCAGCATCCAACTGAGCTATGCCACATAAATTTTTTGAACTACATGAAATTACAATATATACACATAGAAATCTTGTGGAACTTTATATATATAACGTAAAAAGACAAATACATTCTGTAAATGCACGGATTCATACTGAAATAACAGTAAATGTATACATGCAACATATATAGGAAATACCCATAAACATAAAGGCAGTTATAACCACACATAGGATAAACCCATAAAAATAAGCATGTAAATAATAATGCAGCATGTAAATTTATCACACAATTGACACTTATCTTGGTAATAATATTGCCAACTACATGTAGACCTTCCACGAACCTCCCATCCTTAGACCACACTGCTCATCACTCTCATCAATGGGTCACCCCCGAGCTGGGACTAAACTCCTATCGGGTAAAGGGGTTCCTAACTAGGTTGATGTATCACAGACAACAGGAAAGACTCCGTCACAGGTGCCAACTCAAACTAATAGCCTACAATCCCTCATTCCCCACATGCCTATCACACCCCAGGAATTGTGTCCCTTCTCTGCTCAACAGTCCTTTGGCTGTCCCACTTTCTTTTCGGGATTCAACAATAGGTTGGACAAGAAGTATATTATCCCTGTAGCTATAGTTTAGCACCTTCAGGAAATCAATTCCCAACAATAATCTCACCCAAAGAGATTTCTTATGGGCTTGACAACCTGCCTCTTCAATATCCCATGGTCCTGATAACCCGCTTCTTCAGTCCAACTCCCTCGCTAACCAGGTACACAAACAAGTATGGTTATGGATACAAGTTTAGGTACACTAACATGAAGGTACAAAGGATAGCTCAATGAGTGTGTGAATGATGATGGATTGATTGACTGAATGACTAAATGATGGAAGGAATAATGGAAATGAACTAACTCCAAACTATATGTATGCATTTCCCCAACTTGACACTTATCATGTCAAGAGGTACTTTGGCCGACTTGTCCCCATCCTTAGAACTTAGGATAAAATAATTATCCATACTTTATACTTTAAGGAATATTAATACAATATTCCTTTTTGGCTTAAGCTCCCTAGCTTAGCCCCTTCTCCTTCACTTTTATCCCCCTCTTTCCCTAACTAGTGAAGTTTAGTCCCCCATGCTCTTTTATCATGCTCGGTCTGCGCGTAGCGATGTATTTTATATTAATGATGAGACATATACAAAAATAGGCGCACTGTCCTTTAGTATCTAGGATCTTTGGCCTAATACAAACATAAGCCTCCGAGCTTATAATAATTCGCTCACCAGCCTATAAAACACCACATATACACAAAGGCTCCCTAGCCTCAAAATTATGCCCACTTAAGTTGTTGCGCGTGATATCCTGGAATGTGCACACTTCATCGTTTTACTGCACAGTGCATGCACGTGCTATACCATGGAAGGTGCATACAAAAATGATATCAAACAACTCACCAGCTTAAGTGCATTTTCATTTACATTTACAACTAGGTTCAGCCTAGGGATATTACAATCCCCTCCCCTTATTTATGCATTGTCCTCAGTGCATTATGTACACATATACAACAAAAATTTCAAAAATCCTCAAAAAGATGTGGGAATTCTACCCTCATTGCATCCTCTTTCTCCCAAGTAGCATTCTCAGGTCCGTACTATGTCCATTGGACCTTTACAATCCATATGGATCGATTCTGGAGCTGTTTGATTTTTCGGTCCATAATGCGTACCAGATGCACTTGGAAAGTGCCTTCTTGCTCCACCTGAATCACATTCCAATCAATAACATGATTAGCATCAGTTATATATTTCTTTAGCAATGATACATGGAATACATTATGAATAGACATATATGCAAGCAATGCAATCATATAAGCTATTGGACCAATCCTCTCTAGGATTTCAAATGGCCCACAATAGCAAGCTTCCAACTTTGAACAATTTCCCAACTTCAGGGAACTTGTGTTGACCTTCACTTTCAAGAATACATGGTCCCCAAATTTAAATTCCCTGTGAGTTCTTCCCTTATCAGCATAGATTTTCTGCCTGTCTTGGGAAACCTTTAAATTTTGTTTTATTTTTATCATTTTCTCCTCCATTTCCCTAAGAAAATCTGGCCCAAACACTGCTCTATCTGTTGGGTTATCCCATCTTATCGATGTATTTCACTTTCTGGCATAAAGTGCCTCAAATGGGCTCATCTTTAGAGATGTTTGGTACCCATTGTTATAAGAAAATCTACCAATTGTAGGTAGTCTTCCCATTTTGATGGTTTATCCATCAAATACATCCTCAACATATCCTCAATCACTTGATTTACCCACTCTATTTGTCCATCTGATTCTAGATGATAAGTTGTACTAAAATTTGAATTTGTTCCAAATCCATTAAATAATCCCTTCCAACAATTTGAGGTAAATTTTGGATCTCTGTCAGACACAATTGTCTTGGGTATGCCATGTAATCTAGCAATTTATCTCATATAAATATCAACAATGTTGGTTGCCTTGTGAGTGAGCTTTACTGGAATAAATGTGTAGCTTTAGTAAGCTTATCCACCACTACCATGATAGAATCATGTTGCTTGTTTTTTCTGGGCAGTTTGGTGATGAAATACATTGTTACCACTTCCCATTTCCACTTAGGAATGTCTAATGGTTGTAGCAACCCAGCTCGGTGTCTATGTTCATCCTTTACCTTTTTTCATTCCAAACATTTGGCAATAAAATCAACAACTTCTTTCTTCATTCCTGACCACTAATATTGGCTCTTGACAACTGCAATAGTTTTCCGATAACCTGGGTGCCCAACATAAGGTACAATATGCATTTCCCTCAATATCATATTTTTCAATTATTGGGAATTTGGTACATAAATTTTTCCCTTGTACATGAGAATTTCATCATTATCTAGCTTGTATTCTTCAATTTTCTGTTGCAAATTACCTTGCTGTAATTTTGCCACTAATTCCTTGTATTGCAAATCTGTTTTGCAGCCTCTAACATTATGTGTTTCAAATCTGATTTTTACATGCTAATGGCTATATCATGCAATTCATGCATTCTTCTGTTGAGTGCATCAACCACTTTTTTCTCTTTCCCCTTGATATGCTTTATATCAAAGTCATATTCACTAAGAAATTCTAACCATCTACTTTTCCTAGCATTTAGAGTTGGTTGATCAAATAAATTTTTCAGACCATTATGCTATGTCCTTAGCTCAAACCTTTTCCCCATGAGGTAGTGTCTCCATTTTCTCAAGGAATGCACTATGGCTGCCAACTCCAAATCATGAGTGGCATAGTGTCTTTCATGCTCCTTCAACTTCCTTGATTCATAACATATAACAAACCCATTTTGACTGAGGACTCCACCAAGTCCTTCTTTACATGCATATGTGCATACAATGAAGTCTTCATTTGGGTCTTCAATCCTTAGTATTGGAGCACTTGTTAATAATTGTTTCAAGTGTTGGAAACTCTTTTCACAATCCAATGTCCACTGAATATTCACACCCTTCTTTTGTAAGGAAGTGAATGGGTGTGCAATCTTTGAGAATCCTTCAATAAATATCCTATAGTAGCCTACAAGGCCCATGAATGATCTGACCTCTATCACATTCTTTGTCATTGACCATTCTCTAATGTCTTCTATCTTCACAACGTCCACTTCTATCCCATCCTCTAAAATGATATGCCCCAAATAATGAATTTGCTTCTGATAAAAGGAGCACTTGCTCAATTTGGAATATAACTGACGCTCCCTTAATACTTTCAACACCATCCTCAAATGATGCTCATGCTCTTCTTCTGAATTGTAATATACAAGGATTTCATCCAAAAATACAATGACAAACTTGTCTAAATATTCTCGGAAAACACCATTCAGTAAGCAGATGAAAACAGCTGGTGCATTTGACAACCCAAATGGCACGACTGTGAACTCATAATGACCATACCTTGTCTTGAAGGCGGTCTTGCTGATATATTCCTCTTTAATCCTTACCTGATGGTAACCGGACCTAAGATCAATCTTGGAGAATATCCTTGCATCCTTCAATTGATCAAAGAGATCATCAATCCTTGGCAGAGGATACTTGTTCTTTACTGTCACTTTATTCAACTGTCTGAAATCAATGCATAATACTAATGTCCCATATTTCTTCTTCATGAACAAGACTAGGCCACCCCAAGGTGACACACTTGGGCATATATACCCCTTCTTCAGAAGCTCTTCAAGCTACATTTGCAACTCCTTTATCTCTGGTGTACTCATTCTGTAAGGAGTCTTTGACACTGGAGCTGCTCCAGGAATTAAATTTATAGAGAAATCAATATCTCTCTTTGGGGGTAGTCCTAGTACCTCCTTGAACACATCTTCAAAATATTCTAGGACTGCATGATCTTCCAAATTTGGCACCTTATATTTAGGTGTCTCTTCCATATGAGCTGCAAATATTTGACACCCTTTTTTGTAACATTTCTTTAGCTGCAATGCTGAAATTTCTCTAATGGTTACTGCCCTAGGAATTCCCTGCACTTTCCTTAGGTTCCCTTCCTCATCCAAACAAGTAAATTCATTTTTATGACAGTCTAGGATAGCATGATTCTGTTCCAACCAATCCATCCCAATTAGATAGTCAGAGGAACCTAAATGAAATATTTTCAAATCTTCCCTGGTGTTCAGTCCATTCATGTCCATAAGACATGACTTAACCATCTCGTTAACTTTTCTTTTGGCTCCAGTAGCTAGCTGCACCAACCAATATTTTCCATGCTTGTTGTTAGCACTGAGAGTCACACTTAGACTATTCTAAGTGCAAACCCAGTACCCATCAGAATATAAATGGATTAAATAGTTTGAGTAGGTGGATCAACAAGACTAAGAAAGAAAGGGAGAGGGCAACAAAATGTATGCAGAGGCATTTCATTAGGCACGGAGTCATAACATCCTACAAATCAAAGGCAATCAAAATGTATATCAAACAAAGATATATATAATGATGAATAGAATAATGGTGAATATGACAAAAGGAAGATCATCCATTATACAGAGGTCCTTTCTGCAATAGATAAATATTTGCTTAAACAATGAATAATGATTTAATGGGAAAGCTATAATAGATCCTCTGTTGTTCATGAATCCATCAATGAATGGTAGATATGATCCTCAAAACCTGCAATATGTTCAATAAATAAGATAAAAAATAAGTGGGGAAAAAAATAAGACAATCTAATAACAACTCTCGTGAATCTTTAATGGCAGAAAATGTCATTACAAACAGGCCCTCAGGCTTACAAATGAGAAACTAAAACTGCTCCTCTAGCTCTCTCCTCTCTTGGCTCATGAATCCAACCCTTTTCTCATCAAAAACCATTTTATTTATAGTGAATAATCTCCATCTACCATAAGGAGGCCGAAACCAAGGAATTACATAAGATCCTCCTCCATTTAGGAGTCTTGTTACAAAATATTCCAACAAAAGCCTAACAAATTCCTATTTTTGGGGGATTTTGTCTATGATGATAAATGCCTTTTGAAATAGGTCATCTTGATTTATCTGGAGATGGAACACATGTCTCTCATGTCCAAAAAACTCCTAGGATACCATTTGAACCTTCCTTGATGATGCAGGAGCATCTCTCCATGTCACCCAACTAGCCAGCCAGCCACGTCAGTGAATTCAAATCATGTGCTGAAGAGAGAGGCCCAGCCTCATTAAAATATGAATTCAATGTAATTAAATGTTGTAGGATGATGATCCATAGAGTCGTGCCTTTGCATAGGTATTGGGTAGATAGTCCTTTAATGTTTGTATGGATGAGATCTAGATCCATATAGTGGACTAGAAAACCCATTCAATGCAATTGAATAGGGTAGGTAGATTGGAGGGAAGAGCTCGAAGAGCCCCCTCAGGTAAAAGAGATTTCATATCTCATTTTGTGTAGGAAGTGAAAGAAGTTGAGATAGAAGAGAGTATGTGTGTAGAGAGCAGAAGAGAAGATTCGAGACCTTGTTACAGACCGTGCTCAAGAACACATTGTAAATACAGGAATTTGCCATTTAAATATAAACAAAAGCAGTTTTTCCTGCATGCATTTATGTGTTTTGTGGATGTCTATGAGTATTCTTCATATGATATGAATGTATGCTATAGATGTATGTTAGGCTTGCATTTGCAGGAGTGTGTTTGATTTCAGGTGAAGGTCTTTGAGGCTTCACACCAGGAGGGTGTGACAGAACACTGCAGGTTCTGATAGCTGTGCACAGAGGATGCATTTATGAACTCTGCAGAGTCAGACAAAGACGTGTTGCAGCACAGGAACTGGAGTCAACAACTCAGGCGGAAGACCTCAAGGTTGTTGAACACTTTGGAGGCAAGGTTGTGTGGGAGAAGACACAGTTGCAGACAAATTTTTTTTGTGGATTCTGTGAAGCTTTGCCAAGTGGGCATTGAGCACATGCATAGTGGTGCATAGAGGAAGAAATCTATTGTGAGTTCAGGAAGAAGAATCAGAATCATTGAGGATTCTGTGAATCTCTTCCAGGTGGGCATTGAGCAGGTGCAAGAGGTGCACAAAGGAAGACTTCTATTGAGAAGTTTAGGGAAGAAACAGAATCACTGAGGATTCTGAGAGCTCTGCCAGGTGGGCATCGAGCGAGTGCATAGGTGCACAAGAGAAGGAGACAGAACTGCTAGGAGTTCTAAGAGAAGATACTCTGTCAGGTGGGCATTGAGTAGGTGTGCAAACAGCCACAGAGAAGAGAAGAGAACTCTTTGAGTTCTGGAATTTGAGGAAGAATCCACTGAGGGATCTTCACAAGGTTACTGAACACCCTGAAGGCTCAGAAAAAAGTTGCTTGAGGTTGAGGATAGCCAGGAGGGAATCCAATATATTCTCCATTTGTGGGAGAGAAGGAAGAAAGACAAAATCCCTTAGGTGTCTGAGTGTTGAGAAGCTCAGGAGAGATAGCACTTTGTGTGCGTGAAGACTCTGTAGAGGGTAGGAGTTGAAGAATCCTTCGAGGGTTCGGAGGAAGGGATAAGCTCAGGAGGACGAGTTCTTTTACGCACAGATTCATGACTGCAAGGAGTGCAGAGATTGAAGAACTCTTTGGAGGAGTTCAGAGTTCCAAAAAGCTCAGGAGGGACAACATTTTCATACGCGCGGCGAAGCTCAGAGTCGAGGAGTTCACGGAGGAGAAAGGGAACAAAGGTTGAGGCCTTTGGGAGACTTGGAATTCTTCCAAGCACTGAAAGAAAGTGCATAAGCTCAGGAGAGCACAGCAGTCGTCGGATCAGTGGAGAAAGAAGATCTGGACCGTTGGTTTTTACGTCCAGGAGGAGGTCAGGAGAAGTGCATAGAAGGGGGAGATTGACAACCATTGGATCTCATTCAGAAATCTCGTCAGCCGTCAGATCAGACAGAAGGTGCATGGGGTTTAACCCTTCTCATGCCAGGCAGAAGTCCCGATAGCCATCGAGATATCGGCGTTCGTGAAATCAGGAATCACAAGGACAAGAGATCGGGAATTTCTATAGGAAAAGTCCTGGGAAGATCTGGACCGTCTGTTAGTGGAGACATGTGGCGGAGATCAAGGCATCAGGAGAAGTGCACAGAAGAGGAGATTGTGTACCATCATATGTTCACATAGAATCCCGTCAGCCGTCGGATCGGGTGAAGATGATCGGAGTTTAGTCTCTGGAGTGTGCGCAGAAGAAGGGATCTAGACCATCAGATCTTGGTCCAAATACCCGACAGCCATTAGATCTGTCAGGAGTCACGTGGGAGTTAAACTCTCATAGGTAGGGGTAAAGTCTCGACGAGAACTGTCATTGGGATATCAACACTCAGGAAATCAGAGTTCCTAAGGTCGTGAAAGTTGGGACATTATAAGTCTCGAAATCCCGAGGGTTAATCAGGACCGTCCATCTGAGGAGGACGCGTGGCAGAAATCGGAGCCATCGGGAAAAGTCCTGACAGGAAAGTCGTCTATCGGTATTTGGGTCATCGGGATATCGGGAATCCTGGTGACAATAATTTTATGCATTTCGGAATCGCGAAGTTCGAAACCCCGATAAAGAGGGAAGTTCCATCGTGGGGCCAGCTGTCAGCATATCAAAGAAGTGGGAAGTGTCATTCAAGGGGCCAGTTGTCAGCATATCGGAGAGTTGGGATTCAAGGAATCAGGAATCCCATGAGCCAATGCATTTCCGCATTGAAAATCTCGAAACCTCGATGGGAGACAAGGCTACGGTCTTGTGAGTTAGCAGTCATATTGGCCAGGAGCCTAGCCAGGAGAGCTAGTGCATAAAGAGCATGTCAGGATTCGAGGGATCGCGAATCCTGAGGACGATTGCATTTCGACATTGGAAAGTCCGAAACCCGGATGAGGAGGTATGGTTGTGGTCATATAGGGGGAGCTCACGTGGACCATGAGCTTAACCGGAGGGCTAATTGAAGTTAGGGGCACATCAGGAATTTGAAACCCAAAACCCCGATAGGAGGATATAAGGCTGTGGTCTTATGAGAGCGGTCATATGGACCAGAGGGCATAGCCAAGAGGGGCTAAGGCTGGAAGAGAGCTCATCAGAGATCGGGGATTCAAGAGGACAGGAACTCTTGACGTCGGGGATCACGAAACCCTGAAACCCGAAATTGTCATCGGGGAAGATCACGGTTGAGTGCAGAAGGCCGTGCGGGTGAAGAAAGGACCTGTGGATCGGGTTTTTAGTAGGGATTCCACGGAGGAATCGAAAGAGCCGCTTCGGCTCGCATGAGGAATTGAACGATCCTGTGAGCGGGAGAGCGCGACGAGGGTGTGGTCGTGTCCTTATTGTGTCAAGTGGTATCAGAGCTTGATTCTTGTCTGTATATTTCAGGCAAGAGGAGAGAGAGAGAGAGAGCACTCTGATACACATCAAGTGGTATCAGAGCGGGAACTTCACTTGTATATTTCAAGTGAAGTGGGAAGATAAAGAAGACAGAGCGTTGGAGACTCTGTGGTGATTGTTTGCAGGTAGGCAAGCAGTGGTTAAGAAGACAGTCAGGGAGACTGTAAGATGAAGATGGTAGAACTCTTAGTGCGGAGTGACAACAACAGGTTTTCTAGGAAAGCAGACAGAGACAGCACCATGGTTACTGAAGGCCATAGGCATGCTGAGAAGAAGAGCAAGGCAGAAAAGTTTGCAGAAATGGATAAAGAGCTCTATGAATTAAAGGCAGACATAGAGAAGCTCAAACTGTGGATGCGGTAGGGTAAGAGGTTGAGATGGATGCGTGAATGGCCCATGAGGAAGCCGAAGGAAAAATGGCCAGTCAAGGAGTTGATGGTCAGAGGGCAGCGCAGGCTGTTAAAAAGATGGTTGAGGTATGCTGAAAACCTCGATGGACCAGAAGAGGAGATGATTCAGGTATGTGAACCAGAGACTGGAAAATTTCTCGGTGAAGAGAATGAATTGGGATCATTTGAGGATCTCAAGCACTTCCAGGAGGGAAAAGAGGAAATTCCAAGTTTCTAGGTGGGAAACGAGTTAAGATCACTGCGGGATCTCAGAGACTGTCAGGAGGACAGCCGAGGAAGTTCACATTGCCAGCTGGGCAATGATATGAGGTCACTGCGGGATCCCGAAGACTGCCAAGAGGGCAATGGAAACATCTCAGATTGCCAGGTGGGCAGAGATAAGTATTCGAGGCTGTTTGAAAGTCTCATGGACTTGGAGAAGAGTTCAATTCAGAAAGGGTTGATGATGAAGATGGGATCAATTGATATCATAGTCTGTCAAGAGAGCAGTGGAAGCATCCCATATTGCCAGCTGGGCAGGGATGAGTAGATAAGTTTTGATCATCCCAAGAAGATGACAGAGTCGATGAGACTATCTGAGGGTCTCATAAACTTAGAGGTGAGTTTGGATCAGCAGGTGCAGCTGACTGAGGAGGAAGATCAGGATAATATTCTAATGATTGGTGGAATTGGAGTATTCCTACCATTTTCCCAGGCGGAGGCAGAAGTCTGTGTTGCAGATGGTGCAGAAACAGCAGAAGAACAGTCAACTGTGACTGTCAGGAAAGAAGAGGGATTGGAGCAGACTTTGGAAGCTGCCCAAGCCGATGAAGAAGAAAAATATGAGCATTCTGAGGAGTGTCTCAATGCATTCAACCAATAATCTAAAGAAGTTGTAGCACTGAAGCTGACAGCAGAGGAAGCAGGAGAGGATGATGAGCATTCTGAGGAATGGCTCAGTATTTTCAGTCGGGAGACTGAAAAGACTACAACATGGGAGTTTGCAGCAGGAGAAGGAGAAGAGGCAGAAAACATTTTATTTGTTGATCTGTGGGAATAGATTGAAGCCCTGGAAGAGAGGGTGAAAGTGCAGAGCATGCACATCCAACAGGTGAAGTTGGAGATTGATGAAGAAGGCATGGGAGATTTCAGTGATCTGCCCATGTGCAGAAAATTTTTGCAGCTGAGGAGACTGCATGAACAGAGCTAGCCACTGGAGCAGTTGGATGCAGTGATAGAAGAGATCGAAAGGCTGATGTTGAGGTCAGCAAATACTGCCAGCGAGGAGCGGATGAGAAAAAAGAAGGAAGCAGCAACAGTAGCAGCAACAGAATGGAGTGGATGAACAACTCCAGAGGATGATTTGGGATCCAGGAGGATTTCCAAAGCTGAGAGATGGGAAGCTCATGAGCAAGAGCTCATGAATTTTGCAGCTGAGGAGTATGATGAAGGATCATCTCTCCACATCATCTAGCCAGCCATCCATCCACGTCAGCGAATTCAAATCGTGTGCTGAAGAGAGAGGCACAGCCTCAATAAAATCTGAATTCAATGTAATTAAATGTTGTAGGTTGGTGAGACATAGAGCCATGCCTTTGTGCAGGCATTGGGTAGATAGGCCTTTAATGTTTGTATGGCTGAGATCTAGATACGGATAGTGGACTAGACAGCCCATTCAATGCAATTGAATAGGGTAGGTAGATTGGAGGGAAGAGCTTGAAGAGCCCCCTCAGGTAAAAGAGATTTCATATCTCATTTTGTGTAGGAAGTGAAAGAAGTTGAGATAGAAGAGAGTCTGCATGTAGAGAGAAGAAGAGAAGAGCCGAGACCTTGTTACAGGTCGTGCTTAGAAACACATTGTAAATACAGGCATTTTCCATTTAAATATAAACAAAAGCAGTTTTTCTTGCATGCATTTCTGTGTTATGTAGATGTCTGTGAGTGTTCTTCATATGATATGAATGTATGTTGTAGATGTATGTTAGGCTTGCATTTGTAGGAGTGTGTTTGATTTCAGGTGAAGGTATTTGAGGCTTCAAACCAGGAGAGTGTGACAGAACACTGTGGGTTCTGATAGCCATGCACAGAGGATGCATTTCTGAACTCTGCGGAGTCAGACAAAGACATGTTGTGGCACAGGAACTGGAGTCAACAACTCAGGTGGAAGACCTCAAGGTTGCTGAACACCTTGGAGGCAAGGCTGTGTGGGAGAAGACACAGTTGCAAACAAAATTCTACTGTGGATTCTATGAAGCTCTGCCAGGTGGGCATTGAGCGCATGCATAGTGGTGCATAGAGGAAGAACTATGTTTTGAGTTCAGGAAGAAGAATCAAAATCATTGAGGATTTTGTGAAGCTCTGTCAGGTGGGAATTGAGCAGGTGCAAGGGGTGCACAAAGGAAGACTTCTGTTCTTTTACGCACAGAGTTGTGACTGCAAGGAGTGCAGAGGTTGAAGAACTCTTTGGAGGAGTTCAGAGTTCCCAGAAGCTCACGAGGGACAGTGTTTTCATACGTGTAGTGAAGCTCAGAGTCGAGGAGTTCACAAAGGAGAAAGGGAACAAAGGTTGAGGCCTTTGGTAGACTTGGAATTCTTCCAAGCACCAGAAGAAAGTGCATAAGCTCAGGAGAGCACAATAGTCGTCAGATCGGTGGAGGAAGAAGATCTAGACCGTTGGTTTTTACATCCAATAGGAGCTCAGGAGAAGTGCATAGAAGGGGGATATCGACAACCGTTGGATCTAATTCAGAAATCCTGTCAGCCGTCAGATCAGATAGAAGGTGCATGGGGTTTAACCCTTCTCACGCCAGGCAGAAGTCCCAACAGCCATCGAGATATCAGCGTTCGTGAAATCGGGAATCACGAGGACAAGAGATCGGGAATTTCTATAGGAAAAGTCCCGGGAAGATCTGGACCGTCTGTTAGTGGAGACACGTGGTGGAGATCGAGGTGTCAGGAGAAGCACACAGAAGAGGAGATTGTGGACCGTCAGATTTTCACACAAAATCCCATCAGCCGTCAGATCGGGTGAAGATGCTCAAAGTTTAGTCTCTGGAGTGTGCGCAGAAGAAGGGATCTGGACCATCGGATCTTGGTCCAAATACCCAATAGCCATTAGATCTGTCAGGATTCACATGGGAGTTAAACTCTCATAGGTAGAGGTAAAGTCCCAACGAGAACTGTCATCGGGATATCGACACTCGGGAAATCGGAGTTCCTGAGGTCGTGAAAGTCAGGACATCAGAAGTCTCGAAATCCTGAGGGTTAATCAGGACCATCCATCAGAAGAGGATGCGTGGCAGAAATAGGAGCCATCGGGAAAAGTCCCGAAAGGAAAGTCGTCTATCGACATTTGGGTCATCGGGATATCGAGAATCCTGGTGACAAGAAGTTTATGCATTTCAGAATCGCGAAGTCCAAAACCCCGATAAGGAGGGAAGTGCCATCGTGGGGCCAGCTATTAGCATATCAGAGAAGTGGGAAGTGTCGTTCAAGGGGCCAGCTGTCAGCATATCGGAGAGTCAGGATTCGAGGAATCGGGAATCCCATGAGCCAATGCATTGCGGCATTGAAAAGCTTGAAACCCCGATGGGAGACAAGGCTGTGGTCTTGTGAGTTAGCGGTCATATTGGCCAGGAGCCTAGCCAGGAGAGCTAGTGCGTAAAGAGCGCATTGGGATTCGAGGGATCGTGAATCCTGAGGACGATTGCATTTCGACATTGCAAAGTCCGAAACCCCTATGAGGAGGTATGGTTGTGGTCATATAGGGGGATCTCACGTGGACCATGAGCTTAGCCAGAGGGATAATTGAATTTAGGGGCGCATTGGGAATTTGAAACCCAAAATCCCTATAGGAGGATATAAGGCTGCAGTCTTATGAGAGCGGTCATATGGACCAGAGGGCATAGCCAGGAGGGGCTAAGGCTGGAAGAGAGCTCATCGGAGATTGGGGATTCAAGAGGTCAGGAACTCTTGACGTCGAGGATCATGAAACCCTGAAACCCAAAATTGTCATCGGGGAATATCACGGTTGAGTGCAGAAGGCCGTGAGGATGAAGAAAGGACCTGTGGACCAGGTTTTTAGCAGGTATTCCATGGAGGAATTGAAAGAGCCGCTTTAGCTCGCATGAGGAATTGAATGATCCTGTGAGCAGGAGAGCATGATGAGGGTGTGGTCGTGTCCTTACTGCGTCACTTGACAGGTGGAAACCTCCCAACAAGGTGAATATCCAAATAGTAACCACTACAGGAAATTCCCTAGTGCCGATGTAAAACATTTCTGCACATTCCGTAGCACCCTTTCTATGTCTGGCTAGGTGATTCCGTAGCTCCCTTTGTTTGTCTGGCTAGGTGATTCCATAACATCATTTATATGTATAATATATCTCTAACCATAACACGTTTTGAAAAAATGAGAGAGGTTTTTGTTACTTGGTATGTGATGAACAAAAACCTCCTCCAGTTTTCAAAAATACCTTCTGATTTGTTCATAATCCAGGTTTTAAGTTAGTCACTCAAAATTGTAGTGTGCTCTCAGACAAAACGCAGTGTGGTCTTAGAGAGGGTGTTTGTAGGCCTTCCCAGAGTATTTTTTGGATGCAAGAGATATGGTTGGAAAACTTATGATGTCTGCTACACAATGGAATCATCAAGTACTGTAAACACCTTCTCAAAACCCCTGAAAAACTGACTTGAAGTCAAAATGTCCAAAAGTATAAGAACCTTCCTATAGAAATTGTATTTTGGGAAATTATCTCAAATTATAATACAATCTTATGTGTTAACATCTGGTTCCACAGGGGATGGAATGCTCCCCGTGAGCTTCCAAGAACATGTAGTTCTAGTTTCCTTATCCATTTCATCGCTGCATATTGTATTCCTAAAAATATCTCTGCCCCTTATTGAAAAATAAAAACATTGTCATAAGTTGCAAATTGAACTCATATTGTAGACAAACTCAAATTGAAAATCACATGCTCATGGAGTGAGCTTATTTATGTACATCAACCTACACTAATCTATCCAGCTGAGCTTCTTTTCTTAATTGAAGTCATACTTCCAATGCAACCATGTGAGTATCGAACTGATTAAAATAACTCCTTCCATGCAATTGTTCGAAATAATTTTCAATTGATATGAAGCTTGCAGCAAGAGGTTAGTAAGCAATAGATACTTGCAACTATGATCTGAAATCATACCAACAACTAGATCATTAGAAACCTTTGAAAAATATAACTCTATGTAAAAATCCACAGGATCATGAAACTTATGAAAATACATTTCTAGTTGGTTAAGAAAACCATCTTTCTCCTCTCTGAAGGTTGATTCATCAATAAAATGATGCTCCTCATATACTTTACAGCTACTCATATGTTGTTTGATGTTTTTTGCAAGTGCAGGTATATAAATGATAGACATTTCCTCGTTCATCCATGGAGTTTTTTGTTCATCAATAGGTGATAAAGAGAATTCCAATTGTTGTTGCATTTCTTCCCTATCTTCTTCATTATCATATGTTGGTTGGCTGCTAATAATCTCTATATGTGTTTTAGTAAAGATCTTCTCTTTATCATTTGAATACTCAAAGGAAACAATTTGATTTTCATAACAACTTAAATCAGTAGATAATTTGATACAATGTCAAAAGTATCTACATCCTAGCTATCACTTTGAAGATCATCAACCTCTTGATCATAATGAAAGGTGTCTTCTACTGCAGCATACTCTTTAATACTATTTGATCCTATACTCAGAAAATCAAATTCATAACAACATTCTTGATAAAGGAAATCAACTGCAAATTTCTCTTTGCAAAACAAACAAAATGCAACATGAAAATGTCTTAGTGAAGTGATACAAGCAACTGGGAGTGATCTACACCAATCATGAGTTGCTCCATCTAAAGAGTATGTAAACAATTTGATGAGGACATATTCATGTATAATTTTCAACTTAAGCATACACTCATGAAAGTCTAATAAAAACGCGGCTGGTACTTCCCAATTCTCTCCTCTAAACCTAGGAAGGCAACCTTCCCATTCATCTCTACTAGGCACTGGATTTGGAAAACCAACTATCTTTGAAAAATCACATAAAGCATACCTCTGATCTAGGATCTTGTCCATTTCAAAAAAATGGAGTCTCCAATAGATATATGAATAGTGGAGTCACCATGGTGAAAGATAAGTAGTCTAAAAGTGTCTAGCTTCAGTTCACCATCCAAAGCTAGATCTAATCATCATAGCTCACCCAGGGAAGGTGTCTTCATTGTCGTCCCCGGCAATGACACCAAAACCATTAGCACTAAGAGTCACACTTAGACTGATGTAAGTGCAAGCCCAATACCCATCATAATATAAATGGATTAAATAGTTTGAGTAGGTGGATCAACAAGACTAGGAAAGAAAGGGAGAGGGAAACAAAATGTCTGTAGAGGCATTCCATTGGGCATGGAGTCATAACATCCTACAAATCAAAGGAAATCAAACTGTATATTAGACAAAGAGATATATAATGATGAGTAGAAGCATGGTGAATATGACAAAAGGAATAACATCCATTATACAAATATCATTTATGCAATAGATAAAGATTTTCTTAAACAATGAACAATGATTTAATGGGCAAGCTACAACAGATCCTCTATTGTTCATGAATCCATCAATCAATGGCAGCTATTATCCTAAAAAAATACAATATGTTCAAGCAATAAGATAACAAAGAAGTGGGAAAACAAATAAGACAATCTGATAACAACTCTCATGAATCTTTAATGGCAAAAAATGTCATTACAAACAAGCCCTCAAGCTTACAAATGAGCCACTAAAACTGCTCCTTCGTCTCTCTCCTCTCTTGGCTCATGAATCCAACCCTTTTCTCATCAAAAACCCTTTTATTTATAGTGAATAATCTATATCTATCATAAGGAGGTCGAAACCAAGGAGTTACATAGGATCCTCCTCCATTTAGGAGTCTTGTTACAAAATATTCCAACAAAAGCCTAACAAATTCATATTTTTTTGGGATTTTTTCTATGATGATAAATACCTTTTGAAACAAGCCATCATGATTGATCTGGAGATGGAACACATGTCTCTCATGTCCAACAAACTCCTAGGAGACCATTCGAACCTTCCTTGACAGGTGGAAACCTCCAAACAAGGCGAATATCCAAATAGTAACCGCTACAAGAAATTCCGTAGCACCGTTGTAAAACAGTGTTGCACATTCTGTAGCGTCCTTCGTGTGTCTGGCTAGATGATTCTGTAGTGCCCTTTTTCTGTCTGGCTAGGTGATTTTGTAGCTCCTTTTTTGTGTCTAATATCTCTCTAACCATAACGTGTTTTGTGAAACTGAGAGAGGTTTTTGTTATTTGGTATGTGATGAAAAAAAACCTCATCTAGTTTTCAAAAATACCTTCTCATTTGTTCATAATCCAAGTTTTAAGTTAGTCACTAAAAAATTATAGAAGCGCATCGTACTCTCAGCAGAAACACAGTGTGGTATTAGAGAGGGTGATTGGAGGCCTTCCCAAAGGATTTTTGGGCTTCAAGAGATATGGTTGGAAATCTTATGATGTATGATACACAATGGAATCATCAAGTATTGCAAACACCTTCTCAAAACCCTTGAAAAAATTGACTTGAAGTCAAGTTGTCCAAAAGTAGAGGAACCTTCCTATAGAAATTGTATTTTGGGAAATTATCTCAAATTATAATACAATCTTATGTGTTAACACTTGATTCTTGGAAAATGAAAACTTTTCACCATCTTAGGATCTATATAACTATGACTAGCTCCTGAATCAATTAAAATATCAATGGTTTGGTTGTTGATCATACCTTCCACTTCAATCATATGTGACTGATACTTTGCTTGCTTGTTGTCCAGGGCTACATAGATCCTTAGTACATTTATGTTGGAGCATATACCTAAATTACATTAGTTTCTACCTATATTATACTCCTAGATCTTGGTTAATACATTCATTTACACTTTATTTCACCTAATTTGTCCACATAGAGAAGAAGGGCACCTCATCCCTAGATTTTAGGGAAAACTGTTATTTTTAGATCAAGACTCAACTCCCAGTTCTTGATTTTCTTGATTTATTCATGATTTATTCCAAATCCCCCATGAAAAAACTCATCTATTATTGGGGAATGCGCACCTCCTCTTTGAGTGAGAGATTTATTCCTTAATTAATGATTTTTTCCGTTACTATTATTAGTAACTACTATTTCGGGTCAGTTAAGTGAGTTGGAACTGTTTCTCTTGTCAGTTAACTGAGCTTAAGTGAGATAATGCGCATCACTTATATATTGTGGACATTAATGAGTGTGGGACATTTATCTTTAGTGGTCTAGGTCAAACTATGTGGTCTCCCTTAGCTTATGACACCTATTTTAGCTATTTCTGGCTTTTTTTTTTATTAGAATTTCTATGTTGGAAATTCTATATATTCACCACCTCTCTTCTTTTTTAAGGATGGTTTCTCATGTATATTCATTTTTTATTAATATAATTCTCTGATTTATGGAGCAAAAAAATTCTCTCATCTCTTGAATATCATCAAATTGCATGTGTTCAATTTAACTAGAATTCTAGATCTATCGGGGTTTCTGCAGGAATTCTACATGGTATTAGAGCTAGATTGAATCTAGTGGATTGTACATGGTTTTATTTGTAGGTATATATCATCAGGAGGCGTAGAAAGAAGCAATGTATAATATCTCTCACCCCACAAAACTCATTCTAAATCCTTTCAATTACTTCGAATGGAAGACAAAGATCTCTCTGCTCCTCCGAAGCAAAGGGATTTACAGGGTAACAATGGGAACGGAGAAAGAACCGACTACTACAGTGGATAAGATAAAGTATTTCAATAAATTAGATGAATCAATTGGGCTGATATTCCTATCAATTTCCAGAGATCTCATCTTTCATTTCAGTAGAGCCACTACTCTCGATGTGGTCTAGACCACATTGGAAGGACTATTCGACAAGAAGGATGCAATGAGAGTGCATCAACTAGAGAATGAACTCATATCCCTAAGTCCAATTCATTTCAGAAACCTGCAAGAATTATTCACCAAGTTCAAATACATCCTCATTTAACTTAATGCATGTGGATTCACGAAATAGGAAGAACAACTCATCCTTTCAGTTCTCTCGAAACTAGGCCCTGAATATTCCGTATTTGTGTCGTCTTTTCAAGCATCTAAATTGACTCAGGAAAAATGGAAAATGCCTCCATTATATGATTTCATTGTAGCATTGACTCAAGAGAAATATAATTTATTCCAAATGGGTGCCATCAAGCATTCCAAGAACCAAGCACTTGCGGCTACTGATGCTCCAAAGAGCAGTGGAAAAGACAAGAAAAAAGGAACGAGTAAATTTCCTGAATCAAAGAAGGAGAAATTCGCACAATATTCAAAGAAATCTTCTAATCCTAAGGGTGAGAATAAGAAGAAGGAAATAAAACTTTTCAGCTACTATTCAAAATGTTTTCATCCTGAAGAAAATTGCCTGAGGAAGACTATCGATGAGATGGCTAAGCAATTGCAGCAGCACAATCTCACGGTGCCCGAAAATGCAAAGAAGAAAGATGATAACAGAACAAGAGGGAGAGCATGAGATCGTCATGCTTTAATGGCTGTCACATCCACTCCATAATATTGGATCTTTGATTCAGGTTCATTGAACCATATGGCTGCATCAAAAGATGAATTTTCCTCCATCGAAGAAACCACCAGATCTCCAATTTACTTGGGAGATGCCACACCCACAAAGGTGTGCAGAGAAGGAAATGTTGATCTTGAAGGGGGCTGCTTCAAAAATGTGCTTCATGTTCCCTCTCTGTCCGTAAATATTCTCTCGATATATCATATCACTCATTTCGGCTCTGGAAGGAAGGTGGATTTCACTCTAGACTCCGCAGTGATTACTGACATTTCCACAGGCTCACAACTTGCACATGGAATTGCAGATCACGGTTCTCGTTTGTATTTCTTCTCCCACTTTGTTCCTAAATCTATTAGCACTATATTAATGTCACAATCTAATTATATCAGCAGGTTATGTCATGAAATATTTGGCCATCTAAACTATAAGTACTTCCATCAACTCAGCAAGGAAAACATGGTAGAAGGATTGTCAGCTATTAAATTCACAAGCGGTGTATGTCAAGGATGCATTATTGGCAAGCATCCAGAGAAAAAGTTTGACAAAGGGAAGGCATAGAGAGCTTCTTCACCTCTTGGGATGATTCATAGTGACATTACGGGCCCATTCCTGCAGCCTTCAATTAGTAAGGCTCGATATATACTCACCTTCATAGATGATTTCTCTCTCTTTACTTGGGTATTTTTTTTGAAATTAAAATCGGAAGTATTTGAATGCCTTATAGAATTTAAAGCACTTGCTGAGAATGATTCTGGGTGTAATATTAAGGTACTCCATACTGATAATGGGGGGGATTATGTCAACAAATATGTGCAGCAACTTTGTATTGATGCAGGTATAGAACTACAACACACAATGCCATATACACCACAGCAGAACGGTGTTGCGGAGAGGAAAAACCGGTCCTTAAAAGAGATGGTCAATTGTATGCTCTAGTCAAAATCATTATCTCCCAAGATATGGGCTCACATTCAAAGGCACCACTCCTTTTGAATGTTGGACCGGTAAGAAACCAAAAATGTCGCACTTTCGTATTTTTGGTTCACGAGCATGGGCTCACATTCCGACAGTTAAGAGGAAGGATTTGGAGCCTCAAAGTGTTGAATGCATATTTTTTGGATATCCTAAAGGTGTCAAAGGATATATATTTTGGTACTCTCACATTGAAAAGTTCATTCTATCTCAAAGTGTGAAGTTTGAAGAAGAATCACTGCATGATTTTTCAAAAGACCCTGCCGAGGAACCACTTGTTGTCACTGATGAGGAGGAGTCAGAAACTTCTTTGAGCACTTCAGAACAGACATCAGAGCAGAATTTTAGGTCTGATACAGAGGATGAGGAGCAGTTCATGGCTTCTCCATCTCAGTTTCCAACTTGGGCAGAGAAAACCCTGCAAGATGCGGGTGAACTAGTCGGTGATCCTGCGGATACAAGAAGGACTAGATCACAGTTTTTTGGGGCTCCTCAAGCCCTGGCTACCACAGAAAATTTTCTTCCCATAAATTTCTATATGTCACTTGGTTCAGATCCAAATTCATACTCTGAGGCTGCTGGAAACCCACTTTGGGAGGCTGCCATGGATGAAGAGTACTCTACTCTTATGGAAAACAACACATGGGACTTGGTTCCACTTCTGAAAGGAAGAAAGCTTGTTCGATGTCGATGGATATATCGAACAAATATTTCTTCATATGGTGAGATCAGAAAGTACAAATCTCGACTGGTTGTAAAAGGATACTCATAGGTACATGGCATAGACTACACAGAGACATTTGCACCTATTGCAAAAATGGACTCCATTAGACTAGTTTTGGCCATTGCCGCTTCTCGCAGATGGGAAGTTCACCACATGGATGTGAAGAGTGAATTTCTTCATGGAGATCTCAAGGAGGATATCTATATGGAGAAACCACAGGGATACATTCAGAACTCTTCCCTCATTTCCATATTAAAGAAATCTTTGTATGGCCTAAAACAGGCTCCCATAGCCTAGTATGCAAAGATGGATTCTTTCCTGCTTTCCATTGGATTCATTCGATGAAAATATGATTCAAATGTTTATTTGCTGCAACATGATGATTCCCTTTTTCTGATATTACTTTATGTATATGACTTACTGATGACAAGGAACCTTACTTCAGCTATTGATTCGACAAAATCAGCATTGCACGATCGATTTTCCATGACAGATTTGGGACTGTTGCACTACTTTCTTGGTCTTGAAGTTTCTCATTCTACTTTAGGGATCAAGATGGCACAGTCTAATTATACATCATATCTACTTGTTTACTTTAATATGACAAAATGCAAGCCAATAACATCTCCCTTTCTTTCGGGGGTCATATTTAAGGATGCGGGTACTACACCTTTGGTGGACAGTACACTGTATCAACAGTTGGTTGGGAATTTGTTGTATCTTACTCACACCCAACCTGATATCTCTTTTGTAGTAGGCATTTGTTCCAGATATATGCAGGAGCCTCATGAGCTTCACTAGAAAGTTGCAAAGAGAATCCTTAGATATGTGAAAGGTACTCCCAATTTTGGTATCTTTTATGTTGCAGATTGCCCACTTTCACTGATTGGGTACACAGATTCTAATTGGGTTGGTGATGGTACAGACTGCAAGTCCACCTCTGGTTATGTTTTCAGCTTTGGTTCAGGGCCATTCTGTTGGTCTAGCAAGAAGCAATCCATGATTTATTTATCTACAGTAGAGACAGAGTCATTTCACTACAGTACTTCCCCATAGAGCAACAGGTTGTAGACATCTTCACCAAGTCCTTCACTGAAAATAAATTTTCAGAAATGAGAGTTATGCTTGGAGTGGTGGAGACAACTGAGTAGGTCACTTTTGGCCACTCAACATTTTTTTTCCTCTTCTTTTTTTTGGGGGGGGGTTTCCCACGAGGTTTTCCCTCTTTCCTCTTTTCATGATGAATTCTTTTATGTAATGAGTACCAAAAATGGCCAAGTTGTCGGGACTCAAATTTTTTATCATTACAGTTAGGCTTAAGGGGGGGTGTTGGAGCATATCCCTAACTTACATTAGTTTATACCTAGCTTAGACTCCTAGATCTTGGTTAATACATTCATTTACACTTTATTTCACCTAATTTTTCCACATAGAGAAGAAGGGCGCCTCATCCCTAGATTTTAGGGAAAACAGTTATTTTTAGATCAAGACTCAACTCCCGGTTCTTGATTTTCTTGATTTATTCTTGATTTTCTTGATTTATTCATGATTTATTCCAACTCCCCCATGCAAAAACTCATATATTATTGGGGAATGCGCACCTCCTCTTTGAGTGAGAGATTTATTCCTTAATTAATGATTTTTTCCGTTACTATTATTAGTAACTACTATTCGGGTCAGTTAAGTGAGTTGGAACTGCTTCTCTTGTCAGTTAAGTGGGATTAAGTGAGATAATGCGCATCACTTAACTCTTGTGGACATTAATGAGTGTGTGACATGTATCTTTAGTGGTCTATGTTGAACTATGTGGTCTCCCTTAGCTTATGACACCTATTTTATCTATTTCTAGCTTTTTTTCTTAACTAGAATTTCTATGTTGGAAATTCTATATATTCACCTCCTCTCTTCTTTTTTGAGGATGGTTGCTCATGTATATTCATTTTTTATTAATATAATTCTCTTATTTATGGAGAAAAAATTTTCTCTCATCTCTTGAATATCAACAAATTGCATGTGTTCAATTTAACTAGAATTCTAGATCTATCAGGGTTTCTGCAGGAATTCTACAATTTATTCCCATGTCCTCCACTGTTTCATCTTGTTGTACATTGTAAACAGTCCTCACTTTTTCACCTTTGTGAGGAAAATCTCTGAACCTATGATCTCCTTTACAACCCCAACATTGAATAGGTGGTTGCCTTGGCCTTTGATCCCCTGTCTCAATCGTTCTGGGTTCTCTAGAAGTTGGTTTTCCCTGAGGATTATTTCTGAAGAATGGTGGCTTAGTTCCCTTCTTCCTCTGATCCATATTGAATTTATTTTTGTCTTTCCAAGATTTTTGGAAAGTTGGCCTTGATTTTTGTTGATCATATAGGTGTTTAGCTCGCCTTATGGTCTCCTCCAATGTCTTGGGATCATCATACTGTATTTTGTTATTGATGAATGATGGAAATCCACTTAAATACCTTTGAATCTTAATTGTCTCATCCTTGATGAAAGAAACATACTTCAACAATTCTAAAAACCTTCTCTCATATTCATCTATGGTCATACTCCCAATCTTGAGTTCAAAGAACTCTTTCATTTTCTTGTCATAGTATCTCTTAGTCAAGTATTTCTTCTCAAAGTACTTATTAAATTCCCTCCAAGTAACACTTTTCTCTTTAATGTGTTTCACCTGCACAAGTTGATCCCACCACATGGATGCCTTTCCCTTGAGTTGATAGATGGAAATTCTACCTTCTGCGTTAGAATAATAATTATGCAATTGAAAATACTTTCTCATGCCCAACAACCATGTCTCTGCATCTTCATCCTTCTTGTGTTCACCATCAAATGTAGGAGGTTTTATTTTGTTCGTTTCTCCTCATAGTTCATTCAAGCTGGACCTATTATGCTTCTTGACAAGGGATGGACTTGATATTTTGTGTTATCTCTTATGGGAATTCCTCAGGGAGTGACGGTGATATCTGTTAACACTTCTGGTTCTTCTTTTCTCATCAGGAGACCTGTGACTTCCTAATTTTCTTGAGCCACTCTCCTTATCGAATTTATTTTCTAGTATGTTCAAGCTCTGCATTAACTTCATGTTGAAGTCCTCTTACTCCTCATTGGCTCTCATAAGCCTTTAATTATCATCTTTATGGCTCTGTACATCCTTCTGTAAATTTTTAATGGTCTCTACCATATTCATGTTTTCATCCCTTCATTCTCCATGTCCATTGGAGTTTGTTCCTTCAATGCCCAAATGGACATCCATCCCTCTAATCTCATCTTCCTGGCTATAATTCCCTTGTGCATATTCCATTCTTCTAGACTCAGTGTTGATCCTGATCTGATCTAGTTGTTGTTAACTCTGCAAAATGTGCAGCCAACAAAACTTTGTCAAGCTAATTGTTTCAACAATTTCATGAAAATATGAACCATTCTGGTTCAATAATATATCATAATTATTTCTTCTGATTTCCTGAAAAATTGAATGCCCAGATCAATTTTCTAGCTAATTATTTATATTATACTATTCGATACCTTTCCAACGCCTTCTCACATGCTCAATTCCGAGTCTTGAGCAGAAAGTTATGGTTATTTGAAAATTGCCCATTAATTTTTCTATTCACTCTTCAACTTGGTGCAACGATGCACTGTAATTATGCATTTTTGCACCTACTCCATTGGATTTTTCTTAGGATATCAATTGGGTTTCTTCATATACATATTATGGACACTATTTCCAAGTTTCACCTTTTTCTAGGTTCTGGTTGCTAGTTACAGCCTGCTGAAGTTCTAGTCCAATTCGTGTTTTTGGTCTGGAATGCTACAGGTACATTCTTTTCCATATTAAAAACTTTTAGCATGTCGAGAAATTTAATTCAGCTCTGGGAATGTATTCTATATTTAAATATATTTCCATTGACTACTCATGCGCCTCAATCTGATTCCGGAGCAGAAATTTATGGCTCTTTGAAGTTAGTTGGGTCTTAAAATTTACCCTCCATTGTTTATGTTGTAACTTTCTCATAAAAGCTCTGTTTGACAAATGGTTTACACTAGTGGAAAGATCTCTCTGAGCTATTTTATTTGAGTTGTAGAGACAAAGTGTACCTTGGTACACTCTATTCTTTTGGTTTTTGAGTATCTAAAAACGCTCTTAAGAGCCTCAAAGATGCGTTGCAAAAAGATGATGTTCAAATCAAATGTCGTAGAATTTCAATGGTTTTCCACTATTGTTCACCCTCCAAATGACTTCACACACACAAATTTCAATCTGTACACCCATATTTAGCATGTGCAACAACACCACAAGGTAAATCGTGCTCCACGCACCTATAACCACTGTGCATCACTTCTCTGTCGCACGAATAACTGGTGCGCACTACTTTTGTGTCGCGTGCCAATATCCACCGTGCACAGTTTTGGTTCTTGCATTATTACTTGTTGCATGCAATTTTTGTATCGTGCGCATTTCACTCTATGTGCTGCACCATGCCAAATTTTAGTACGCCCCCATCATGCACCAATACTCTGCGCGCACCATTAACTAAACTGTGGCGCGACAACATATACCCACATTGTGCTCGCACCAACCAAACTCCTCTGCTCTCTTCCAATACTGCACACACCACGTGCGCCATTATTATGTGTGTGCACATCGTGTATACTTTAATATGTGTATGCACACTGCATAATGCCGAATTTAGCGCACACACCCGCACACCAACATTTTTCCGCACGATGCCAAGTTTTAGCATGCACACCCGCACACCAACATTTTTCCATGTGGTGCCAAAATTTAGCATGCGCACCTGCACACCAACATTTTTCCATGCGACACCAAAATCTTAGTGTGCGTACCCTCACACCACCATTTTTCTATGCGGTGACTTTAGTGCACACACCCGCACACCAACATTTTTCTGTGTGGCGCCAAAATTTTAGTGCGCGTACCCGCACACCAACATTTATCCGCGTGGTGCCAAAATTTAGTGCGCACACCCACACACCAACATTTTTCCACGCAACGCCAAAATTTAGTGCGTGCACGCGCACACAAACATTTTTTCCACTGGCGCCAAAATTTAGGGCGTGCACCAGTACACCAATGTTTTTCCGCGTGGTGCAAAATTTTTACATATCACAAGTTTTTTACTACACATCATGCATTTTTAGTGCGCCCACCTGTGCACATTCATTTTTGTGCGCATCAATTCATCATGAATTCCGCTGCAAAAATTGGAGCTTTTGCTAAACTTTTCCCCAATTTTTTACCATAGACATTTTGCAACTATGAAATTTATTCAATTTCACCTTGATAACACCAATTCAACCTCTACAATAACAAATCGCTACGATTTGACATTTCTGGAATGAATTTTTCCCAAACTCAAGTCACGAATTGAGAATTTTAGTTACTAATCTCACTCCAACTGTCATGGCTTCACTGTAACTTTAAATTCGACCAATTCCATGTCTGAATTTTCTAGAATAGATATCAAATCAAGAATATATCACCACTTGGCCAAATTTCTTAGTTTTCCCATGAATTTAACAACAACAATTGGGGATTTTTTCCAATTTCGCGTTGTTGCTTCTAAATTTTACCATGGACGCTCTATAACTTGAAATTTTTCCATTTCGAAATCAATCCTCTGTGAAATTTCGCTTTAACTCAACTTGCTCATACCATCTAGGCTCGGTGTTGAAAATTGAAGCTTTGATACCATATTGTAACATCCCCGGCCACCCAGGCCAGGCCATGCTACTCCAGAAAATGCTTTCATTCTCTGATACCATGTTGTAACATACCCATCATCCAACTAAGCTATGCCACATAAATTTTTTGAATTGCATGCAATTAAAATATATACACATAGAACTCTTGCAGAACTTTATATATAAAACGTAAACAGACAAATACATTTTGTAAATGCATGGATTCATACTGAAATAACAATAAACGTATACATGCAGCATATACAGGAAATACCCATAAACATAAAGGTAGTTATAACCACACATAGGATAAACCCATAAAAAAAAACACATAAATAATAATGCAGCATGTAAATTTATCACACAATTGACACTTATCTTGGTAAGAATAACACCAATTGTGTGCAGAACTTCCACGAACCTCCCAGCCTTAGACTACACAGTTCATCACTCTCAACAGTGGGTCACCCCTGAGCTGGGAATAAACTCCACCCGAGTAAAGGGGTTCCTAACTAGGTTGATGTATCACAGACAATAGGAAATACTCCGTCACATGTGCCAAATCAAACTAACAGCCTACAGTCCCTCATTCCCCACATACATGTCCCACCCTAGGAAGTGTGCCCCTTCTTTGCTCAACAGTCCTTCGGCTGTCCCACTTCCTTTCTGGGCTTCAGCAACAGGTCAGATAGGAAGTCTCAGAGCCCTGTAGTTGTATTTTAGCATCTTCAGGAAATCAATTCCCAGCAATTATCTCACCCAGAGAGATTTCTCACAGTTCTGGCAACCCACCTCTTCAATATCCCATGGGCATGACAACCTGCTTCTTCAGTACAGCTCCCCTGCTAACTAGGTACACAAACAAGTATGGTTATGGATACAAGTTCAGGTACAATGACATGAAGGAATGGAGGATAGCTTAATGAATGTGTGAATGATGATGGATTGATTGACTAAATGACTGAATGATGGAAGGAATAATGAGAAATGAACTAATTCCAAACTATATGTATGCATGTCCCCAACTTGACACTTGTTATGTTGGGAGGTACTTTGGTCCACTTAACTATAACATCTCACTCTGGCGCACTGATAAAACTTATTTTTGAGGACACTTGCTCGCAAGTGAATTGGAATTTTGTGATGCTAAACCATTTATACTTGATTATGATGTCATTGACAGACGACTTGATGTTTTACTAGTTTTGATTAACACAGGTGCTGCTGACTCTGTTTCATTAAGTGTGCAGGGTTTCGAACCCTGAGGATGCCGAGGCATCGGTGGAACCCCCTTGGACTCTGGATTGAGTCAGGGAGTGTCCTATTTGGGATGATTTATTTACTATGATCTTTCTTTGATCTGATGATATGATGTTGACATGTTCTGACACGATTGTTTATGATGCAGGCTGACGATAGCTTGCCGACCAGACTCACATATGGAGTAAAGGGGCCACACCCGATTTCCAGAGAGGTTGAGGGAGAGGGGTGGACAGCAGCCCTACCACCGCCTACTAGCACTCCCGTCGTGGCTCGAACTGTAGGTTAATGATTACCTAGTTCGAGAGGATCCACGATTCCATGAGGGCAGACTGCGACAGTCGCTCATGATGATTCTAAAGGGCGCGCAATAAGGCGGGGGCTTTATTCCTTAGAACCCTTAGTCTCCCACAAGTTCACCTGGCGGAGTGTTGACTGCAGGGGTTATAGATGTCTACCAATCAGTCCAGTTGGAGAGTGGCACCCTTGGAGCACGTGGTGCATCCTGAAGGGCAGGTCGCACAAAAAGAAACACAAGAAGCGAGTGGCACCCTTGGAGCATGTGGTGCATCCTGAAGGGCACGTCGCGTAAAGGAAATGAATGAGGCGAGTGGCACCCTTGGAGCACGTGGTGCGTCCTGAAGGGCACGTCGCATTTATGTGGATGAAGGAAACAAACCTAAAATATCCCTAAGACCTTAACACCTTTATAGCTTCCTAAACAACTTCCCTAACCCAGTGACGCCCAGTTCAGAATCTAGTACTAAGTCTAAAAACTGTTAGGGTAAAATTTTAGTCTAACCCTAAGAGCAGACCCTGGAATAAAAATAAAAAATTAAATAAAAACCCACCTAAGTAATAGTTGGTCTTCATGAAATTCTTGGGGCAATAACGAGGGTAAGTTTTAAAGCAAATCTAATAGTTTTAAAAATTTGCAAAGAAGAAATTGATTCCTAACTGGTGGGAGAATGACATCGCCTTC
>JZKD02S0545221.1:1481074-1497547 GCA_000966675.3 Picea glauca
AGGGGGAAAGAGGGGGATCTGCTATGAGGTATTGTTATGCTGCCAAAATTGCAAACTGGACTGATTGGTTGTGAGGAGTTGGGGATTTTCTCAGCTGACTTGAGTGGTAGCTCAGCCTTGGAGGCGAGCTGGGAAGCTAGGTTACTGTCTGGATTGTGTGTGGCCCATTTTCAGATCGGGGGGCTAAGGGGGAAGCAGAGTACCCCTAGTGTTTGGCTGGGAGGTACTGGTGCAGTCTCTACGATCGACGAGCGGGAGAGGCACGGAGCAGGAGCGGCCGGAGCTCGGACGTCTTCGCGGCGGGCAAACAGGCAACAGTATGATTTTATTTCTGGTAGAGTAGAAGGTTTAGGATTTACGCTTGGATTTTCCTATTGTTGAAAATGCTTTGGATAGACTTATTAGAGATCCATCTGAAAGATGTGGAAATTGTTTTATTGTTGGAGGTTCTTTTTCTGAAGCGTCTATCGCTGTCCTTATCGATTTAAAGATCATACGCCCCTTTTTGTGTAACTCCTGAACTTATCGGTCAAGGCTGAGAATCTTATTCCTTCTCTGCAATTTTTTTTTGGTTAAGGGATAACGATTTTGTATGCATTCTTCTGTGTTTCCTTTTCTGACTGTGATGCTTCTGTGCTTATCGTTCCTTCCCTTGAAGCTTAGAATCCTTGTCCTTCAGTTTACATTTAAAAAAAAGAGAGAACCTTGGCATTCGACGTCCTGGGTAAATCCGTAGCTACTCTGCGCTTAGTGGGAAGAATGATAAATGAGCCCTGCCATTATTGTTGAATGGTGACCGCACCCTTGGTTGATTTAGTATGGTCGTAGGCGATTGATGGTGGTTTTTTTTGCTGGGCAAATTGCCAGTAGGGAAGTTATCCTTTTACCCTTGGCCCTTCGTTTCTCTACCGTCTCAAACAGTTGCTTGTTCGTAACCGCTCCTAGAACTCCAGAAATTCATGACCTCGGGTGGGTATACTCTGATTCTATTCCAAATCTAAATCACCGTTTTCCTTGTGCTTTATTTTGCTGTAATTTCTGTGGATGTATTTTTTGGGGGGAATAGCGTTTTTCCTTCTTTGTTCGCACCAGTTTCACTCACCCCTACGCGGCCCTCACACTGCTTGCTCTTCATGATTGAGGCTCTCTACCCATGTTAGACACCACGATTCCTCAGCGAATCTCACCAACATTTGCCCCGATCTCTAGCGAACACTGAGCGCTTGGGTGGCTGCAAGTTCGATGAGAAGGTCTGCGGATAAAGGTACTATTCAGGGATCTGCGCAGGCCTTCAACACTTGCGTCTAATCCCGTCGACGGGCGGTTAAATTTCTGGTAAGGCTGTCTCACCGACGTATTTCCATGCTCTGAAAAGAATTAAATTCTTTCCCTCGTTTTTACCAAGTGTTTCCTCCAACGGCCATGACAACTACTTTCGAATCATCCCCACATGGGTGTATTGATTTATCACTGACGTCCGGCGTCCAATGTAGGTTTTTCTGACAGTTACTTAATCTTACAAGCTCGGACAGTGAACGTTATTACTTAGCATTTAATGCCCTTTTCCTGTGGCATTTTTTTTATTGTTTCCCTACGCCCAACACCCAGGTGGCGTTGACTCTTTGCAAGTTATTTCTTTTCGGCTGATCTGTACTATTACCTGGTTACTATACAATGCCTAAACTAGCACACAGCCTCTAACTCGCGGTTGGAGAACACCTAAAGGTATTCGCTGGTAAAATTCTTCGTCCAGTAAAAATCTCGAGTTTAGTTAAAAAAAAAACCTAATTGATACAGTAAAAACGTGAGGCTCGCCCGCCTAGGTATTGAAGGATGCAGTATTATTTCTTTCGTATAGTCTAAACTTTGTATGATATAATGCACTTCCATATCTATCTGAGATGGGGAACTGGTGATTAGTTGTGCCAGGCGTGAACTCCAAGGCACGGGCTTGTGGTGTTATTGTGGTATCAAGCATACGGAATTTACTAGTATCTTTACCGACCTTGAAAAAAGGAAAATTAATCTCATGTTTGGAAACAGTTGCTCCCAGAAAAATAGACATAATGCCTACAACGATTGTCTAGTGGCAGACTGAACTATTTTATCTAAGTTGAATTAATGTTGCTAAGGTTTTAAAAGTGTTAAATGTAAATGCTAAGATTTGGTAGTAACTAACTTCCCAGGCTACTATGATGAACGAAAATTTTAATGTTCTTGCACCATAAGGCACTTTTAGTTTCTTTATTTGGTGATGACATTTTAGTTCCTGATTTAGTACTGTTATTTAGTTTTTTATTTAGTAAGGTTATTTTAGTCCTTTACTTAGTAAGGTTATTTTAGTTCTTAAACTTAGATAATAAATGTCCTTTACCTTACCACTATCATTGTGTTAGGCATGGTAGGAATATTGTTATTTAGTTTTTATTTAGTAATGTTATATTAGTCCTTTACTTAGTAATGTTATTTTAGTTCTTTAACTTAAATAATAAATGTCCTTTACCTTACCACTATCATTGTGTTAGGATTAGTAGGAATGGTTAAGTTTTTGGACTATTATATGAGGACAATGCTTTACCACTATCATTGTGTTAGGAATGGTAGGAATGGTTAAGTTTTTGATTATTATATTAGGACAATGTAGTACTTTTACCAATAATAATAAATTATCATGATTGTTACTGTGGATGAGGAATTGCTTCATGTATTCAATTAAAGAGGGAAACTCCTTTGTATAGGGTCGTGGTCACAAGTTACATGGGTAATGCAATGTTATTATATTGTCTTGAATTATGTAGGAGCAATGCACTTGTACTACATAAAAAGGTATTGTTAGGGTTAGACAACATATAATGGTACTGTGGACTGCTATCTAATTGCAAAGTTATGGTAACACTGTGTCACAGCCTTGGGTACTTCACTGTAATTTATTGTTATGGTGTGTGCAAGGAGTAATGTCATTACATTGTATCGTTGAAATATGTAAGGGTAATGTTTAGTCCATATAAAATAAAAGGAAATTTAGTGTTAGATATCAAATGAAATACCATGGCCTCATGGTCTTATCATAATACCTTTGATTGTTAGTTTGATGATTTATAACATAGGAGGTTCCTTGAACTAAGTACCATAGAGAAATATGATTCGGTAAAGGAGTTTTCTCGTTCATTTGTAAATGTTGAACTTGGTGGGTCGTGGTCGGAATCCTTCTTCCTTGCGCCTTCCATAGAGGTTGTGGTCGTACGTATAAACATTGTTGTACTTGGTTGAGTCATTTAAATGCTGGGTCTGCTTGTGTTGGGCGGGATATAGACACCCCCATGTGGCCTTAGTATATAGGTCTGTGTGTGATTTTTCATGTAAAGAATCCAGTGCCATATCAAGAGTCTCGGGCCCTTTAAGGGAAGGGTTTCCACTCTTGCGACACACCTGGTGGAGTTTACTAGTTTCTGCCTGAGCAGTCGGCCAGGAGCCTATCTGACCTTCTCTCTCTCCGGAGTAGAGAACTAAGATTAAACGCCCTGCTTTCCTGTGTAGAAATAGTAAGACCTACCACTATGGATTCTTCCCTCTGTGTTGTACTGTGCATAACCCAGTATGTCGTTAAATGTTTTCATTGTGCGCCTTGTGTCTATGGTCGTTTATTGCTTGCAGTTACTCGATTGTGTGCCTTGAGTCTTCATTGTGATGAACATCGTGGTTGCATCTTGATGGTTGTCGGGTGGCGACGTCGAGTCAGGTGTGTCTGCTACTTCTACACGCGTGCACACACCTTAAACACAAAAAAAAAATTGCACCTGTTATCAGAGTTGTTGTCGTAACGAGGAGGGTGTTACATTAACCCCATCCTTAGAACTTAGGATAAAATAATTATCCATACTTTATACTTTAAGGAATATTAATATAATATTTATTTTTGGCTTAAGCTCCCTATATTATCCCCTTTTCCTTAGCTTTTATCCCCCCCTTTCCCTAACTAGTGGAGTTTAGTCCCCCATACTCTTTTATCATGGTCAGTCTGTGCGCAACGATGTATTTTATATTAATGATGAGACATATACAAAAATAGGTGCACTGGCCTTTATCATCTAAGCTCTCTAGCCTAATACAAACATAAGCCTCCTAGCTTATAATAACTGGCTCACTAGCCTATAAAACACCACATATACACAAAGGATCCCTGGCCTCAAAATCTCACGCACTTAAATGTTGCGGGCAGTATCCTGGAATGTGCACACTTCATCATTTTACTGCACAGTGCATGTGCACGCTATACCATGGAAGGTGCATACAAAAATGATATCAAACATCTCACCATATTAAGTGCATTTGCATTTGCATTTACAACTGGGTTTGGCCTAGGAATATTACACTCTGAATCTAAAAAGTTTCTTATTGCAAATGCAATAGGGTGATCTATATCACCTTCTCCTGGTTGGGTTAATAATGCTCCTAATGCAATTGTAGATTTATCTACATGCACATGAAATTATTTAGCCCAATATGGAAATACTAAAATCAGCGCAGTAACCATATTATCCTTCAAAATATCCAGAATTTTATGGCATTCATCATTCCACTAATACTTAGTATCCTTCTTCAACAACTTCTCCATTGGCGTGGTAATCTATGCATATCCCCTTATGAATTTTATGTAATACCATGTATGGGCAAATGTACTCTTCAACTGACGAACTGAATTTGGTGGTGGTAAGTTAACTATGACAACAATTTTAGCAGAATCAACCAACAGACCTTGTTTACACACCACATGCCCTAACAAAATTCCAAAATGTGCATTGAATATAAAATTCTTAATATTTAATGAGATCTGACACTGTCTTCATCTATCCAACATCATCCTTAATACATCAACATGATCTTTTTGCAAATTGAACACTGTCCAATCATCCAAGTAAACCTCCAAAAAATTATGAATAAATTCCTTAAATGTTGCTACTAATACTCTTGAAAAAATGGTCAGTGCATTCTTTAATCCAAATGTCATAACTGTATACTAAAATGAGCCCCACTCTATCAAAAATGTTGTCTTATGCCTATCTTCTGGTGCAATCCTTATCTAATGATAACCTAAAAATACATCTGAAAAATAATATGCTTCTTGGCCCCCTACATTCTCCAAAACTTCGTATGTAAATGGGGTAAGATACTAAGAAAAGGATCATGTAGGAAAGAATCATTCAATTTTCTCAAATCTACACAACTCTTGATCCATCCTTTCTTATTTCATTGCACCACCATAGGATTGATCCATCTTGATTCTTCTACAGGTTCTATAACATCAACTTCTAGCATCTTGTAAATTTATGTCTTCACCTTCTCTTTGTGTATTGGATTCAATCTATATGGCCTCTGTCTGATAGGTCGTGCTTCTGGTTTCAATGGGATCTTCATATCTCCTAGATCTCCTGCTAGCCCCTCCATATTTGAGAATGTTGTTGGGAATAAGTCATTGTACTCATGTAGTAATTATGTGATCCTTTCTACTGTCTGATTATCCCAATAATATCCAATACTAGCCATCTTTGGGTTTTCTAAAATTCCAATATTTACCTTCTTGATCTTTAATGGTGCAACATAATATTCTGAATCCATCTTGGGACCTTCTACTTCCCTTTCACCTTCTACTTTTGGGATTTGGATATTGTGCGGATTATCTTCTGTTGGTTCTTCTGCTTCTACTACATGATAACAATGTAGCAATTGTTTGACTGTCTGACCATCCTACCTCTGAGATGCTGGAATTATTTCAAACGCTAGTTCTTCAAATATAATATCTCTTACCACTTTCAGTGTTGTATCAATCTCTAGACTTTCATGCCCAAATGAAAATGTAACTACAAAGTTTTGTTATATTTATTCCCAGTTAGAAGTTTCTTTGCATTGTTCTTGTTTTGTATACCAGTTCTTCATAATGCCTTCTAGTGTGTGAATAAAATGGTGTGAACAATATTCTGGTGGTACTAATCTCCATTGAATTATGCACTTCTCTACAAGCTCTTGGGGTTGTCCAAATACTTCATATTTCTCCTCATATTTATGCTCTCGTTATGCATTGAATCTGATGCGCAATAAGCTTTTGCACTAGAACCAATTGTTGATATTTTCCTTATGTGTACCCCACCATCTCACAGGTGTATCTTTTAAATCAATATCTAACGCTGGTAATATTTGATTTTCCATAACCTATACCTCATACTTCATTAAAAATTCTTCTAAATCATTCAAACCATAAAAAGTAGGAGGTTCTCTTACCTATGTACCAACTCATCTCAATGTGCGCGTAATTTTGGCACATCTTCTGGTAGATAATTCATGTAATCATTGTTGTCAGTTTTCCAGTCCTGTGTCAGAGTCTAAAGAAAAAGAAATAATACTTCTCGAACTGAGCATGCCATCTAGAGTTGGGTTGATATAATATTCTTCACGTGCGGTAGTTCTGTATATCTAATTCACATCTTTTGTAAGAATATTATATGATGCAGGTTCCACATACTTTCCTCCTTATGAGGGATCCATTGATGCAATAACTCTGTATTATCCAGACTCAAATATCATCTTCCTTGTCTTCAAATTGATAATAGCTTGGTTATCAAAGGCCCAATCCAGACCCAATAGTAATGGATATGGCGAAGTATTGTCCATTATGTCAATGACTTCAAAGTTATCCATGGTGCACACACCATCTAGATCTACTGGAATCCCCTTCAACCTTCCTATTGGTACCACTATGTGATGATTTTCCAATTTCAACTTAATAGGTGAATACCAAAATTGTGGTTCTCCCCTTCCCAGGGTTTCTTTGGTAGAACATTGAATTCAAATCCTAAGTCTAGTATAATATCCCCCATATCGAAATATCCTATGTTAGCATTCAATCTGAATTCCCTACTAGCTCTTCTCTTCTTTCAGACCCAATTTACTCTTTTTACCCCCTCTTCCCCAGGATTACACTTTTCTAATAAACTCTGCAATACTTGTAAGGAATTTTATCACTCAACAATTTGACACAAGCCCCCAATTTTTTTCTTAAGTTACTTACTTATTTTGAAGACTAGTCTTTATTGGTTTGATCAAATAATGAAAGCATGTCATAGACTGGTATCTCATCTACTGGCTTCATTCATGAAGTGGATGCAATATTTTCCTTCAATATCTCTTGTCTAGCTTCCTTGAATATCTCTTTCTCTTTGCACGCATCAAACTTCTTTTTAGGCATTTTATTCTTCCTAACCCATTGGTATTAGTCTGGATTCTTCTTGGCTACATATTTTCCTTTCTTGGCTCCACCTCTAGTCACTATTTTAATCTTGTTCATGTATTCTTGTATTTTTTCCACCCTGATCCATTGCACATTATGATTGTTCTAGTTCCTCTTGCCCTGTATTTTTATCAAAAGTGTTCGACAATCTTCTATTTCATGGTCTGTTGCACGACAATACATACATGTCCTAGGTGGCTATGGGAAATATCTTGCATAGTGCCCTGGTTTCTGAAAGTTATAACACATTGTTGGTCCTCAACCTCCTCCAAAGCCTATTCATCCATGACCTACTCTTCTGAAGCGTCCTTTGTTTCCCTGATTAACTCCCCACGGTGTGTTATACTAAGGTCCTTGATTATACTACGATTGCAGGTTATTGTACTATTGTGGTGCTGCACATTGTTGTGCAGGATTATATTGTTGTTTCCCTTGAAACTATTGTGCATTATATTGTGGTTGTGCTACAAATTGTTTTGTGGGATTGTACTACGGCTGTTGTGCAGTGTTATATTGAAGATACTGTGCATATTGTCCTGTTGCATATTCAGCCTGCACCCTGTATGTATCTGCAACCCTTTCTTTAATCATCTCCAAGGTTCTACAGTCCTTGTCTTTGTGTCTAACTGACTTACAAAAGTTACAAAATGTACTCTTCGGTACTGTCTGATATTTCTGCATCAAGGGGAAATGATAGGGATCATGCCCATATGTTTTGAAAATCTCGCACCATGGTCCTCCTAAAGCCAAAGGGTTTGGCATACCCACTCCAATATACTGTGAAAATAATGAACACTCATTCTTGTGATGACCTTATTTTCCGCACATTGTACACCATACATATTCTCTTTTCTCCTTTCCTTTGTTCTGATTTAACTAGAATGTTAATTTCTTCATATCTTGCTTCAACTCTTCCACAATTGGATATGTATGCTTGTATTGGTTTTCCTCTAGCTGTAAGGCTTCCTGCAGGGCCTCACCCTGACTTTGGAATTTCTATTGTCTCAAAGGATACTTCAAGTGTGGAAACAAAGAATTAACAAACAAATGCCTATGTTGTGTATCAGTAATAGTGTACTTTAACTTACCTTTTAACCTCTTGAATTTTTGGTCCACTTCCCAAACTTATTCTCCTGGTTTCTACTTGATCTCTATCATTTCATTCATAAACTAGTCTTCTGAGATAGGTTTATGAAATTCATTTATTAATTGCCTCTTCACATCTGCTACAGTTGTAGGTGTTCCTGTTGGGTTATTTTTTGAGAGACCCATGTACCAATCTAATGCGTGATCTTTAAAAGTGATTTCCAACTACGCAACCTTTTTATCCTCGTCTGTAATCTTCTTTGTTTCCCATATCTTCTCATAGATGAACAAATGTTTTTTTGGATCATCTGACTCGTCCTCCCGGAACTCTAGTAACTTGATAGTTGGATGTTTTCCTACCATTGTAAAATTTGTTGAACTACCACCTCCATGCGGTGTAGAGACTTTATTGCTACTTGTTGAACTTGCACTTCTACTACTGGACCCATGTCCTGAAAAAATTCTTCTACCACTAATCACTTGTTGGTTAACTTTTTTTTCTTCTTTAGTTGTGTTAGTCACACATGGGGTTGTGGGTTCCACACTAATTCGGATATAGAATGGAGATCATTCTTCTACGTCAGACCCATGACCTCTATTTTTCCTCTCATATGTGTCACGCAAGATATCCTCAATCTTCCCCATGGCACGAAGATCCTCTGCCTCTTCCTCATCATTGTCCAAGCCCTCTCTCTTAGCTACAACCCTCTTCTTATTATTCGTGCTATACTAGTAGGGTCGTCCACTACGCGTCACACCTGCATTCCTTATGATTTCCCCGGTATGTTCATCATCCATCATGATGGGGTCCATTGCTTTCTTCTTCTGGATACTCTCCAAATGCTTCTCCATTTCTCATATCTTCCTTAGTGCTTTCCCCAACTCGTCCATGCACATAGAGTGATCTAATTGTCTGATTCCATGGTCATCACGCCTTTATCATGTAATAAGATATTGATCGACGTGTAAAGAGACATAATATACCTCCCTCTAGGCCCCTTCAAGAAATCATGCTCTACAATAGTATATGACTTTGTTGTATCTACTACAAACTTAATGATAAACCTGTAGTAATGTTATCTAACCAAAAATCCACTCCATGCGTGAATTTATTATTAACTCTTTCCAACCGCGTGATATTTTCCACAGTCCACACTACTGACCTAATCTGGTTAGTCGGATGGGTATCCTTCAATCTTAACAACCACTCCCGTAATAAATCTGGAAGGAAACATAAATATGCTTCATGCAAATCAGTAAATACATAACTCTGTAGGTACCGGTGCGGTGTATACCTGGAACCCTTATTGTCTTTCTGCATGAACTCCAATTGCTTTGTCTCTAACCATATTTCAATATCTTGCCTCTTAGGATTCCATGGAATGAACATCCCTTTCTACTATTGCATCTTCTTCAACAAACCCCTTCCTGGCTCTCCTTCTGAGTTCTATCCGACAACAGAACCATGTGTTGGACTTATGGGTTGACTCGGGTTCTACCTCAGTTCTCCAACAAAAACCTTATCATCATCAGTCCTTCTGGTAAGCCGGAAGGCTACACCATGCACACAATGCACAACACAGTCTCACCCGAGATGGTTTATAGGTGACTGCAGGACGCAGGTGTCTGTAGTCATGAAAGGTATTGGGGGATGTTCTTTCTACTTCTTATTTCTACTTAACCATGCATTTGATTACAGTATTCATCAGATCCATTCATTCATTCATTCATGTGCATATTTATTCTAGTTTGCATTGTAAATAAAACATCCATTCATCTATCTAACCATTCAATCATAACTGCATAAATAGTAAAACATTCAAACACATTGCACATATAGTTTACCGTGATTCATCCCCCCTGGGGCTACATCCACAAAGATATTGTGCTTTTTTTCTTATTCATCAAAATGTGTTGCACGCATTATATCATGATATAGAGTAGTGAGGCGGACCAGGATCGCACCAAGCTCCACATCTTGTGACCCGACCCTCAACTACTTCAACTTCATCTGAGCTCTACAACACTCAAAACAAACTTCAACTCGCAAAAACTCCAAAATAGGTTCTCCAAAATAGACTTGTCACACTCACACTCTAAAAATTAGATTAGATTCCTCCACCTACTTTCTATATCTTCTATTTATATTACAAAAGAAGATTAAAACCCTTACAATACATCCCAAAACCCTAACCTTAACATGGCTAAGTTTGTCCACATTTGTGTCGGATTTTCACAAATCCTGTCGTGCACAGTGCTTTTCCTCAAAATGTGGCGTTCTCTCTTTCTTGGTCTGATCTACCTCATTTGTTGCATTATTCTCCCAAAAATTCTTGCTCCAACAGAATCCACAAAATAAGGGTGTATTTCACAATCCATTCACAAATCAATATCCCACTACCCATTGGTATTCTCCTATAGCTATCACGAAATTCCTCCAGCTCTCTTCCTCTTGACCTACCCAACCCAAGAAATGTACCCCTTCACTACTCTCAATCCATCAGGCATCCCATTCATTTATCAAGGTCTCTTTGGCACAATTAACTAGGAATCTCTCTATTGGGAACTCAAGGGAACTCACTGCTAGGAAAACTACCAACAAATACTAGAACAATCACTTGTTGTTACAATGAAACTCACATAGGAGTTCACTCTTCAAGCCTGAAAGCATGGATCTTCAATCTTCAGCTCCAAAACACTAAAAAAAATGCTCCAGCATGCTCCAAATTATTTCCTAGCCTTCTTGCTCCATCTCCCATGCTCTTTTTTTCCCGCTCTCTACTTGTCGTTCATGCAAAACCTAATTGTGAAAAACTACTTGCTCTCACCCTACAAATTTTCTCTATTTTCCAAAGACAATTGACTACACACTCTGTCCAATGATGATAGTGATTTAGCCCCATGATTTCAATAACTATGGAATGCAACTTCTACACCCACCCTATGACAAGTATTCAATGATTGAGCTCTCATACACTCAACTCAAAAATAGAAGGTTGTTTCAAATGATAATAAAACTTAGAAATATGGGTTTGGATTAATTCCCACAATAAATTCCCCCCTTGGACACCTCTTAGACACTCCTAGACATTCCCCTCTCTTGTGGATTAATGTACCCCCATCTTTGTCCATATTCCCCAATAGATGGCATCACWGTTTGCATATYACATTGCTTGGCCATAGCCACATTCATATCTRCATTATGCATTAATTAAAYYGGGGATTATGGCGRRGTTATTACACCATATCCTAGAGAATTGGGAAGCTAGCSAAAWGGTGGGTAATAATGGATATGTGCAGGAGGTCCCCTSATTCATCTCAACCCCCATCACTTCCTTGKTTCATGCRCTCACRAMTGAACCCTATGCTCCAAKCTTGAATCATAGCTTGACTGAGCATGATGCTTWAAGGATGTTGAAGATGGARATGCACCCTTTAATTYCCACCAGTGATYGGACTAGCTCYATCTTGGATGACATTAGGTTTGAGCGTGGGAGGATGTTGCTAAATTCGRGTAATATTATGTCTTGGTTGGTTCTTGTTATCACTCTTACTCATTATGCGCAATATTGAAGGGGTTTTCACTTTCGTGTTTGTCTATTCATGGTTGTTGGATGTATGGGTTGACCCAGGTTTTACCTTAGTTCTCCAACAAAACCCTAGAAACCATTGGCCCCTCTGGTAAACCATAAGGAAACACTGCGCACAGAGTGCACAACATAGTCTCACCAGAGATGGCTTATGGGTGATTGCATGACTTAGATTTCTACAATCATGGAAGGGGTGATTCTCATGGGATGTTAGGAATACCTATACTTCTTCTTCAGTATTCATTAGATCCACCATTCAATTAACCTTTAACATTCATTATGTAGGAAATAACATGTCTAATCTAGTGTGCACTGCAAATTAACCTTAACAGATTCATTCATTAACGATTCATTCATCATAATAAGAATTGCAACACATAAAAGAACATATTCCACACATTAACACAATATTTTACCATGGTTCACCCGCCCTGGGCTACGTCCCCAAAAATTTGGCATTCTATGCTTCTTTATTCATCTTCTTCAAAATATTGCGCTTCATGCATCACATCAGTAGTATATAAGTCTTGGTGAGGCTGACCAATCTCGCACCAAGCTCCATAGCTTGTGACCTGACCCTCAATTACAACTCCAAAATAGACTCATATCCAAAACTCTCGACCAAACTAGTAACTGCAAATCAAACTCTTCAAACATACCACACTTAAGATTCTCTCCTCAAATCTTACAATGCCTATTTATACTACCAAAATGGGTAAAAAAACTTACAATAGAGACCAAAAACCCGAACCCTAAGTGGATTAAGTTTGTGCACATAGTAACTTCTTGTGTGGTTGGTCTTCAATCCAACCGTTTCCTTGCTTTGACTCTTCTTTTCCTCGCGGTGCTTTTCCTTGATTCCCAGCACGCGTTGCTTCTTTGGTCCATTCCTTAGCTTCCTGCCTCATTTGTTGTGCTCTTCCTTATTCCTCAATCTTTTCTCCCAAAATAGCCTACTCCAACAATGGCTCCCATAAAATGCAAAGTGGAGCCTTCTATTGAACGCAAAACAAGGGTTGTTCTTGAAGATTTTACAGGTCCTATCAGCTTGCCTACTGGGTCTGTCTTTGACCACAGTTAGGCTCTAAGTTTCAACTGTCAGGCAAAGTATTTTCTGTTGTTTTATAACAGCCAACAGTCCAAAAGTTTCTTGCTGATTTGTTACGATTATACTTGCGATTTTGGGTGCTCTAGCATGTAGTTTTAGTGACCAGATGTTAGCACATGCATACCAAAATAAATATAACACACCTATAGATATTTACAATTGAAAATAAAGAGATCTAAGAGACTAATCAATGCATTTGTGTACACAAGTATTTTTGGTCAACATGACCCTGGATAAACCCCCCCCGGGGGGAAAGCCAGTTTGGAATATATATGTAGATATGAGGAAAGTAGAAGATGGAATACAACAAGTACAATAAATGATGGAACCTGATACAATAGAAACTCGATCTGAGTTGACATACAAGCCCAAAACCTCCAAGTGCGTCCCAGAATGGTGCGCCCCACATACAAGTAGTCGAATCCACTGAATCTGCTCCAACTGCAAACTTTGAGCTCAGATCTGGAAACCCCTCCACAAGAATGAAGCTCTGTTGAATGGCTTTCCTCTACAACTGATCTCACTGCAATCTGATGGCTAGAAGTCCCTCAACGACTGATGCACCCCAATCTGGCAATGCACCCTCCTTAGAAGTAGAACCTCTCTAGTAAATAAACAAGGCAAGTAGTTAGTAGCCTCCCTCCATGAAAGCTAGCGCCCAAGCTCAGGCATCCTCACAAAACTGACCTCATGCTCATCCTCCAAGAGCTCCTCTCTCAATGAACAAGTGAATGAATGAACAATGCACCCTCCTTCACCCTTTGCACCCCTCTTTGACATCCAAAAGGAAACCTAAAACATGAATGGTGGAGATCATCTCATCTCCCATCTAATCAATGGTTGAGATCTCCCCATTCATATTTAAGTCAATAACCCACTTTGGGTTAAGTTTCCTAAGTCAACTTTTTGTCCCAAATTCACCTCTTTGTGAATTAATAGTCACTTTTAGGCCAAAAATGACTAAATTTCACTTTAGACAAAGTCAAAGTGAAATTAGACAAAAGTACAAGGTACAAAGTGTAATGTCCTTCCCTCATGTGTTAAGGAGGTCATAAGCACATGGGGAACACCTCCCAAGGTACAAAACTCAACAGTTCTTACTGTTGAAGAGGTAATTGTTCACTATCATTTTGTTGTGGCTCTTGCTGACAAAGAAACTATGCTGAATCTGGAGGAGGATGTTAGGATTATGCACACATACAAAAAGGATGAGGATGTTGACAAACAAGCGGGGGACATTATTCCTGACCTCAGTTGCACTAGGAATAGAGACTCCAAATTCCAATGCACAATGGAGCTATATTGGCATGTTAAGATGATGGTTGCTCAAGGTATGAGGTTGCAGAAGCAGGAGTTTAGGAAATTCATCCAACGATCGAAAGTTATGGAGCAACAAACCAACCTATTGTTAACAATGGTCTCTTGGTTGGTCAAGAAACATGGTGGTATCTTTCAACTGACAAATGAAAAAGGACAACCCTTGAGCTCTTGGCCTCCCCCTATGGCAACTCAGCCCAAGGGTGCACCCTAGGTTCATGAATTGGATGGATGGTAGTCATGTTGGTTTTCAAGATCTCCACCATTTTGGTCGGCTAGTCTTTACAATTTTATATGGCTCTTTTAGTCTTATTATCTCAAGCTTGTCAATAACTACAGATTTCTATATAAACTCTATATCTTATTTCTTCTTGACAACTCACCTGATTTCCCTCTGGCACGCTAGCTTACATTGAAGTTAGTGATAAATATCTAAGTTGAATACTAAACATTATAACATTTATGTATATTTTGTCAATATTTTAATAAAAAAATGCTTACTAAAAAGATAAAGTAAATTTCTCAAATTTTTAATATATACATTATTTTAAGAGATACATTTTAAATTTTTCATATAAAAACTTTCATTTATTATATATAGCTTTCATTTATTTTATATAATTATAATGGTAAATAAAATTTAATTATAATTGTTTTTTTTTTTCATTTATTAATTAATAATATTATAAAAGATATTAGTTTTTTAACAAATATTTGATGCATTAGAGATCTCGATCGAGTGCTTGCTTACACTGCAACTAGCGTTTTTGTTATGAAGAAACCCCCCTCACCAAATAAGTTAATGTGGGAATGAGCCCACCGCCCAAATAGAAACAGGTGGGCTTTGGTATCTAGGTACTTTAGACTGAACTAGGAATAAAGCTACCACATTCATCATGTAGTGCAAGCTCTCCTAATATCAAGTTATACTAATACAAAAAAACGGAAGGCCTAAGCTTTTGTAGCGAGCTTAACAAGACTAGATATAGCTCCTCCTAGCAAGACTATTTATAACCAACTAATCCTCCTTGTATTTAGACTGGAACTATGATTTTGGACTAAGAATTCGTCTTCCTTAAACACACACTACCTTTGCTCCATAATCTCATTTATTATTTCTGTTCATCAGTCCATACTTCTCCATATTCCAATGCCAATGGCAAACCTAACTGATGTTGCTTCTGCCTCGAATTCTTGTTCCGGCTACGACGTCTTCATAAATCACCGCGGGCCGGATGTAAAAACCACCTTCGCCAGCCACCTTTACAGACGCCTTCTTGATCGACAGTTGACAGTCTTTTTGGACAAGAAGGAACTCAATAAGGGAGACAACATTTCTTCCCAGATAGAACAAGCTATTGGTGATGCCTTTGTCCATATTGCAATTTTCTCTCCACAGTATGCGGAATCTAATCGGTGTCTTCAGGAGCTCGTCCTCATGAAAAACTCCCACAATACCAGTCCTCAGCGGGTTACCATTCTTCCCATCTTTTTCAATGTGGATCCTTCTGTGGTCCGCCATACACTGAAAGATGGAGCGTACGCTAAAGCCCTGCGGATGCTCCAGGACAAGAAAACATACAACTCTGAAAATGGTAAAGTGGAGCCACGCTACAGCCCGGACACTATTCAGAATTGGAGAACCGCACTTTCATATGTTGCAGATTTGGACGGTTTCGAACTGAAAAGCTATAATGGGTGAGGATCTCCCACAATCTCCCCTAATCTGTGATAGTATTGAATTTGTTGGAATGATAAAAGGTGCATGATGTTTACTTTTTGACTGAATGTTACTTTATCAATGAATATTATTCAGGGACGAGGGCGAGCTCTTGGATGATGTTCTCCGAAGCGTTTTGAAACATATTTCATATGTTTCAAAACGACCTTTGCATGTGGCCAGATATCCAATTGGGTTGGACCTAAAACTAGAAGAATTTACAAAGACAGTGCTGCAGGAGCAGGTGAAACCCAAAGTTGTGGGGATTGTGGGTGTCGGCGGGGTTGGAAAAACGACACTGGCCAAAGCATTCTTCAACCGTGAGAGGTCAAAGTACAACGAATCATTCTTTATAGATAATGTTAGAGAA
>JZKD02S0545221.1:1578733-1589948 GCA_000966675.3 Picea glauca
TATTATATATATAATATAAAAAAACAAAAAAAAAAAACGAAAATAAAACAACAAAAAATAAAAACAAAAATAAAACAACATACAAATAAAACAAAACATATTTCAAATCGCACCCACTATACACTCGCGCGCAAAGCTGCTCACACTCACCACCATAGTCCCATGGATTTGGACCAAGAAAGGGAAAGGAGGACGGATTTGGAAGATGGATTTGCAACACGGAAGGGAGAGGAGGACAGGAGAAGGAGGAGAAGGAGGGAGAGGTGCACATGAGGAGGCTAGGGCATGGTAATTTGCACACAGAGTGGAAGGGGGAGAAGGAGGAGAAGGAGGGCACGCAGGAGGAGGCTAGGGCAGACAGATTTGCAGAGGAGGGCACACGGATTTGCAGAGGAGGAGGGCACATGGCCAGAGGAAATGGTTTGACTTATTTCTCCTATCTCTTGAGTGTGCATGCTAATTGGTATATGAAATGCTTGATAGCAATGCTTTATAGAATGTTTGATGAAATAATTGATAAAATGCTTGATGAAATGCTAAGTCATCCTTTTAAAATGCTCCAATCGTACCCTTAGCACTAGGCTCATAATTGGTTTCAAAATTGAAGATCCCTAACCATAATTGTTTACAACTCACACATGACCAATCCCCTTGATTGTGCCATGGGAATAAAAAATCCCCATGGGAGTAGTGTAAGTTAATAACCATTGAATATAGTCCAAAACAAATATTTGAAGAAAGTTCAAAGAATTTGGGGATAGGGAAACAAGTAAGAATGAAAAAATAAATCTAGCAGCTCTTCCCCAATTTCATAGAATGGTCACTGAGGTCCTAGACACTTTTATCCTTGAATTTTGATGCAGGAGCATCTCCCACGTCAAGCGAGCCAGCGCGGAAGCGAGAGACAGCTGGACAAGCCAGCAAAAATTTTGAAATCACCTTGGGAGTTGTTGCACGATCTTAAATGAAGTCATTAAGATGAGGTGCACTTGTGTAATGTAATCGGACCTTGATCCTTTAACTCTCATCCTTAGTAGGTAGGAGGCATTTAAAGTAGTTAATGAAGGTAGATAGAATTTAATTCTAGATTAGACAGTTTGAGAGCACAAGAGGGAAACGGGATATAGACACCCTCATTGTGCATTGTAACATTATTGAAGCAGGAAGAGAAAGAGAAACAGAGAGCTATGTAAAAACAACCATGTACAAATATTTGGATTAATACAAAGAGGTTGATTCAAATTCATGGTTTTGTGTCTGTTCTCTACGTGTTCATGTTGAATGATGTGTTCATGAATGTATGTTTCCTGTTATGCATTTGATTTATTGTTGGGTATATGATTTCATGCTTTGAGTTGAAGTCTGAAGGGAAGAAGAAATGAGTTTCAATTGTTTCTCTATCTGAGCAAGGATTCCTGCAAGGAGTGCAGTTGAAGTCGTCCGCAAGGAGTGTGTTGACAGAAGGCTCAGATAGTTTAACTCTTGTTCTCGTTCACCCAGAAGTGCATTTGTGCATAGGAGCCATGCAAGGAGTGCGCAAGCCGAGGGAAGTCTCAGGGTTGCGAACCTGAGTAAAATATCGAAAGGCTCCTATTGTAGGTGTGCGCAGGGTCGAAGGAGTTCAAGCACCTAAAGTGTTTGAAAATCTGCCGCAAGGAGTGCGTGCAAGGACCCTCTTTGAGGCTCGAAGTTGTGAGAAGCTCAGGAGGAGTAAAGCCTTTGAAAACATTGAAGGCCATCTGGAGTCTTAACGCGAGCGGATAAGTCCAGGGAAGAATTCTTGGTCTTCCTTCGTAAAAATCACCAAAGGAAAGAATCGACGGTCAGGTATCTGCGGGGAAGGATTAGCGAAACCCGCCAGCCATCAGATCTGCTAGAGAAGCGAGGAGGTTACGACAGCGTGCATAGTTCACACACACAGGAAATCGTGAGTTGTTGGATCCTCTCCCAGTTAACCGTCAATCATCTGATCAGACAGAGTTGCACGGGGCTTAAATCTGTTAAGTGAGTGAAAGTCCCGAAGGGCATCGGGATATCTAAGCGTTGGAGTTCGGGATATCGGAGATCCCATGGACAAGAGGTCGGGGAAATCCATAGTGAAAACCCTAATACAATTAGAACCATCCATCTAATGGGACAGGTGGTAGGAGTCGAGAACCATCGGCATATCGAGAGTCTCACGACCAAGAGTCGGAGACCTATTGAACCCCAAAACCATGAAAGGATCACAACCATGGATCTCAGGAGGGACACGTGTTGCGTGACCATTGAAAGTCGGAGGTTTAGTCATCGGGACTCACATAAGTGAGTGTTTTTGGTTTTGCATTCGGCGAAGTCCGAGGCATGATCTGAACCGTTCATTCACTTGGGACGCGTGTCAGAAATCCAGAGAATATGGGGTTCGACGTTTCATGGATCCCGGAGACAAGGAAAACAGTGCATCAGGAATCGCGAAATCGCGAAACCTAATTTCCCAAAAAGTCACTGGAGTGTGGGGCCAGGAGAGTTAAGTGCGACGGACAGGTGGCATATCATATCAGAGTTTTGGAGAAAGTAAAGTCCCGAAAACATTGCATTTGGATTCGCGATCCCACGAAGTCCGAAATGCTGACGGAGTGAAGGACCATTGGATCTACCCTTATAGACTCATATCGGGGTTTTGTGGGTGGAAGTCCCGCAAATGTTGCAACAATGAGAATCACAAAATCGCGAAACGTGATATCCCGAAAGCTAAGTGGAGTAGTGTGGGCCACAGGGAGTCGGTGAGTGGATAGGTGGAACGCTTTTTCGGAGTTTCGTGGAAGGTGAAGTTCCGAAACATTCGCATCAGGAATCGCGATACCGTGAATTCCAAAATCCCGACAGATGTGACGGGGTGTTGAATAGTCAAACTCGCAAGGTGTATATCGGAGTTTTGGCTAATCGGGATTTGGGAGTTGGAGAAGCGAGTTCCATTGATATCGCGAGTGTCGAATTCGTGATAGAGGAAGTCCCGATAGGGAAAGGAAGAGGTCAGCGTTGACTTATATCGGGGTTCAGGGATTCGAGTGATCAACACTCGACCACTAACCTCGTGAAGTCGCGAGGTCTAATATATTGATTTGAAAAGGGGGAATCCCGAGGAGAGTTGTTGTGGGTGCAGATTTCCCGATAGGGAACAGAAGAACAGTTTGGAGTTCTTCGGGCCGTAACAAAGGAAAGATCCTATTCTAACATGGCCTCCCGACCTGAGGGTTGGGCGGGTGCGTGCATAGGCACCACCAAGTGGTATCAGTGTTCAAAAAAGTTATTTGCTTTCTGTAGCAGAGAAGGGAAGGATTCATCATGCCACCAAGGAGAAGGGATAGACAATCACCCGATCCACCAGAGGATAGGGAAATGCCAAGGAGAAGGGGTAGGCAGATGCAAAATCCAGAGATGGAAAGAGAGATGTGTGATCTTCGTGCCAGAATGGAGGAGATGGAGACAGCACAGAGACGCACGCACAACCAGTATTGGGGATCTAAGTGATTCCGAAAGCGAAGTTGAAGCTGAACATGAAGAAGAAGTTGCAGCCGAGGATGCAACAAATGAATATCTGATCAAAGCTATTTCAAGGATGGGTGCAAAGGTGAAAATGGATATTCCAGTTTATGAGGGAAAATTGGATGCAAAGGAGCTTCTAGACTAGATTAGGGCTCTAGACACGTACTTTGATTATGAGGATGTCGAAGAAGACAAGAAAGTCAAGCATGTTGTCACTAGATTAAAGGAACATGCAACATTATGGTGGGATGAACTACAAGATGATAGACGCTGCAAGGGCAAGCAAAAGATCAAAAGCTGGGACAGGATGATTACAAAGATGAAAGCAAAATTCATCCCGAGATATTATCAAATTACTTTGTTCAGGAGAATGCAGAACCTGAGACAGAAGCTGATGACAGTGAAAGAATATACTGAGGAATTTTACAAGCTGAACATTAGGGCAGGTCATCGGGAGAGTGATGATGAGAAAGTAGCCAGGTACATGAATGGCCTGAGGTATGACATTCAGGATGAGATGAGCATGGTAACCATCCGAACGGTGGAAGATTCTTATCAGATGGCTCTGAAAGAGGAAGAGAAGCTGGGCCGAAAATAGGGTCAGAGAGGCCGAGGCAGAGGTCAGCCAAGATGCAAGTCAGTTGCCCAGGACAGGAACCAGAAGCCCAAAGAGGATTGGAAGAAACCTTAGACTCGAACTGAGAGAGGTGGAAGTTCACAGCGAGGGCAATATGCTGAACAGATAGGACAACATACTGAGCAGAGAGGAGGGTATGCTGATAATAATATGTTTCCTCGTACCCGAGGTAGAGGAAGAGGAAGAGGTGTAGTAATCACATGCTTCACATGTGGAAAGAACAGGCACAAGTATTACGAGTGTCCAGATAAAAAGAAATAAGGAGGAGAAGCTCACATCGCCGATGCACAGGGGCAAAATGTTGAGGCAGAGGATGCTGAAGGTGGAAGATCACTGATGATGCGAAAAGTTCTTTTGACACCTGAGAAGGAGGTGGAGAGTTCAGCTCAAAGGACCAGACTTTTCCGAACTGCTTGCAAGACCAAGGACAGAGTGTGCAAAGTCATTGTGGACAGTGATAACATATATAATATCATTTCAACCGAGATGGTAGAAAAGCTGGAGCTGGAAACGAGTGAATATCCAAGCCCATATAAAGTTTCATGGATACAAAAGGGACATCAGGTAAATGTCACTAAACAATGTTTAGTTGAATTTAAGATAGGAGGATATAATGATAAGATACTCTATGATGTTATTCCTATGGATGTCTATCATTTATTGCTGGGTAGACCATGGAAATACAATAGAAATGTGATTCATGATGGGAAGATGAATACATATACCTTAGAAAAGAATGAGAGAACTCATATGTTGCTTCCAATCAAGGATAAGGAAGTGAAACTAGAAGTAAGCGGCACTGTACTTCTCATGAGTGGGAAGGAACTTATTACTGAGGTGAAGAAGAAGGAGGAACTGCAATTCATTGTGGTCAAAAAACCACATATTGTTTTGACCAACACAAGAGTGGACAATTTGCCAGAAGAGGTTCAAGAACTGCTGGAAGAGTTCGTTGATATAGTAGTGGACGGATTACCTCGTTCGTTACCACCGGTCAGGAGTGTGAGTCATCACATTGATCTCATACTAGGAGCCAGTTTGCCAAACAAATCCGCATATAGACTAATGCCGCAAGAGAATGAGGAAGTTAAAAGATAGGTCCAAGAGTTGTTGGACAAAGGATTGGTTAGGGAAAGCTTGAGTCCGTGTGTTATTCCAACAGTACTCAACCCGAAGAATGATGGAGGCTGGAGGATGTGTATCGACTCAAGAGCGATCAACAAGATAACTATCAGGTACAGATTTCCATTGCCGAGGATGGATAACCTGATGGATTGCTTGAGTGGAGCAAAATTCTTTTAAAAGATTGATTTGAAAAGAAGATATCACCAGATTCGCATGAGGGAAGGTGATGAATGGAAAACAACATTCAAAACCAACGAAGGGTTATATGAATGGCTTGTTATGCCATTTGTCTTAACAAATGCGCCAAGTACCTTTATGAGGTTGATGAATGAAGTCCTGAAAGAGTTCATGGGGAAATTTGTCATTGTGTATTTAGATGACATACTGATTTTTAGTAAATCAGTGGCAGAACATCTGAAGCATTTGGCCATTGTCATGAAGAGACTACAGCAGGAGAAGCTGCTGATAAACATGAAAAAATCTTCATTCATGAAGACATAACTCATTTATTTGGGATTTGTTATTTCTGCAGATGAGTTGAGAATGGATCCAGATAAGGTAGAAGTAATAAAAAATTGGCCATCACCGAGGAACATATTTGAGGTGAGAAGTTTTCACGGATTAGCTAGTTTCTACCAAAAGTTCATTAGGAATTTCAGTGGAATTAGTGTAGCGATGATGGAAACAGTGAAGAAAAGACATAAATCTTTTCACTGGACAGAAGAGGCTGAAAAGAGTTTCAATTTGTTGAAGTGGAAGATCACTGAACAACCGGTTCTGGTGTTGCCAGATTTCGGGAAGACCTTTCAAGTGAAATGTGGTGCAAGTGGATTTGCAATAGGAGCGGTCTTAAGACAAGAAGACAGGACGATTGTATACTTCAGCGAGAAGCTGAATGAAGCGAAGGTGAAGTACTCCACATATGACAAGGAGTTTTATGCTATCATTCAGGCATTGAAGAAGTGGAGGCATTACTTGATCCCGAAAGAGTTTGTTCTATACAGTGACAACCATGCACTGCAGTTTGTGACTCAACAGGAAAAGTTGAATCAGAGACATGCAAAATGGCTAGATTATATGCAGAATTTCACTTTTGTAATTAAACACATTTTTGGTACTGCTAACAAAGTTGCTGATGCTTTGAGCAGGAAGTGTTTGATGTTGCAGGAGTTCATGATCAAAACATTGGGTTTTGATGATCTCAGGGACATGTACGCAGATGATCCATACTTTAAGGAAGTGTATGAAGCAGCTGAGAATCCAGTTCTCAGAGATAGTAGCAAATGAACCGAATACATGACCCAGGAAGGATTGTTGTTTAAGGGTAATCAAATATGTATTCTGAATTGCTCCATGAGGGAGAATCTGCTAAAGGAGAAACATAGTGGAGGATTGGACAGACACTTCGGTCATGACAAGACATTCGCAAAGCTGAGAGAATCATACTTTTGGCCAGGAATGCGAACATAGGTCAAGAGATTTGTGGACAGATGCAAGATTTTCCAGCATTCAAAAGGAAGGAGGCAGAATGCAGGTTTTTATCAACCATTGCCCATACCTAAGAAGCCATGGGATGAAATCAGCATGGATTTCATACTGGGATTGTCGAGGACACAAAGAGGATTTGATTCAATCTTTTTGGTGGTGGATAGATTTTCCAATATGACACATTTTATCCCATGTCAGAAAACTAGTGACGCGACTCACATCGCGAATCTGTTTTTCAAAGAAGTCATTCGACTTCACGGCCTACTGAAAAGCATAGTTTCGGACAGAAATACGAAGTTTTTAGGACACTTCTGGAGGAATTTATGGAAGAAGCTAGGAACTAACTTGGCATTTAGTTCTGCTTATCATCCTCAGATGGATGGACAGACAGAAGTGGTGAACATGAGTCTGGGAGACTTACTGAGGATCTTGGTGGTAGAGCACCACAGCCAGTGGGACAATGTATTACCACAGGCGGAGTTTGCATATAACGACTCAGTAAATAGGAGCACAAGCCAGAGTCCATTTCAGATTGTATATGACATGCAGCCGAGGGGAGTTTCTGAACTGAGATATTTAGAACAGACCATGACAAGGAGCACTAGTGCAGAAGAATTCGCAGAGGCGATGAAGGAACTTCATAGCCGAGTGAAGGAACGACTGCAAAATTCAAGTTAGGAGTATAAACGGAGAGCAGATCAGCATAGAAGGCAACTTCAGTATGAAGTTGGAGACTTGATTCTGGCACACTTGAGGAAGGAAAGGTTCTCGAGGGGAACATATAGCAAGTTGAAGATGAAGAAAATCGGGCCATGCAAGGTCTTGAGAAGATTTGGGGAAAATGCCTACGAGATTGAATTACCGGACGGAATTGGAATTTATCCAATATTCAATGTCTCGGATTTGTACCCATACAAGCATGGGGAAGCAGGAACAAATGATGAACATTCAGAGGTTCAGTGGCAAAAGCAGATGCCAGTTGCAGAAAAGCCATAGATGGAGTGCATACTGGACAAAAGAATTGGTAAAAAGACCAGGCGAAAAGAATACTTTGAGTATTTGGTCAAATGGAAGGGCCATCCAGTTGAAGATGCCAGCTGGGAGAATGAAGAAGAGATATAGAAGCATGGGCAGACCATGCAGGAGCTCATGGACAGGATCCCATGAATATTTTCAAGTGAGGGAGTATGATGCAGGAGCATCTCCCACGTCAAGCGAGCCAGCGCGGAAGCGAGAGACAACTGGACAAGCCAGCACAAATTTTGAAATCACCTTGGGAGTTGTTGCACGATATTAAATGAAGTCATTAAGATGAGGTGCACTTGTGTAATGTAATCGGACCTTGATCCTTTAACTCTTGTCCTTAGTAGGTAGGAGGCATTTAAAGTAGTTAATGCAGGTAGATAGAATTTAATTCTAGATTAGACAGTTTGAGAGCGCAAGAGGGAAAAAGGATATAGACACCCTCATTGTGCATTGTAACATTATTGAAGCAGAAAGAGAAAGAGATGCAGAGAGCTATGTAAAAACACCCATGTACAAATATTTGGATTAATACAAAGAGGTTGATTCAAATTCATGGTTTTGTGTCTGTTCTCTGCATGTTCATGTTGAATGATGTGCTCATGAATGTTTGTTTCCTGTTATGCATTTGCTTTATTGCTGGGTATATGATTTCATGCTTTGAGTTGAAGTCTAAAGGGAAGAAGAAACGAGTTTCAATTGTTTCTCTATCTGAGCAAGGATTCTTGCAAGGAGTGCAGTTGAAGTCATCCGCAAGGAGTGCGTTGACAGAAGGCTCAGATAGCTTAACTCTTGTTCTCGTTCACCCAGAAGTGCATTTGGGCATAGGAGCCGTGCAAGGAGTGCACAGGCTGAGGGAAGTCTCAGGGTTGCGAACCTGAGTAAAATATCGAAAGGGTGCTGCTGCAGGTGTGCGCAGGGTCGAAGGAGTTCAAGCACCTGAAGTGTTTGAAAATTTGTCGCAAGGAGTGCGTGCAAGGACCCTCTTTGAGGATTGAAGTTGTGAGAAGCTCAGGAGGAGTAAAGCCTTTGAAAACATTGAAGGCCATCTGGAGTCTTAACGCGAGAGGATAAGTCCAGGGAGGAATTCTTGGTCTTCCTTCATAAAAATCACCAAAGGAAAGAATCGATGGTCAGGTATCTGCGGGGAAGGATTAGCGAAACCCGCCAGCCATCAGATCTGCCAGAGAAGCGAGGAGGTTACGGCAGCGTGCAGAGTTCACACACACATGAAATCATGAGCTGTTGGATCCTCGCCCAGTTAACCGTCAATCGTCCGATCAGACAAAGTTGCACAGGGCTTAACTCTGTTAAGTGAGTGAAAGTCCCAAAGGGCATCGGGATATCTAAGCGTCGGAGTTCGGGATATCGGAGATCCCATGGACAGGGGGTTGGGGAAATCCATAGTAAAAACCCCGATACAATTAGAACCGTCCATCTAATGGGACAGGTGGCAGGAGTCGAGAACCATCGGCATATCGGGAGTCTCACGACCAAGAGTCGGAGACCTATTGAACCTCGAAACCATGAAAGGATCACAACTGTGTATCTCAGGAGGGACACGTGTCACGTGACCATTTAAAGTCGGAGGTTTACTCATCGGGACTCACATAAGTGAGTGTTTTTGGTTTTTCATTCGGCGAAGTCCGAGGCTTGATCTGAATCATTCATTCACTTGGGACGCATGTCGAAAATCCAAAGAATACGGGGTTCGACATTTCGCGGATCCCAGAGACAAGGAAAACAGTGCATCAGGAATCACGAAATCGCGAAACGCGATTTCCCGAAAATTCACTGGAGTGTGGGGCCAGGAGAGTTAAGTGCGACGGATAGGTGGCATATCATATCGGAGTTTCGGGGAAAGTAAAGTCCTAAAAACCTTGCATTTGGATTCACGATCCCGCGAAGTCTGAAATGTCGATGGAGTGAAGGACCGTTGTATCTACCCTTATAGACTCATATCAGGGTTTCGCGGGTGGAAGTCCCGCGAACGTTGCAACAACGAGAATCGCGAAATCGTGAAATGCGATATCCCGACAGCTAAGTGGAGTAGTGTGGGCCACAGGGAGCCGGCGAGTGGACAGGTGGAACGTTGTTTCGGAGTTTCGTGGAAGGTGAAGTTTCGAAACATTCGCATCAGGAATTGCGATACCGTGAATTCCGAAATCCTGACAGATGTGACGAGGTGTTGAATAGTCAAAATCGCAAGGTGTATATCAGAGTTTCGGCTAATCGGGATTCGGGAGTTGGAGAAGAGAGTTCCATTGATATCGCGAGTGTCGAATTCACGATAGAGGAAATCCCGATAGGGAAAGGAAGAGGTCAGCGTTGAATTATATCGGGGTTCGGGGATTCGAGTGATCAACACTCGACCACTGACCTCGCGAAGTCGCGAGGTCCGATATCCCGATTTGAAAAGGGGGAATCTCGAGGAGAGTTGTTGTGGGTGTAGATTTCCTGATAGGGAACAGAAGAACCGTTTGGAGTTCTTCAGGCCATGACAAAGGAAAGATCCTGTGCTGACATGGCCTCCCAACCTGAGGGTTGTGAGGGTGCGTGCGTCGGTGCCACCAAATTCGAATCCCTTTGCAACACTTATGAATATAATAATTATGCCTGGATGAGAATTTTCCCCTCTACTTTGAAGGAAATATCCCTCAAATGGTTCATAGGTCTAGATATACATAATATTTATACATGGGAAACTATGAAGAATCTTTTTATAGAGATATACACCGAATATTGAAAATATGGAGACTTAAGAGATTAACTATTCCAAATGACTTAGAAATGACAAATCATTAGAGGACTATGTTAAGATATTTCACTTTGGTTAAAAGAGATCTATCGATTGCTCAATTGACAAAAACTCTCCTAAGACAATTCTCTTGATAGAAGTAAGAGATAATGATACAAAAGCTTTAAATTTGATCACATTTGTAGATATTTACAAATGCACTTATGATGAGATAATAAATGTTTGAAAAAACTACTCAAGAGTTTCTACTAAAAGGGGTAAAGGAATCAAAGAAATTGTTGAACAAACCTCCGTGACCATAGCTAGATTAACAAAAGTAGAAATTGAAAATATGTTGGAGATCTGAAGACAAATATTTTAAAATCTATGGCAATCCATTTTGATACACTCCAAGTCAAGATGAAGAAAGAGGAAACTAAAAATGATTTGGCAGCTATTTTCCCAAAGTGCACAAAAATGCCTGCTAAATAGCATATAATTCTACAACATTGACAAATAAAATGATGAAATCAATCATTGCCCACAACTACTAAGTTTGAAGGCCTTATATGAGGGAGCATATCAGAATTTGGAGTAGGTTTGTTTCATCAACCACCAAAGGAAACAAATACCATGCATAACTAGTCAAGGTATGCCATATGAACACCCTCAATATTTCT
>JZKD02S0545221.1:1602424-1613816 GCA_000966675.3 Picea glauca
ATGTAATATGGCATTACCATATTACATTGTAATATGGCATACAATATGGTATACCATATTACAATGTAATATGGTAATACCATATCTCATGTAATTTTTTTTTTTAAACTTAAAGACATCGTCACAATATCGACGATAGTTCGTCGGAAACAAATTTTGTATTTTACCACACCCGTCACAATAGCGACGAAAGTTCGTCGCAATTTGCCACGAATTTTCGTTGCACATACAACATTTGCATCGTAAGTTTGGTCTTGAGATATATTTTCATCGATATTGCCATAGATTTTCGTTGCAAGTGGCGACGGTTTTGCGTTGCACATTCAGCATCCGCGTCGTAAGTTATTGGCTTAGCATAAATTTTCGTTGCAATTGCGACGAAGTTTTTTCGTAATTGCTACACTTCTTCGTTGTTATTGCGACGTAATTTCGTCGTAATTGCGATGATTCATAGGGTTAACCGATATTGAAGGTGGTGACACATGGAGCGCTTATTTCGTTGATGTTTCCACGTACACCTAGATCATGTATATAGCGACGAAATTATTCAACGAAAAAATAATTGCGACGAATAAGTGTGGCAATATCAACGAAAAAATGTCGTAAATTTGGTCATATGTACTAGTGTGAGGAGAATATATTTGAGTATTCTTCCACGACCTTATCTACTTACTTCTGTTGTGTGGAGAGGTGGTTGTGATCTTTCGCTTATTCTGAGAGAAAATCATGAAGAAGACAAACTTCCCCATCTAAGAGATGACCTTCCTGCATTGCTTAACAAAGATCAAGGAAAGAGAACTAGGTGAGACTACCTTGGCTATCATGTACAATTTCCTGTTCAAAGTAATAATAACACTACAAGGCCTAGACTCATATACAACATGACGTTTCCATAAATAAGGTTGGCCCAAAATAACATCACAAACTTAGAGAGGAGCAACATCACACAATACCTCATCTTTGAAGGGCTTGATGTCGTACGACAGTCGACACTGTTGGTTGACATGGAGATCGCTTCCTTGGCAGAGCCATCCAATGGTGTAGGGTTGTGGGTGCGGTGTTGTCGATAGGGCTAGCCGCTTGACGACCTCTGCTGAAATGAGGTTCTTATAGATATCACTATCAATGATGAAGTGTAGTGGGGTGCCTTTTACCCACATCTGTGAATGGAAGAGGCGCTCTCCTTCTTTTGGCTCGTCTGGTTCACCAGGATGGAGCTTGGTGGTAGCAATGGTGGCACTGGGTTTTGCTTCAATTATCTGTCTTCCCCTTTCTGGTTATGGCTTAGAGTCAGACCCAACATATGATTTGAGAGACTTTCACTTTGGCCACCAATGACTGCTTTGAGCGGAAGTCAGCAGTGTTATGCTAAGGGCTCTTATGGAAGTTGCACCACTTCCTGATATCTTTCTTTGTCTTTTAGGTGTCCTTCTTTTCTTACATCTTGGACTGGTTGTCCTGATACTATCCATATTTTCTCTGTCCTTTGTTTTGTGGGTTGGAGCCTCTCTTTCGCTTTTGTTGTGAGGCGTTCCTAGGCCCAAATTGCTGCATCTTTTGTTTGAGCTTCTGCTCAATTTTGATGGCATATCGGTAGGTCACACCTAAGGATGAGATGTCTAGAAATTCCATTTCAGTCTTGATGTATCTATGCAGAGCATCGCAATACTTGAGCACCAAATGTCGCTCCAAATATTTGATACCCATCTTGGTGCGCAAGGTATGGAAGATATTTGTGAAATCTGGCACTGCTTGGTCTCTTTCTTGCCACAATGTGGTCCATTTGGTATACAAGTCATCCAAAATTCTGATAGGGTAGTATTGTTCCTTAATATCATCCCTGAAGGATTCCCAGGTGGTTGTGACTATAAATAATGGGGATTTCTTTGTTTCCTTTTTCTCACAGAAAGTTTCCCACCAATCTTTGACATGGGGAAAGGTTTTGAGGAGCGCAAAAGTAATCTTTTCTCTTTTCAAAAAGTTATGGACAGAAAAAAAAAACCTTTTAGTAGATTCAACCACTTGTCTATAGAATCTGCGTCTATCTGACCCTCAAATATAGGAATATCAAAGTTTATTTGTACCTTGAAGGGGGTGGCACCTCCGTTCGAAGAAGATGTGTTGCGTTTTGGTAGTCGTCGAAGGATTTGCAGGAAGCTATCCATCATCTCATTCCTCTGTTGCATGAGGAATTCCTCAATCAACAGTTTGAAAGGATCTCATGTCCCATCATATTTCTTTTCTCCTACCATGAGAGGTCGCTTGGGCATGCGAGAGATTTTTTACTCAAGAGAAACAAGCTCGAGACCCAACTCTTTGTACTCCGACCTCGTTGGGGACATGCATTAGGATGGCAAGGAGAAGGTCACTCTGACACCATTGATCCAGATTTTATGAGCAGAACGAAATGACTACAGATTATTAATAGGTGATTAACAAAAAATAAAAAAGATACAGTAAAATTGGTTTTCTATTCAATAAGGAAATAAGTTGAAACTGTAAAATGCAGCGAAAACAGGATTGTTGGAATGGTGACAGCTTATCTCTGAGAAGAGATGTGACAATTGCGCTTATTCGTAAGAATATGATTACAATGAGGCTCTGAATGATTTTTCATAATAAACAGGAATGCCAAAAACCCTAGACATCCAAAAACCTAACCCTAGGAGATGAAGCACCAAAAGTCATGTGGGCCCTGTTTGGGTAAGTTAGTACATCAACTTCCCAGGGTCATAACTTTTGCATACGATCTCCATTTTAGGTGTATGATATCCCATTGGAAAGATATCGTAGATGAGATTATTTTTGGGGGAAATACGTAAGGAACTTCCATATTTCTCCCTGTTTTTCCAAAAAATATCGTTTAGGGCCTCAAAACGGCTCTGGAAGTGAAAAAATGCTAAAAATAGTAAATTACCAAAATTGCCAGAAAATTGTTTTGAGCCACTTGGAAAAGGTGGGTCACCACTGATATCCACCTGGATCAGAGACCCTACTGTCAACAAGAGGATTAGGCTTTCAAGTAAACTCATAAATGAATGAAAACTAAAACTATCTCATTTAACTAAAGAGACAACCTTAGTCTTGTATTTCTCTCCTTTTATTCTCCTCCCTTGTCCCTTCAATTGATTGAGCTTTTATATTTCTTCAATTAGTTATGGTAGTTGAACTACCTTTATTTAGTTAAGCCAAATTATCTTTAACTAATTAGTTAGGACAAGTAAATAATAATAATAAGGGTCTAATAACAACTAAATAGGTGGGGACCCCTTGTGATTCCCTTTAATTTTCTTTTAAATTTTCTGCCATAATAAAAACAATGATTTGGTAATATCTCCTTGTGTCTCCCCCATCATAAAATATGCTCAAAATAATAATATTAAGATTCCCAAAATAGAACTATATCCAAAATGTCTCTCATATGTGTCCAAAAGTATGTTGTTGTCCCAACTGTCCAAAAAAATAATAACATTTTTTTAAGCAGGTAAAAAAGAACAGCCATAACATCCTAAAAAATAAAATGATGTCCATAATAGTAAAAGAAACATAATCAATGATATCAAAACCCATATTTACTATGGGACGCATTGGATTTCTTCCCACTGTTTCTCCCTTCTGACTTCTCTGTGGCAATATCCAATTAGCCATGAGCATTAATAATCCATACATTAACTCTACCTGAAATAGATTTAAAGGTTGGATATTATCCTTTTCTACTAAACACATGCAATCCATCCATAAAATCATCAACCAATTGCTAATGAACAGGGGGTGGATAGGGTTTTTGGGAAGATTAGGGATTTGTAATTAGCATAAAGTGGTATAATGGTCGGGAACTTCACGAGTATTGTTCAAGAAATATCCACAACAACATTTAAAACACCAATCAATTATTATTTGTCCTTTTACCCTCTTTACTTTTTACGAAATTTACAACAACAAAACATGGAAATTTAAATGTGCATGGGAAAGGGAGGAGGTTGTATTGAGCATAAAGTGGTATAATGGTCAGGAAATGAGACGGTTATTGTTATTTTATTGAAAAATATTTATTTAAAAGTATCATTGTAACATTTAATTAAAATTGTGTTAATAACTTAACTCAGACCCATTTGTTTCAAACATATAAATGGCTTCAGAATTGTCATCCATAACCCCAACATTCACTTCATGAATTTATTCATAACCTGGGCAAGGGCACAAGGAATGTACCATACATCATATCTTTTAATCAATGGAAGAAAAAAAAACCAACAAATGACTTCCACATCAATCCCAAACCCAATATACATTAAAAATCATTTTTAAATGCCTCTTACCAATCGAGAGTGTATGCCCAAGTTTCGTTTATGTGTCTATAAACAAAACTTACAACATATCAACTACAACACATGATTATTCACTAGAATCACATTTTCTTTTCATAATTTGTTTTTTTAAATAATTTAACATGGTATTCTTGAACAGTGAGGCTATTAGAGCCCAACAATCTCAAATGAGGTTCCAATGGTGATTCCAACAGTCAGGTTGCCAACCATACCATAACTGCAATTAGAGAAGTAATTCATTGAAACCTTTATCAACAAGGTAAAGTCGACATAAATATATTTTCATCAGGACCAACCAAAACTATCATCAGATAAATATTTCCCTTAATGATATCCAACAGAAACTCCAATCAAAATCAATGGATGGTAGTGCCATTAGAGTCGACAATTTTGATATGAGGAAGCTCATTTAGCTTCATCACTAAAACAGACAAAAATCGATACCATAGTGCTACCATGTATAACCAAACCAATATCAAAAACCCCAAACAATATTCAATTGACGACAGTTCCAGGAGGGCCGACCGTTCATGGTTACATACCATAAAATTTTACCTTACAATATCACAGGATGAGGCAAACATCTAAGGTTAAAACCCAATGAAACATATTCATCACAACCACTACCCAGAAAAGAGAGACTACGGTGAGCATTAGTGAGAAGGAAAAAAAAACCCTTGCAAACCAATGATCACCCATAACAAAATTTTGGAGGACCGAACCATAAGTGTTTACCAATCTTGAAACAATTTTCGCAAAACCAAAATGCATAGCCCAATCAAAAGGAGTAACCATAACCATAACATAGAACCCCACCAAAAAAATCAACCAACCATTCCATAGAGTAGCAACTTTCACCATTCAAAACTTAGAAAGAAAGCATCGGTAGGAGAAATTAAAGAGCCAACCTTTAAGCTATTCTGGAGTGGAGTTTAACATGAATGGACCAAAACTCATACCTGTAGGAAGCGTGCCACAAAGTTTCCAATATTTTTCCCAAGAAGGCTGAGCACTTCATAGAAACTAGAGATAGACCAAATGTGACTGAGGAGGGTGGTGTCTCCCAAGGTAGGGTTGGAGAAACGTACACCTAATGCACGCCATTTCCACATTAATGACCAAATACCACAATATGAGGGCGCATACTAACGCTAGCATAACCCAACATACGCCAATTATTCAATGTAGCAAATATACCAAATGACCATTGTAATATGTCGAATAAACACCATACCACAACCATATTCCAAACTTCATACCAACCTTTAGACCATGTCTATAAAATAATACAAGGAGATACACCATATCACATTAATACATGATCACATATAATTCGACTAAACCAATGATCACAAAAAAGAACAAGGTAAGCCCATATGCTTGACAATCCATTTCCCTTTTCATCATTTATACCATGTATAGATAAACATACCCATCACTGTTGATACTGAGAGGGGGGTGAATCAGTATCAAGTACAATTTAAAACCTTTTTCAAATCATACTTAAACCATTCAACTATATCCAATGAGAAATGAACAATAGTATAAGAGCTACACCAATACACCACAATACACCATGCACAATATATGAGAAATACTCAACAGTTATTGTTCAAGGGAAGCAATGACTTCCAAAGGTAGCTACAGCTTCCAAATGTAAATGGAGGGATAAACCTCCAAGAGGAAGATACAATCCTCCAATATCAAGAGAGAGTTGAACTCTCCATCCTTGCCCCTTCCTTCCACTCAAGAATATATGAGAGATAATAAAACTTTACATTAAATCATCACCATCAACCAATCATCACATAGAACCTAATAATGCTTCCTGAGACTTCTTCAATTTCTGAGATTATTCAATTCTTGGAGTACTCTGATCTTGTATATAATATTACTCAATGTATTCTCTGAAACTCCTCCAAGTTTCACTCCTTGACTCCTCCCCAAAAAGAAGTTATAGAAAGAATGGTAGACTTTATTCAATTCTGGTATATTCGAGAGACCGAACTTGTACAGAATGCCCCGCGCTCAATATTTAACATTCGATTCTGAAACTCACACACAAGAAACTAAAGTCCATATCTTTCCAATGAAATTTTTCCCATGTCATTTGGATTCTCGATGAAGAAGTTATGACTATTTTACCCAGAACACCTGTTTATTGACTAGCTTCAAGAATGGTCACAAACCCTATCTTCCACAGAGTGTATCTCCATAATTATAGCGAATCAAGAGATAAATTTTTTACCAGAGGTACCTTGATATGTCTTATCAATACCATAGTTATTGCACCATTTGAATCATTCTAGAAAAAAATTTATATAAAAAATGCTAAGATGACCTGAAAATAACATACCCTAGAACACATCACCAAAAGACTTCACCCTCCCTTGAAATCCGGCCTTCTTTTCTTCTTATTTCCTCTGAAATTCGACTTGCATCAAATGAATGTATAATGATGTTTATTTATACCATTTATGTCACTTCCTTTTAACATTAGGGCTGACCTGACACTTTCTTATTTTGTAATTATTTTCTTTAATTATGTTCAGGGCCTACATGTACTTCATTATTCAATTCACTTTGTCATCTTCAAAAATTCATTTCTCCTCAACCATGAGGATCCACATGATGTGCCACATACCACAGGAAACAACATGATGTATACTATCCATCCATGGGTGTTGTATCTACATGTGTATTTTCCTTCATGTCCAAATACCTTCATCAATCTTGCGGTCCAAAACCCATGACTAGGGTTGGCATCAATGACAACAACCAATATTCCAACAATCTCCCCCTTTGTCATTGATGGCAACACTCATGCTCCCCCTATCATCATGATACCAATTTCTCTCCCCCTTTGACATCAATGGAAAAGGGTAGGGCTTCTCCCCCTGAGTTTAATGGCAAAAGGTAACTCTCTTCTTTGGGATTTCTCCCTCTGAACATGTGGTACTCAATCATACTTCATCCTTATTTTTGGTCTTTGGGACTTTTTCTTCCTTGGAATCCTTTTCTGTGGCTTCTATATTCTCTCTATTCTTCATGTGACGCATGCGTGCCAACCAGGGCACGTCCACTCATAGGATCTCTCTCCTTCCTCGACTTGAAGAACTTGAAGTTCTTCAATCCCTTATCGGGACTTTAACACCCACAAAAATTCTCCTTATTATCTCCCTATCTGAATCGGGAAATCGGACTTCGCGAGATCACGAATCCTACAGACATGGATCTGGTTCTTTCAATTCCCCAAAACCCGATGTGATTCAAGGCTAATGCTCCCACTCCTATCAGGGCTCTCTGCCGTTGGGAAATCAGCACCTACTGTGTTGCAAGAACCTGCCTCCTAGATTCTCCGATTCCCGATCTGCGAAAGCACCCTCTGCTAGGCCTCCCGGTCCATGTGACCACAATGCTCGTTGTATCTGGGCTTCGGAATTCGCAGGAGTGAAGTGTATAGACTCCGCGTCCTCAGGATATCCGATCCTCTGATCCTCGACACCTTTTGGCATTGACTCCCTACGAGGGCTTGACCTTTCAACACCTGTCCTCCCTCGGTATATCGGAGTTTGCGAGTTCGTGAATCCAGATACAAAAATTTCCGGGACTTACTCTTTCCCGAACCTCGACAACAATTTTCCACCTGTCCTTTGTTCTAGCGCCTATGGCCCACAATCTTATGGTGATCGGGAAATCGTGTATCGCGATTTCACGATTTTCGTTGCACTTGTTCTCGGAACCCTCTATGTACCGAACCCCGTTATGGGTGACACCTATTCTCCACTCAAACACTGTGACTGTGTGGTTGTTGCGTTTCAGAGTTTCATGACTCCTCCTGTAGTGATTTTCAAGTCACTAGGGATCCTGATATGTCGATCCCCGATGCACGTGTGACTAGACCCTTCCACGTCACTATCTCCTCATCGGCATTTCGGACATCGCAAGATCGCGATTACTAATGCAACGATTTATTCATTCCTGGGATTCGCGATGGGTTGAACCCTAACTCCTCTCCTAATGTCTGATGCATGTCCTGTTGAGATCAAGGGCTAGGATTCTCCTGGATTTTCGAGACTCAAAAGATCTCAGTTCTCTCGACCTTCAAAACCCCGATGCCTCCAATATCCCGATGCCTCACCAGAATACTGACACGTGTTCTGTCGGGATCAACGGCTGGGATTCCGTCGGTATTTAGAGACTTGAAAGGTCTCCAACTTCTTAACTTTTTAAACCTCGAAGCCCACACGGAATTTAACCCTGTGCAACTCTGTCCAATCGGATGATTGATGGGTAACCAGAAAGATAATCCAACGGCCCATGGTATCCCGAGCTTAAACTTCCAGTGTGGCTGTAACTTCCTCGTTACTTCTAATGAATTTGACGGCTGACGGGATTTTCACGAGCTCCTCCACAAGATCTCGACCGTCGCTCCTCTCTCCTCGGGATTTCCTTGATGCGAAACTTCCAGTGCAGTCCTCCAATGAATCTTTGAAGACTCTACTCCTCCTGATCTTTCCCAACTGCTCACCCCCTTATATTTTGAAGCCCTTTGCTCGCACTCCTTGCGGAAAATCTGTAAACACGTCAAGTATTTAACCTCCCTTGACTCTGTGCACACCTGCAGCAGTAGTTGTTCAATACTTTGCTCAGTTTCACGACTGAGACCCTCTTTAGCCTACACACTCCTTGCACGGCTCGTATAACCCAATTTCACTCCTAGGCAAATGAGAACAAGAGTTAAAATGTCTGAGCCTTCTGTCAACGCACTCCTTGCGGATGATTTTGACTGCACTTCTTGCAGGAACCCTTACTCAGATAGAGAAATAGTTGTAACTCATTTAACTTCCTCTCAGATTTCAATCTCAACACATGAGATCATACACACAGCATAACAACAATTGCATAATAGGAAGTAAATACTTATAAGCAGAGCATTACACACACATAGAGAATAACACAACAGCCATGAATCTGAATCAAATTCTTCTATTAATTCAAGATCTGTACATGGATGTTCTTCTACAGTTCTCTGCTTCTCTCCTATGCTCTGGATTCTTCTAACTCTTCCTGAACTATGTTACAATATACAATGAGGGTGTCTATATCTGTTCTCCCTCCTTTTTTCTAGAACCGTCTAATCTATTATTAAATTCTACCTACCTACATTTACTACTTATAAATGCCTCTGTCTATCTCAGACGAGAGAGGGGTGCTCAAGGTATGATTACATTTTTCCAAGGCACCTTCATTAAATGATCTCATTTATGTTTGGCGCATCAGCTTCAAGGGAGAAATTTCAAAACTTGCGCTGGACGTCTTCCAGCTGTCTTCCACTTCCACGTCGACTCTTTTGTCATGAGGGATGCTCCTGCATCATACTCCCTCACTTGAAAATTTTCATGGGCTCCTGTCCATGAGCTCTTGCACGGTATGTCCATGCTTCATAATTTCTGCTTCAGTCTCCCAGCTGGCATATTCAACTGGATGTCCCTTCCACTTGACCAAATATTCAAAATATTCTTTCCTTCTGGTCTTCTTACCCACTCGTTTATCCAGTATCTGCTCCATCTGTGGCTTCTCTGAAACTAACATATGCTTCTGCCACTGAACCTCTGGTTGTTCATCACTTGCAGTCTCTGTTTCCCCAGCTCTATATAGGTATAAATCTGCGATGTTGAATATCGGAGAAATTTCGATTCCATCCGGTAACTCGATCTCATAAGCATTTTCTCCCATCTTCTTCAAGACCTTGCATGGTCCGATTTTCTTCATCTTTAACTTATTGTATGTTCCTCTCGGGAACCTTTCTTTCCTCAAATGTGCCAGAACTAGATCACCAACTTCAAACTGAAGTTGTCTTTTATGCTAATCGGCTCTGTGCTTGTATTCTTGGCTTGATTTTAGCAACCGCTCCTTCACTTGGTTGTGAAGTTCCTTCATCGCTTCAGCGAATTATTCTACACTAGTGCTGCTAGTCGCAGTCTGTCCTGAATCCCTTAATTTAGAAACTCCTCTCGGCTGCGTTCCATATACAATCTGAAATGGACTTCGGCCTATGCTTCTATTCACTGATTTGTTGTAAGCAAACTCTACCTGTGACAATATATTGTCCCAATTGCTATGGTGTTCTATCACCAAGCTCCTCAGCAAATCTCCCAGACTTCTGTTGACCGTTTCTGTTTGTCCATCTATCTGAGGATGATAAGTAGAACTAAATGCCAAGTTAGTTCCTAGCTTCTTCCATAAGGTTCTCCAAAAATGCCCTATGAATTTGGTATCTCTGTCTGAAACTATGCTTTTCGGAAATCCATGAAGTCGAATGACCTCCTTGAAAAACAGAGTTGCGATATGAGTCGCATCGTTGTTCTTCTGGCATGGAATGAAGTATGCCATCTTAGAAAACCTTTCCATGACCACAAAGATCGAATCAACTCCTCTTTGCGTTCTTGGCAATCCCAATACAAAATCCATGCTGATCGCCTCCCATGGCCTCTCTGGTATGGGCAGTGGCTGATAAAAACCTGCATTCTGCTTTCTTCCTTTCGAATGCTAGAAAATCCGGCATCTATCAAAAAATATCTTGACTTCTGACTGCATCCTTGGCCAAAATTAAGACTCGCTCAGCTTCATGAATGTTTTGTCATGGCCAAAATGTCTTGCTAATCCTCCGCTGTGTTTTTCTTTCAATAGGTTCTCCCTCATGGAACAAATTGGAATGCACAATTGATTGCCTCTTGTTATCACTGAAATTTCGTCCGCACAGGGTGACAAGAACTCTGTATCGTCAACACAGAAAAAAAATCATTCATGGCACAAGGTTAATTCCACAGCACAGCAAAAGGGTCAAAACTATACAAAATGGCCAAAAAATTGCAAGGCGCTTTACACCCACTGGGCGCGCGCGCGCGCGCGTAACATCTTCGTACCGGGAGCGCATATGCGCGGTTGTGGGGTGAAAAACCCGCGCGCCTACCAAACGGCGCATTTATGAAACTGGTCGGCCTCCCAACCACTAATGGATCGGCTCCCAAGTCGATTTGACACCAAATCCGAGCTCAATC
>JZKD02S0545221.1:1619651-1646811 GCA_000966675.3 Picea glauca
CTCGATGAAGAAGTTATGATTGTTTTACCTGGAACACCTGTTTATTGACTAGCTTCAGGACTGGTCACAAACCCTATCTTCCACAGAGTGTATCTCCATAATTATAGAGAATCAATAGCTGAATTTTTTACTAGAGGTACCTTGATATGTCTTATCAATACCGTAGCGATTTCACCATTTGAATAGTTCTAGAAAAAAATTTATAGCAAAAATGGTAAGATGAGATGAAAATAACATACCTTAGAACACATCACCAAAAGACTTCATCCTCCCTTGAAATCCGGCCTTCTTTTATTCTTATTTCCTTTGAAATTTGACATGTATCAAATTAAGGTATAATGATGTTTATTTATACCATTTATGTCACTTCCTTTTAATATTAAGGCCGACCTGACACTTTCTTATTTTGTAATTCTTTTATTTAATTATCTTCAGGGCCTACATGTACTTCCTTCTTCAATTCACTTTGTCATCTTCAAAAATTCATTTCTCCTCAACCATGAGGATCCACGTGATATGACACATACCACCAGAAACAACATGATGCATACTATCCATCCATGAGTGTTGTATTTGCATGTGGATTTTCCTTCATGTCCAAATACCTTCATCAATCTTGCGGTCCAAAACCCATGACTAGGGTTGACATCAATGACAACAACCAATCTTCCAAGAATCACAACCAATAGTAAGGACATTACTCAAAGCCATAACCACAAAATTAAACATAAGTGCAAAAACCAATCATAATGAGTAGTCCTCCATTCAATCTGACTTGCTTATCTTCTTCAGTTCGTGTTTGTGAAACAAAGAAAACCTTTTGATGTTATCATGAGAACAAAATCCCATCAAATGCTAATGGCAGGAGTCCCACCTTTTTAGTTAATATTATATAGGTATGTATGTATATTTGTATAATACTTTAGGCATTGCAACACTTTACCTGCAAGGGTTTTGAAGTTGCGTTTTTCATGCGTCAAAAAACTGGCGAATCCACGGGAACTCTATTTTCAACAGATTAGAACTCAGAGTATCATGGTTTTGTAGACCAGGAAATGTTTTTTACTGAAGAGAATAGTTATGCAAAAAGGGGAAAAAGATGGTTTAAGGGAAATAATGAGGCGGGATTTTGGGAATAACTCATGGAAAGTGTTACGTATGAGAGGGTTTGGTCCTCTATGCATAGAATTCGATCAATATGTAACATATAATGCTTATTAAAGCTTCAAGGAGAAAAAAAAATTGATATGCTCTTTTGAATCTCAATATGGAAGGAAGAAAGGGATAGCAGAAATAGGGAAGAAGACAAAATCAACTATCCTACAATAGTGCTGAAATAAAAAAACAATTTCAGTGATGTCTAAAAGGATGACACCATGACAACTGTGTACATCTTTATTGTTTATTTTTCAACAATACTTACAAAAGGACACTTTCATGGAAAAATTGATCCAGACTTTATCTCGACAAAAGATCATGCAATCTAAACAAAACAGAAAAAGCGAAAGATAGAAATAAATAAACTAAAAACCTAATTTATTATTTATGTACAAAAGAACGAAAAAACATTCTTGGAGTCGGGTAGGATGACATTTTGCATAGAGAAATTCATCATCTATTTTGGATGGATGATTAATTAATTGAAAGATAATGCATAAAGAGTGTCTATCACCCTACCAACCAACAAATCCATGTAGTAAGTGTAATGGGCCTATCAAGATCCAAAAAAGGTGATTACCATCTTCCAGGACATGCCAACCAACAAGACAGGATTTTGGCTCGATATTGGATACGTGCACATGATCAATAACATTATAATGATGGTTATAAGTTTTGATGAAGAGGATGGATTTAATGGACTCTTTGAGCATTATAAGGTCATCATTTACGATCTCCTGATCAGGAAAAGAACTACCATTCACCAAGGGAAAAAATAAAGGATTCAAATGCATAGGAATCCCTTTAAATTTATCATCATCAAAATAAATCATCCATGCAATGGAGATATGTATATCGTCATTGAATTCCTCAACCTCTTTGAACTAAAACAATAGGTTTGTGAAGGAATTTTGCAATGTAAAATCTTGATTATCCTTATGGGAATTTTCAGAAGGAGAGTCAACATATGAATCTATATGGCCCCTTGAATTCCCTCTTTCATATTCTTCAGATTGGTCATGATAAATATGAGGGATAATGCTATTCAAATCAAGAGAATCCTCCCTACCAGATTCATCCAGGAAGAGTACTTCATTATACATAAGTTGATCTTGAGTATGATGTATTTCAAAAAGGTCATCATTAAATGGGAAGGCATCAAATAAAGCATTTTCAAAAGTAGGATTACTAGGCATATCAGGACAATAATCCTTACAATACTCTGTGAATATGGCACTACGAGATGCAATATTGTCTTCCTGCAAACTCGTCATGAGGAGAGAGATATTTTTGTGATATTCATTTTTAGCCTTTAAGAACAATCCACAGGTTAATTGTTCATGAGGACCATAGAAAAAGTTACATCGAGGAGGATTAGGGATGCTTTTAGGTAGAAATTAAAAGTGATGAAAGATAGGCGGAGGAGGAAAGTCGATAATAAACTTTACAAAAATTGATTCTCCCATGAAAATTTGACTAGATACTATATGTCTAGACCAGTATATTGCTTTACCACGGAGGGAAAGTGGAAAAATATCTGTCGAAGTATGTATATCATAAACCCTAATAGATTGAAAGAAGCCAATGAAATCATCAAATGGTTATGAGAAGATTCCCATAAGTTACCCTCGAAAAGAGGACAACTAACCATTAACAATAAGATCATGTTAGATTTATACATGACCCTGCAAGAAAGAATTCAATAGATTCATGGAAAAAGGAAAAAGGAAACTTATAAACATAAAAGCATATAAACAATAAATACAAAGTATTAAAATACAGGAAACCAGGGAAATATGGATAATGAGTTTTTTTTAAGTCCCCAGTATTGTCACCAAATAAATGCTAAGGAAAAGGTATAGAACACCTTAATCAATCATTTTCAGATCTTTCCTGGCTAGGACAAGATAGTTGGGAATGTCACCCAAGATTTATAGCCTCAAAAACATTCACTCAATCCGCGAGTATTAATTACAAGGATTAAGGTTGATTTTATAATTTGTATATGTTGCAATGTAAAATAAATTTATACAAAGCTATTGAAATGTATACAAATTTTACAATAAAGTAAACATGGAGAACAAAAGCGAAAAATTAACCAAGTCATGAAAACACATGTACGAGACAGAACAACAATCTGATTTTATTTCATTCTGAGATATCGAAAGTGTATTTCTCTTTCCAAATCCCTGCGAGGGTATGGACCAAAGTCAAATTTAGATATCTCTGATGGGAACCATAAAAAAAGACTCTGATAGTAAGATAAAACTGAAATCAATGATCCAGATCATCTTGCCACAAAATGTTGTCACTTTGACTCTGCAAGATATTATTTATCAGCCATGAAAATTAATTCACAAACATACAAGAATACATAGACTATTAAGGATGAATCAACACCTCTAAAACAGGTTGCTAAAAAGCGTAATTCAGTTCTGAACCTTGTTGTCTACAATGAGACCCTACTATCAACAAGAGGATTAGGATTTCAAGTAAACTCATAAATGAATAAAAACTGAAACTATCTCTTTTAACTAAAGAGCCAACCTTAGTCTTGTATTTCTCTCCTTCTATTCTCCTCCCGTGTCCCTTCAATGGATTGATCTTTTATCTTTCTTCAATTAGTTATGGTAGTTGAACTACGTTTCTTTAGTTAAGCCAAATTAGCTTTAACTAATTAGTTAGGACAAGTAAATAATAATAATAATAATAATAATAATAACAATAAGGGTCTAATAATAGTTAAATAGGTGGGACCCCCTTGTGATTCTCTTTAATATCCTCTTAAAGTTTTTCCCATAATAAAAAAAATAATTTGGAAATATATCCTTGTGCCTCCCCCATCATAACATATGCTCAAAATAATAATATTAAGCTTCCCAAAATAGCATTATATCCAAAATGTCTCTCATATGTGTCCAAAAGTATGATGTTGTCCCAACTGTCCAAAAAAATAATAACATTGTTTTAAGTAGGTCAAAAAGAATAACCATAAGCAGGTAAAAAAGAATAGCCAAAACATCCTGAAAAGTACAATGATGTCCATAATACTAAAATAAACATAATCAATAATACCAAAACCCATACTTACTATGTGAAGCATTGGATCTCTTCCCACTGCTTCTCCCTTCTGACTTCTCTGTAGCAATATCCAATTAGTCATGAGCATTAATAATCCATACATTAACTCTACCTGAAATAGATTTAAAGGTTGGCTCTTATCCTTTTCTACTAAACACATGCAATCCATCCATAAAATCATCAACCAATTGCTTATGAACAAGGGGGTGGATAGGGTTTTTGGGAAGATGAGGGGGTTGTAATTACCGTAAAGTGGTATAATGGTCAGGAAATTCACGAGTATTGTTCAATCAATATTCACAACAATATTCAAAACACCAATCAATTCTTCTTTGTCCTTTTGCCCTCTTTACTTTTTACAAAATTTACAACAACAGAATAGGTAAATTTAAATGTGCATGGGAAAGCAAGGGGGTTGTATTGAGCATAAAGTGGTATAATGTTCGAGAAATGAGACAGATATTTTTTTGTTATTAAAAAATATTTATTTAAAAGTATAATTGTAACATTTAATTAAAATTGTGTTCATAACTTAATTCATACCCAGTTGTTTCAAACATATAAAAGACTTCAGAATTGTCATCCATAACCCCAACATTCACTTCATGCATTTATTCATAACCTGGGCAAGGGCGCAAGGAATGTCCCATACATCATATATTTTAATCAATGGAATAAAACGAAACCAACAAATAAATTCCACATCAATCCCAAACCCAATATACATTAAAAATCATTTTTAAATGCCTCTTTCCAATTGACAGTGTATGCCCAGGTATGCTAGGTATGCCTAGGTTCTATTTATGTGTCTATAAACAAAACTTACAACATATCAACCACATCGCATGCTTATTCACCAGAATCACATTTTCTTTGCATAATATTTTTTTAAAAATAATTTAACAGGGTATCCTTGAACAGTGAGGCTATCAGGGTCCAACAATATCAAATGAGATTCAAACAATGATTCCAACAGTTAAGTTTCCAACCATACCACAAATGCAATTAGATAAATAATTCATCGAAACCTTTATCAACAGTGTAAAGTCGACATAAATATATTTTCATCAGGACCAACCGAAACTATCAGCAGATAAATATTTCCCTTAATGATATCCAACAGAAACTCCAATCAAAATCAATGGATGGCAGTGCCATTAGAGTCGAAAATTTTGATATAAGGAATCTCATTTAGTTTCATCACTGAAACAGACCAAAATCAATACCATAGTGCTACCATGTATAACCAGACCAATATAAAAAACCCCAAACAATATTCAATTGATGATAGTTCCAAGAGGGTCGACCGAGCATGGTTACATACCATAGAATTTTACCTTACAATATCATAGGATGAGGTATACATCTAAGTTTAAAACCTAATGAAACATATTTATCACAACCAGCATCCAAAACATAGCGATTGTGGTCAGCATTAGTGAGAAGGAAAATACATCCCATGCAAACCAATGGTCACCCATAACAAAATTTGGGAGGACTGAACCATAAGTGTTTACCAATCTTGAAACAATTTTCGCAAAACCAGAATGAATAGCCCAATCAAAAGGAGAAACCATAACCATATCATAGTACCCCACCAAAAAAATCAACCAACCATTCCACATAGTAGCAACTTACAGCACTCGAAACTTAGAAAGAAAGCATCAACAGGAGAAATAAAAGGGCCAACCTTTAAGCTATTTTGGAGTAGAGTATAACATGAATGGACCAAAACTCATACCCATAGGAAGCGTGCAACAGAGTTTCCAATCTTTTTCCCAAGAAGGTCGAGCACTTCGGAGGAATCGGTGATAGACCAAATGTGACCGAGGAGAGTGGTGTCTCCCAACGTAGCGTTGGAGCAACGTGCACCTACTGCACGTCATTTCCACATTAATGACCAACTACAATAGTATGAGGGTGCATACTAGTGCTAGCATAACCCAACATAGGCCAACTATCTAATGTAGAAAATATACCAAATGACCATTTTAGTATGTCGATTAAAGACCATACCACAACCATATGCCAAAATTCATACCAACCTTTAGACCATGGCTATAACATAATGCGAGGAGATACACCATATCACATTAATACATGCTCACATATAGTTCAACTAAACCAATGATCACATAAAAGAACAAGGTAAGCCCATATGCCTTTCAATCCATTCTTCTTTTCACCATTTATACCATGTAGAGATAAACATACCCATCACAACCAAGAGTAAGGATGTCAGTGAGAACCATAAACATGGGATTAAACATAAGCGCAACAACCAATCATAAGGAGTAGTCCTCCATTCAATTTGACTTGCTTCTTCTTCAATTCGTGTTTGCGAAACAAAGAAAACCTTTCGATGTTATCATGAGAACAAAATCCCATCAAATGCTAATGGTAGGGGTCCCACCTATTTAATTACTATTATATAGGTATGTATATATATTTGTATAATACTTTAGGCATTGCAACCCTTTGCATGCAAGGGTTTTGAAGTTGCATTTTTTCATGCATCAACACCATCCACATAGTGGGAAAGGGTTGTAGTTGAATCTGGAAGGAATAATACCACTGTAGAATATGCAGGTTCGACACTGGTAGTCATAATTGGCCCTTGATTTGTCACATTGATGTTCTCTACAAAATGTGTAGTAGAGTTATAAAATAAAATATAAAATTGGTTTTCATCCCAAAAAAGAAAACTATTTAGATACCAATCATCACAATCATCCTTGTAATCATACCAACCATATATTTCTTGATTATATCTCGTCGAGATGTAAATGTCAATGATATCTCTGTTATATCTCTCTTGGATCTCCTTCCTTGCAAGAGAATAGTACCAAGAATCACAATCATGCTCAAAAGCATACCAAGCTAATTCTTCTTGAGCATATTCTATCAGAATAGCTAGATAAATCTGAAGGTGTTCCCTTATTATATCACCAAGAGATTTTAGGGACATTGGAAATTTTGTAGAGGCTAGAGTGAATCACATATCCATCGGAAAAACCTCATATAATATACCATAAGAAATATCCCAAAATACTCTATCCAATGACACTAATCTGGTAGCAATCTGAGCACTCTGTCAAAATTATGAGCTCTGCAGTCCCGTCATTGTTACGAAACCCCCCCAAAAATGGTTGATTTTAAATCAGTGATATCTTCACTTACAAAACTCTGATTTGGATGATTGTTTTTTGAAATTGGGTAAAATTGTGATAGGAACTCATATCTATAATTGTTTTGGGAAAATTCAGCCCCAGTTGCTATAGAAAGTAAATTGTGCGGCCATCTGGACATGAAAAATCATGAAAATTGAATATTTTAAAATGTCGGTAACTCCACTTCTCGAAATATTATTTAGACAAAAAAAAATTTAACTTGGTTTTTTTCCAGAGAGGAACTAATATATACAAAGAGTTTCTACAAATTTCACATAAAAACTACAATATTTCTCTAGAATGTCGCGACCCTCTTTTTCTTCTTCGAAAAATCTGCAAAATAGAAAAAAAGCAATGCCCACAATTCCTTCCAAGGAAAGTGCTCTGATACCAATTGTTAAGAACCAAATATATCAATACAAAAGCACCACAATATATCCAAGAGAAATATAGAATAAATCACCACTTTATTAATGAAAAACCTTGAGGTAGGGAAACACCATACAATGGATCCTATTATTGAAGGGATCCTCTCTTGTCCACTTGTCTCTTTGAGGGGGAAACCTCCTAATGAGATTCAACTACAAATATAATACTTATAAACTTGTCTCATTATATTTCTTGAACCCCTTTCTATAGTGCTATCAACCACCAAAGAACATTATAGAGGAGGAACCTTCTAGAAGTAGAACCTTCTAGTAAGTCCTCTTACATTTATTATATCAAACTACTATAATGGAAATTATTTAATAATATAGTGGACCTATTCCACCTTACATTGAATTTACTCCACTCTTATTACTATGGGCCCTCTGTACCCCCCACTATGTCTCTAGCTACACTACACCCCCTTTCTTGGAAACTAGTTGATAGTCCTCATAGCCCACAAATGTAGTTTTGGGTATTTCTAATGAACTGCTTGATATTTGTCCAAGATTCAAGTCTAGAATGTTAAGTCCTATAATGATAATTTAGGAAGCTTATTGGATTGATTATCACCATATATATACATTTAAATTAAGTGATTGGGGTTATTTGGATCATGATTATTTTATGATCGGGAAAATTCAAGTATTAAACTCTGCCCAACTCCACACCTTAAAAAATTAAAATAAAAAATCAAAGTTTCAGGTTTTTGTCATATTAAATTTGTTTTATAGATCAAATTTTCGATCTACTTAAATACTAAATATAAAATATTACTTATAAATCATCATTGGATAGGAGAGAAAAGAGTTAAAGAGAAGGATTATGATAAAAATTTACATCGATATATAGTGCAAAAAATTATCAAGAATTTTAGACAGTATGAGATAATGAGATACTAGCCTCATTTTAGATGTAATGTTAATTTCACATTCAATACATTTTCATATAACCATAAAAAATATATTGGTTAACATTTTTTAAGATTGCAGAAGACGTAAAATGACAAGTGATCAAAAAATGTAATCCAGTCCCACCCATGGAACAACTTTTGCAGACTGTGTCTGGTTCTGAAATTTTCTCCCTTCTAGACGAGTTTTCAGGTTACAACTAGGTGCTAGTTTTAGAAGAAGACCGATTGAAAAATCCCTTCTGAACCAAGTGGGGAACTTTTGCTTATAAGTGCACGCCCTTTGGGTTGATCAATGCAGAAGAAACCTTCCAAAGGGCCATGGATGTAGCTTTTTGGGGATTGATTAACAGATGTGTAGTAGTATACTTGGGCGACGTGACTATGTATTCAAAGAACAGAAAATACCACATCCAACATCTAACCCATATTTTCTAAAGGTGTAGGAAATATGGAATATATTTAAACCCTAAGAAAACTATCCTTGGTGTCGAGGAAGGGAAATTACTAGGTCATATTATATCTCAAGCAAGAATTCGCATAGATCCAAAATGAATAAAGGCAATAACTTAGTTTCCCTTAACCCACAACAAAAAGGATATGCAATCCTTCTTTGGGAAAGTTAATTTTGTGAGGATGTTCACGCCCGATTTCGCTGAAAATATCAAACCCTTACAAAAAATGATTCGCAAGGATGTTGATTTTAAGTGGGATGACGAGCGAAAATATGATTTCAACAATATCAATACTACAATATCTCAAGCTTCGGTGTTGCGGAGTCCCAACTTTAGTGAAGATTTTTTCCTCTATACTTTCGCCTCTGACCAATCCTTAGCTGCAGTTTTGACCCAGAAGGATGATGATAACAATGAGGCACCAATATCATTCATGAGCACTAATCTCCAAGGGGCCGATTTGAATTACCCTTCTATAGACAAACAGACTTATGATGTGCACAAAGAAGTAAAACATTTCAGATCTTACATCCTAAAAAATCACACCAAATTCATCGTGCCTCATCCCGTATTCCGATCCTTATCCACTCAACAAGAGATGGGGGAGAGAAGAGGAAATTGGATGACAATTGTCCAGTAAGTTGATCTAGATATAAAACCTGCAAAACTAGTGAAGGGACAAGGACTGTGTAAACTGGTCGCAGAATCCCAAGACCAAATAAATGAAGACCTCGGGTGGGGAAATGAATTAGCATTATGTTGTAGTGAAGATTTTTACATTCCCCCAGGGAAAGAGTCTTGGTATGGAAAACTATTTTACCTCCTACATCATGGGTCTTGCCCAGAAAACCTAAACCCAAAGGAAAGGAGAGCTCTCACACTAAATATGCACAATATTGCTTCATAAATTTAGTACTTTTCCACGTAAATTATGATGGGGTACTCTTGATATGTCTTGAATGTGAAGATGCAGAAAAGGTTCTAAGGGAGCTCCATGATGGTCCTGTAGGTGGACACTTTGCAGTGAATAAAACTGCTCACAACATATTAAGACTCGGTTGTTACTGGCCTACTCTATTTATGGATGCTCATACATATGCTAGAAACTCTAAAACTTGTCAAATGAGAGCAGGGAGAGAGAAGAGAGTAGTTTTCCCACTCCAACCAGTGACCATATCCAGACCATTTGAGCAATGGGGGTTGGACATCATTGGGGATTTACCCTAAGTTCTTCAAAACAACATAAATACATACTGACTACTACAGATTATTTTACGAAATGGGTAGAGGCCATCCCTCTGACTCACGTGAATGAAAAGGTTGTAATCCAATTCATAGAACAACAACTTATCACAAGGTTTGGGATGCCCTCCGTTCTTGTGTTTGATAATGCATCTTATTTTTCTTCCACTCTATTAACATAGTTTTATCTAGACAAAGGAATCATAATCAGATACTTTGCAAACTACTATCCACAAGGAAATGGGGTGGTAGAAACAACCAATAAAAACCTAGTGAGGATCTTGAAGAAAACAGTTGCAGACAATCAGAGGAATTGGCATAGCTCACTTCATAATTCCTTATGGGAAGACAGAGTAACACCCAAGAAAATTATATGGAACTCCCCATACTTTCTAGTATACAGAAAAGAAGCCATTCTCCCAAATGGGTTATATATTCCATCCCTTCAACTTGTTTAGGGTTCAAGAGGACAACACTCATTAGTTATTCAACAGAGAATTGATACCCTCCTCATGCTGGAAGAGGAAAGGGAGAAAGAAAAATCAAAGTTCATCACTCATCAACAGATAGTTAAAATATGTTTTGACAAACATAAGGCCAAAGAGAATAATTTTGAGGTAGGAGACTTAGTCCTGAAATGGGATAGAGCAAGTGAACCTATGGGAAAACATTCAAAGTTCCAGATTCTATGGCTCGGACCTTTTCAAGTATCCGAGAAAATTGCGGCAGGCACGTATCGGTTGCAAAATATGAGGGGGGAACCTGACACCCTCCCGGTAAATGGACAAGCCCTAAAACAATATTTCAGTTTAAAAAAAAATGTGTGTGTATTTTCATGTTATTTTCTTATTAGAATAAATGTGTAGGTGTAAGGTAGACTGATTGCAGAGTCTTTTTATTCCTTCATTTTCTTTCGTTTGGTATTTTCTTGTAATAAATTTGTGTTCCGCAAAGAATTGGTTGACCCAAATCAATATGGTGTAGCAATATCTTCTCCTAACTCATGCTTACGTGCAACATAAGAAATGTTGGGTAATTGCATTTTTTCTTCAAAGAGTTCTATATCTTTTCTTTGCAAACCAACGACCTTAGTGAGTGATGAAGTGTCCACCTAATGGTCTGGTAAATCCTAAAGGGAAATATGGAAAGTTGGAAAGGACCACGTGTACCTCTAGATAGAGCTAGGAGGAATTTCACATTAACCATTTCATCGTGTAGATAACAAATGTCCTCCTCTCTTGCTTGCTCAGGGAATCTCTTCTAGAAATAAAATCAAATATATTAAATGAGTGTAAAGTAGGAGAAGGTATGCAGATAACTCCGCCAGGGCTATGGATGCCCACTCGAAGCAGAGCAAGTTCTATGACGTCGGGGTGACTCCATCGGGGCTATGGACGCTCATTGGAAATAGAGAAACACCGTAGTGAGTGAATAATGATAACTAAAATGGCCTTGAGCCAATGAATGCCTTACCTGGATCTTGTCAAAAGGGGGGTCACAATCAAGAGGAACAAAGGTGGAATAAGGGTTAAAATCCATAGGCATAGCCAGATTCACAAACCGAGGGAATTGTACACGCATGGATGTGAAATACTCTGATAAAAGAAAAGTTAGTTAGTTTCTCAACCGGCTTCTGCATCAGCTAAGCCCAAGGGAAGGAACAAATATTCTATTTTCATCTGGAGAATCACCATTTGTTGAGCACTCAACACACCCTAAAATATTTTATGAAATTATGTCACTTTTTGGTACCACTTGTTTTCTTTTGTTTTTTTGTATGAATTTAGCCCACTGTGGAGGGATCACTAATTTTGTTTTAATGTCTTTTCATCTATCAAAGTGGATTTGTTTGAACCTGTCAATGTAAAAACCTTTGTGTCTGAAATAACTTGGCATTCTAACTAAGAATCCGTAACTAAAATTGTGACTAGCGGGCTTGTGTTCGGCGTCAAAAAAATCCAAGAAGAAAAATGTCCACACAATAACAATAATCTTCGATCGTCGATGTATCAACGACATTAGTGAAAGGCGAAGTAAATTTGTGCTATTTGTTTTCCAAAAGTTTCAGGAGTTAGCCGATTTCCCATCAGCGTCGGCGAAATATGAGAGGACTAAAACGTTGACATGAGCCATGATAAACCCACGAGAGTCGATGACAGATGCATTTGTTCGGGGTAGGTGAAATCTAAAAGGGTTAAATCAATGAAAATTTATGCATAGACACATCATCGATCACCGACCCCCGACGCACTTTCGACATCGATAATTTTTGAGGGGGTTAATCCAGGAGCACTCGATTAATCTTATCATCGATCATTGATCCTTGATACTTTTTCGGCATCGACAGGGTAGGATTTGTTGTTAAAACGATTATCTAAGGAAAATTCCCTGATTTCGAATAATACGATTAAACGAAGATGCCAGTTTCAAGTGCCACGTGTCTTTTCCACATAGGCATTTCGTATGGCCTAGTCTCATCCAAAGTCACCTTAGGTTTCCCTGTGTCCTATTCACACTTTCGAGTCAATTTTCCCATGTCAGCTCTGTATGGGAAGATGGATCGGCATCAGGGTTTTTTCTAGGAGATATCAACGAACAATGTTTAAAGAGAAGCCCCGACTCCTGATCCACTAGTTATATTAGCAAAATGATGGGATGTTTTCAGCACGAGATATGATCGGGTTCTGCCATTTAATAGGCCAGTTAATGTTTTTCTCAACATACGTTGCTACCCCATGTGTCTATTAAACAACACGAACTCTAAATCACCGATATACCACATTATAGCCTATGCCCGCGTCGCCAACCTACGATCGAATTTAATTTTAAACATAATGAAGATCTTGCAGTAGATTTTGTAGAACCTCACTCATATCCCAAATTGAATAACTGATGTGATAAGGTGAGTATGATTTATGTTTAAATGACTAAGACAACTTCGAACACATCCATTATGCACACAAATTTCCATTTCTAGATCATCCGAAGAAGCAAAGAGAGTGTCTCAAGAGTTACGTTTGATTGTCAAACTCTCAAAACCAGGTTAAGCTAGCAGAAGAGGTATGTGTTAAGTTTTGTCGATTTGGTGGTCGTAATTTGTTGTGTATCAACATTTGATCTTTTACACAGTGTCTAGCTATGTTCTAGCTGCAATAAAAAATGCCTCCAAGAAAGCCAACAACCAAATGTTCACCGAGGGAACCAAAGTTAAAGGAGGAATATATTGGTGAAGGTTCTTCTCCTGGCACTGTGAGGCAGTTAGAATGCACTCCCAGGGCATAACCAGTCATTAAAACTTTGACCAAGAAGGAATTCATTCAACCCCCAGATTTTATGCTCCCATAGTGAGGATATCCAAAATAATGCTCCCACAGTGGGGATATCTATTCCAAAGAATAAACCAGAAGTACTACCTGGATTTTGTCTCACACAACGACCCAAATGTAAGGGTGCTCGACGACCAAGTTTTCCCGAACATTCGACAATCATTCTTTCACATGGTAGTTTTTTGAACTCCAATTTCCCCATGCACCAAGACCCTAACTTTGTTAATTGATCACACAAACGCACAAAAATTCCTGATCAATGATGAAAATGGCGGGTGTGGCAGACTTTTTCTCCCGACAGAAGTCCATAAGTACTACAAGCTTAGGGACCCAGAGGAGTGACTAAACATAGACTTCGTGATGAATTTATATGAATTCCATGACACTAGTAGATTGATGGCCTCATGGTGGAATGAGGACAAGAAATTTAGAAACTGAAACAATGGTTGGTATGGGAAAATGAACCTGAGGGAGCCATATATCTACTTGATGTCTCTCATCTGTCGATTATACGGAGAAAAGGACTATGCCAAGTTCTCAGAGGCATGGATGCCCCTGGTGTACACTGTGGTTATTTCAGGGAGTAGTTTCAACTGAGGAGAAATCATCTCCAAGCAGTTGAGCACCAATGTATTGCAGGCTCAGACACCGAAAGAAGGAGAAGCTTCCGCTTTTCACATGGCCTCATACTTGCTAGATATAATATGCATGAGAAATTTCTTTGCCGATATGAATTTAATCTAGCACATTGTAGAACTATATGTTCATGTCTACTTCAGAATCCTATGGGAGAATAGGTACAAAAATTATTACGCCCTTATTTGCAGTGAATTCATCACCTGGATTTATTTCATTATATTTAAAAGGGAATTCCCAAGGTTGTCTATAGCGGCCAAGGAAATGATCTCGAAAGTAGGCCATTTGTATCTAAATGAACATAGAACCTATATCAGCGTGTTTGGGGCCACCAGAGCACCACATTGTCTCCCTACTCACATCCCATACCGACTCATCGTAGGAGAAATATGTTATCACACTATCCTGCAGGGATATAACGCCACTTTGGTCAAGGACAAGAAACAAGCATTTATACCCTACGACTTCCATGTGGGGTTTTATATAGTGAAGAACATTGCGCATGCCAAACAAGAGGGTTTGAGTCAGCTTGAATTCATTTTCTCGACGGGCCAGTTTCACAAGCACGACCCTAAAGGCCTAGTCCTCCAAAATGATTCACAAGTCTCTTCCTATTGGTCATACGTGCATGACAAGTTTGAGGATGATATTTTTACAGAATGTGCTCAGGATTGGGAGGACGTATCACAAAGGAAAACCAACCTGAACATGATCAGGTTCAAAGTTATGAGCATAGATTAGCAGGTGAAAGAATAGAGCATTCGACTCAAGAATCTCTCAAGGTTAGGGAAGAAATCAAAGCAACAAAAATCACAGAATCACAAAGGAGAGGGTTGTTGTTACTAGAAGGAGCCCAGAGAGTCATCGACCAGCTAGATAATGACCCTCAAATCATAGAAATGATAAGGATCCCCTCAGATGACCCAATTACAATCAGAGAGGATCCAAATGGATCAGAGTCAATAAAACTAGAGGAAATCACTGGTTTGGAAAACCCCAGAGTTGCATCACCACATATTAGAGCACCGATGACCATTCCAACCCAGTTTGAAAGCCTAAGAACATCAAGAGAAATGGGTGTGACAAATCCCATGTTTGATCTAATAACCATCTATGACAATGATGAGAGTTCGAAGGTCTCACTGGTAACTCCGATATCAATTACAGAGGAGAAGGAACCTGGGAAAACATTTGCTCTAAGTCCCAATGCATCAGTTCAAAATCCTCTGCAGGGTGACCATGAGGTCAAAAGTGTCTTAGACATTGAGTTTCTCGACCTGTTAGAGACCCCCAAAGACAACTTCAGAGAGGATCTAGGATCAGGTGGAAAGAAAGAGGAAGTGTAACATAAAGAGATCAATAGCTCAACAACCGATCACCAAGTAAGTACTGAACCTATTGGCCGATACCTCACCAGTCGATGAACACCAAACATAGGTCGATCCATCAAAGCATATGAAAGAACTACAAGAACCATTCCTAGAACAACTGCACACAACAGAGAGCCTGGGAGACACTCTAACCTGGGGGGAACAACAAATCTTTAAGCTTGTTGATAAGGTCGTTGATATATAGGTGATCACTTATGACAGGAAGAGGAAATATATCATGAAAAGGACCACCAAGAAGAGAAGACTCATGTTGGATAGCTTGATTCTCATCACCATAGAGGAGAAGTTGCTTAGTACAGAACATGCAAAGACATTTGAGCCCATCGACACAGGGATGGCTATCACGAATTCCACGTTGGATCGAGCAAGGCAATATGAAAAGGAACTGGACACTACACTAAAGGATCTATATCATCTATTCCATTTGGAAAAATACTATCAAGACTCGATGTAGGACACAGTGTTTCTAAAGAGTGAGTTCCAAGATGTTTATGCAAAGTTCACAAGCGAAAGACATATTTTCACTGCAGTTATATCCGATTTCCAAGAAGATACCCTTATGGCACTGGAAACCTGAAAGGACATGGAGAGATGGTATGAAAAATCATACCAAGCAGTAGAAATAATTGACTACATCAATGTAGTACAGAAGGTTCGAGACGCGGAGGAGCATGGTATTCAAGTGCTAAGGGATAGTAGCATTTCTCAAATCAGGAAAGAAATTGAATACTGGGTAAGTATGGCCCATGAACCTCGATGGGAGATACAAAAGAAGTGGGCTGAGTGAGAAAAAGGCTTGGAAAAATAAATTGGGAGATGAAAGGCATTGTCCTCCCAGAATTCGGCTTACCCGAAGACTTTGTCGACCTACATGACATAGTCAAGCGACATGCAGAACAAGACTTAGCATATGTAGTGGAGAACGCACAAGTGGAAAGCATGGCACTAGGTCAAATACAACAGTTTATAGAACATCCGATCAAGGCTCGTGCAGTTCTGCAATGGTTGAGTGCCAAGATCATCAAATACAGAGAACGAGCAGTAGAAGTGAAAGAAATCCTTTTAGCCCCAATGGATCAACACAGGTTCCGGTATGCTAACACATGTGAGGATATCTTCGTAAAATGATCAGAATATGAGAAGATCCATCCACTCCAGTAGAACCATGAGATGATTTCCTGAGAACTAAGAGATCAAGCGCCACATGGAACTATTTTGTTTTACTTAACTTAAAATTGTAGTGATTATTTTTAGTTAGTGATTATTTATAAATAAAGGGATTGACCTCTTTATAAGGAGTAGATGGTTTTGGGAAAAATACCCTCTTTTGGAAATTGTAAAGAACTATTTATGAACAACCTTAATTGAGAAGTCATGTTTAGGACCAAAGACAAAATTATGTTTTTCATCAAAGGCGTTATGTGATTGGATTGAGGAGGAATTAATTCCAATGTTTATTTCAGTAATTGGTGTTGTAACGAGTAAGAGTTTTTGAATCTATTAATAAGTTATTTGTTTCAATATTTTTGCAGTTATTTTGTTCTTAATGATGGAAAGAAAATCGTTGTGTTAATGCATGATTGATGTTAGATCTAAGGAAACTAATTTTTTTGCAATCATTTTCTTACATGTGTATTTTTCTTATGATAATTGTATCTCATTCAATGATGAAATACCAACAACTTAATGTATTAGTACTAGGCTTGTAATAGGTGTGGATATCTTTGTCTACATGCTTGAGCATGAGGGTTATCCCAATATCAACCTTCTTCAGTAGTTAAGAATCCCTTCTATCAGTTGGTTTATACTAGCACATATCATCTTATCAAACTCATCTAATAAAAGAAAAGACAAAAAATAGAACGTTTAAACTGAAGGAGGAACTTTCATAAGAAGATATCATGTCAATCACCAAGTAAAGCACATCAATAAATTAGTTATATCGAAATATCTGGAGAACCATTCCACCATCAAACGCTGCAGAGTCTAATTGGGCCTCTAAGGTGAGTTTGGTTCATGTTTTTGAGTTAAAGGGATCTCATACCCCTCAACATAATTGGTGCTAGAAGGAGGGCCTGAATGAATGAACCACTAACAATATTTCATATATAATATTTTACATAGTCGACAGATTCAAAACATCCCACATGCATTGCTATTCATTCTCAAGACAACCCACATACAGAGAGTACTTTTGAAATGAGTAACTCACCCCAGCACAAGGAAGAAAACCCATTCCCTGAAATACCTTACACTCTTCCCCACGATGATTTGAACCAATTCATAAGAATCACAAGAGATTACACTAGGAAAATTGGATCATTGTCATTAGCCTCGTTACTTCCTCGTAGAAAACAAGTAAGCAGACCAGTGGTTGATACACCCGACCAAGTCTTTGTTCACAAAGTAGAAGACCTGATAGCTTTTTCCCTCACCGAGATCGAACAACCCCTCAATCTGATCCCCAAAAAAACAACTGGTAACTACTCTAAGTCAGATGATTTCGAATATGACGAGGAAGGGTTCAACTCAAATCGCTCAGTTTCATAATCAGACAACATGGAGGATAACAATGACAATAATGAATAAAGGGGAAATCCACCTCCAAATAATCAACCTTGGTTAGCCAGAGATGCTTTGGCAATCCCAGGATGGGTACATAACCTCCCCTGACATCCTAAAAAATTACTTCCCAAGTTCGACCCTGAAACCTTCGGATTGCCTGAAGACCATATTAAAAAGTTCATACTAGTTATAAGACTGATGAGCATGCAACATGAGGACATAATAAGTATACTTTTCCCCTATACCTTTGAAAATTCATCCTCGACTTGGTATTTTAACTCTCCCATAGGGTCCATAACTAGTTGGATGAAGTTTCAAAAATATTTCTTAGACAAATTTGTAGAAGAAACCACCACATGATCTTTGATGGTTGAAATCTTTGTCACCACCATGAGTTCAAAAGAGAAGGTTAAAGACTTCAATCAATGGTTTACCACTATCCTAAACAAATTTCAACCTGAAGCTAAACCTACTCAGTAGTTTCAAATTGAGGTATATGCTACTGATCTCCCTTCTTTTATTTCCATGTTTGTGAAAAGGGTTTCCAAACATACCCTAGATGAAAATTTCAAGGAAGCCAAAACAATTGAATTCCAGATGAAGGGATGCAAAGAGGGCCAGGTCTCACTAGTTAATAATTTAATTCAACCTCTGCCTAGGAGAGGACTGTTGTTGACTAGACCTTCGAGAAAACAAACAGAACAAGGTCCTGAAAAGGGAAGCGGGGACATAGAATACCTACAACGGATGATAAAGAAATTGTCAAATGAAATTGTAGACATGAAAAGAAGTGTCGGGGAAGGAATCCAAGGTCAAAGTCCCTATAAACCATTTTTCAAGAGAAACCCACCTTTCAAAGAGATTGAACCTCCCCCATCCAACTTAAACATCGACCTAGGTAATGTAGCATCCAACTCTTTCTATACGTATCATCAACAGAAACATTCTGAAAGCGATTGTCCTCAATGGGTGCATGATATGAATTTAATGGCCAATCAGTTCCTAGACAAATTTTCCCTTACCAAACAATTAAGTGGCTCAACGGTAAACATCATCGATAAGGAGGAAATTGAGCTGTCAGAAGAAACAACCATGTTGTTATGTGATCCTGACTTACCGATGTCTCCCGATGATGTATTTTAGGTTCAAGAACCACCCGCTAAGGTTTTGGCTGTGAAAACATGAAGTAAGCGTCAACCAGTATCAAATGACCTTACCATTGTCTAATATTCAAGGGGAAAACAAACATCCAATCACTCGAAAACACCTTTTGTCTCCCAAAGAAATCCTATAAACATCCATACACGAGAGTCACCCAATCTAGACTACAACATAGTAGAAGACTTAAAAAAGTTGAATGCTAATGTGTCGATCATGGACATGTGTATAATTCCTCAACAAAAGAACTTTCTGTTATAAGCCTTAAAGTCAATAGAAGCCCCTATAACAAACATTGACCTAGGGGAGGTTCCATCTCCCACATATCTAAAGAATAAACCAAATGTGAACACTTTCTCTCTACATAAAAAAGGAAAGTCTTTTGTCCCATATTTCATTTTAATGTTTGAAGTATTTAACATAAATATCCATAATTGTTTAGTCGAATCAGGGGCATCCTCCAATGTCATGACATTATCTATCTTCAAGAAATTAAACGCAGTTCCACTCAAAAGTGATAAAAATGTTATACAACTAGATAGAACTCAGGTAAAAGTTATTGGGGAACTTAAGGATGTCAAGACTAGAATGGATACACTCGAAATTTGATCAATTAATTGACATCATTGTAGTAGATATACCAGAAGCTTATGGATTTCTACTTAGTCAAGATTGGTCTGAGAAATTGAATGGATACTTCAACACGGATTGAGCTCACCTCTGGTTTCCATTAAAGGGACATACCAACATGATTAGGATGTTGGACAACTGAGAGGGGGGGGGTGAATCAGTTGTTACCGTGCTTCAACAATTATGCTTATTTTAAACTCTTTTCAGAACACTTAATGTCAATCACAAGAATGCAGGGAAGTAAGCAATAGAACATTCAACATCATTCACACATATGAAATATATAGAGACAGATATTTCCTGAGGAAACCCATAAAGGGTAAAAACCTCTTCTTCTTTATATGATAAGTAATCTTTACATTCTGTACATTATCATACTTATGAGCACCAAATCATAATGAGGCTACAACCTTTGTTTTGAAAGATGCTACTTGTTGAGAGAACCAACTTTCTATATTCTCTAGCACCCACTAGAAGGAAGCATCGACTCCCCGATTTCTCTAGCACCCACTAGAAGGAAGCACCAACTCCCTAAGAGTTCCAACACCAACTGGATGGAAGAACTAACTTCCAGTTACACAGGCACCGACCTATATATCAGAGAACCAATGTTCTCCCTTGCACCACCCTGCCACCCTGGTTTTTCTGGCTGCAACCAGATGGAAGCTACAACTCCCTGTGTTCAAGCACCCACTTGAACCTTTGAGGACAACAGTCCTCCCTAGAACCTCCCAACCACCCTTAAATATAATGTTTTCTATATATAATTTTATCACAGTGATACAATATTTATCAATGGCTTAATGGTCTTATCATTGTTCTGCTACACTGATCTTCTTTACCTGCATCAGTGTCTTCCTACACACTCCCCTTACGCTTTATGTTCTTCTACCTTTTATTCTCTGTGCGCCATGTCCCTTCAATGCACCATTCCTCTTCTGTGCATTTCGGCTGCTGCACTCTGCCTCCTTCTACGTGCATAAATCCCTCTCAACAACAACCCCATCTCTTCTTTGTTTTGCATTATTATAGTCTCTGTGCACATTGTGCATCCCATATGCGCAATGCTTCTGCATCCTCTTCATGTCGAATGCTCTGCCTGATCATCATTGTAACTCTTCAGCTTCTCTGGTTGTTAAACCCATGTGTCCATCATCACTGGGTGTTATGCTGAGCGTCCTTGTCCTGCCTACCAGTCAAGACTCTTCGTCTTCTTTGTCACAGTCGAGCTCATCCTCTCTGTTGCAGTTACAGGATTCAACACTCTTCCATCTATCAATCACCTCTTGAACAATATTCATTCCACTGGCAGATGCCTTGAGACTCTTCATCTTCTCTGGTGATCACCCTAAAGTCTCTTCTAGTCCTCTGGCAGAAACAATCAATCGTTTCTAGCAGTTACATTGTGAACCTCCAAAAAACACATCAACAACTGAATCGCCACTGATCAATTAACTATGAAGAGAAACAATAGCCCTTTGATCATATTCCCAAATAACCTACACCGTTGGATCATAAATGATGGGTCTCGCGCTTATTTCTCCATTTCGCAATTCGACATTTCAGCATTTCAACATTCCTGTGGTGAAGAGTTATCTTGACGCTCCATGTCATGATCTCCAAAATGGAGTTTAGTTGTTAGCACCTTTCGCAATTTCACATTTCGGCACTTTGGGACTCCTGTGATGAAGAGTCTTGACTCTTGAATCCTCCAACTCCCGGTATCCGAAACTCTAGTTGATGCGCTTGTTTTGGGATTTTCGGTGTTTCGCATCTTAGTACTACGAGACTCCTGTGATGAAGAGTATTGACTCTTGACTCCTCCAACTCCCAGTATCTGAGACTTCGATTGATGTGTCTATTTGAGAATTTTGGTGTTTCACATTTCGACACTTTGGGACTCCTGTGATGAAGAGTCTCGACTCTTGACTCCTCCAACTCCTAGTATCTGAAACTTTATTTGATGTGCCTGTTTCATGATTTTGGCGTTTTGCATTTCGGCACTTCGGGACTCCTATGATGAAGAGTCTCGAATCTTGACTCCTCCAAATCCTGGTATCTGAAACTTCGAAATGGAGTCTTTGTTTCTGATACTCAAAATGGAATTTATCTTCTGATCTTGTCATGTGATCATCATTGTGTTGTTGGTCGTGATCTTTGCCATCAATGACAAAACCCGCATACTGTGCACCTCTGCACTATCTCTTTTTGTCTTTACGAGATTGCTCTGTTGCGTCTTCCCTAAATACTTCTGGTGCCCAGCTATCACATTATACCTGTACTCAAGCCATCATCATTGTTGTACTTGCCATCAATGACAAGCATACGTTGCCTGTAAAACATGCCAACAATCTCCCCCTTTGGCATTGATGGCAACAAAGGCACCTGGACTTGTTCTTTTCTCCCCCTTTGACATCAATGTCAAAGAAAACATAATCCCCCAAGTTGTTGTAGTATTTTTCATAGGTATCAGATATTCAATCAATACAAACTCCCCCTAACAGGATGGACTCTCTTAGGTGTGAGATGGGATGACACCCAGCTTCTGTCGGAGATATTCAAATGGTGTCTTAGCTAGGGGTTTAGTAAAGATGTCTGCAATTTGTTTTGTGGTTGGAATGTAATGGACCTGAACAATATAATTGGTGACCTGCTCTCTCAGAAAATGGTATTTTATGGGAATATGCTTGGTCTTGGAGTGGAATACAGGATTCTTGGATACACTGATGGCACTAGTGTTATCACAATGAATTGGGATCGGTGCAACGTATTTTACCTCTAAGTCTGCAAGTGTCTGAATCATCCATAATACCTGAGTGCAACAGGTAGCAACTACCATGTACTCTACCTCTGTAGTTGATAAAGAAATGGAACCTTTCTTTTTACTCAACCATGCTACTAGAGAATCTCCTAATAAGAACGCACCTCCACTCGTGCTTTTCCTTTCATCCATGCAGTTATCCTAATCAACATCTGAGTAGACTAATAATTGAAAATTTTGATTCTTAGGATACCATAGGCCATAGTTCATTGTTTCTTTCAAATATCTGAATATTCTTTTGAAAGCTAGCAAATGACTCTATTTAGGTGCAGATTGATATCTTCCTGCCATTCCAACAACATGCATTATGTCTGGGCGAGATGTTGTGATGTACAATAGGCTACCTATCATTGACCTATATGAACTTTGATCAACATCAGGTGAGTCATCATCCTTGCTTAATTTTCATTCAGTAACCATAGGTGTGCCCACAGGTTTAGAATATTCCATTTGAAACCTTTTCAACATTTCTCTTAGATATTTTTCTTGAGAAATGAACATCCCTTCAGGCCTCTTAGTAATTTGCAGACCAAGAAAAAATGACAGTTAACCTATCATAGACATTTCAAACTCAGACTCCATGGAAGAAGAAAACCATTATACCAATGAATCCTTATTACATCCGAATATGATGTCATCTACATATACCAACACGATGAGCAAATCATTATCCTCTATTTTGATATATAGATTGTTGTCAATTGTTCCTCTCTTGAACCCTTTGTCTTTGAGATACGTATCCAGTCTGTGATACCAGGCACAAGGGGCTTGTTTTAACCCATATAAAGCTTTCTTCATCTTGCATACTAAGTCAAGGTTATCATACAGTTCGAAACCCTCTAGTTGTTCCATATAGACTTCTTCATTTAAATCTCCATTTAGAAAAGATGACTTGACATCCATTTGATAGACTTTAAACCTTTTATGACAAGCATAGACAAGAAATATTCTGATAGCTTCTAATCTTGCTACAGGCACAAATTTTTCATCAAAATCCAGTCATTCTATTTGAGCATAGCCTTTACAGACCAATCTTGCTTTGTTTCTGACAACTTGTTCCTACTCGTTCAACTTATTCTTAAAGATCCATTTGGAACCAATGATATTTTTACCTTCAGTTCTATGAACCATCTCCCACGTATTGTTTTTCTCAATCTGATCAAGTTCATCATTCATTGCTTTAACCCAATGGTCATCTTTGCTAGATTCATTAAAATTCTTGGGTTTCAGCATGGATATGAAAGCTATATGTGATTGTTCAGTGTTTTTAATTTTCTTTCTCCTGGTTTGTACACCTTTGTCTTTTTCACCAATTATCTGACTTGCAGGATGATTCTTTTGAGTGATTCTAGAGGAGGAATTTGAAGTTGTCTGCTGATTTGAGTCTGTCTAAGTATCTGTGTCTTCATCTAATTCAAAGTCTTCATTTTCTGATTCTTGGACCTGTTCATCTTCAGCTTCAGCTGTTTCCTCTGTAGAATACTCATTATTGTACACCTCTCTTGCTGGGATTCCTTCATCAACTTTTACGTCAATATAGTCAACCATTTTATGCAGCCTCTTATTATAGCATCTGTTCCATTTATTGTTTGTATCATACCCTAAGAAGATACCTTCATCAACCTTGTCATCATATTTTCCAAGCTTCTCATCATTATTCTTTATGTAACATTTACTCCCAAAGACTTTGAAGTGTTTGATTGAAGCAGGTCTCCCATACCACAGTTCATAAGGTATCTTGTCACTTTGTGGTCTGAGGTGGGATTTGTTAAGAACATGGACTGCTGTGTGTATTTCTTCTACCCAGTAGGTTTGACCAATGTTCTTCTCATTCATCATTGACTTGGCCATTTGCTTCACTGTTCTGTTTTGCCTCTCAACTACTCCATTTTGTTGTGGAGTTCTTGGGATTGTGTATTCTCTCTTGATCCCATGCTTATGATAGAATTTCTTGAAATCACTTGACATAAATTCTCCTCCTCTGTCTGATCTTATTTCCTTTAGCCTCTTGCCTATTTGATTCTCAGTTAAATCCTTAAATTTTTTAAACTTCTCAAATGTTTCATCTTTTTCCTTGAGAAAGGAAACCCAAGTAATTCTGGAGTAATCATCAATAATCAACATGAAGTAGTTTTCTTTCCCTTTGCCTTCCTGTCTTGATGGTCCACATAAATCCATATGAACTAGTTAGAGTGGATTCTATGTTGAAGTAAAGCTCTTGGACTTAAACTGTGTCCTGGTTAGCTTTCCTACTTGGCAGGGTTTACACATAGAATCTTGGGGCTTTGATATTCTCGGAAGATCTTTTACTGCCTCAAGAATTTTGAGCTTGATTAAGTGGTCAAAGTTTATATGTCCAAGTCTCCTATGCCATAACCAGCTTTCATCATACTTTCTTAAGTGGCATTCTTTTTTTTCTTCTTTTAACACATAGACATTGGTTTCTGTTCTTATCCCTTTTGCAACTAGTTGTCCCGAATTCACAGATTTTATTCTACAGTCTTTAGAGGTAAACACAACTTCACATCCTTGGTCACAGACTTGACTTACACAAATCAGATTATGTTTCATACCTTCTACAAACAACACATCTTGATCTTTCCCTTTGCCATTACCCAAACTTACCATTCCTTTACCTTTTATTTTTCCTGGCGCATCATTTCCAGAAGTTACATTCCCTGATTTGCTTTCACTTAGAGTTAGAAACTTACTTTTGTCTCCAGTCATATGTTTGGAACATCCACTGTCAATATACCATGGATTATTTTGTCTTTGGGCTGATAACACTAGTCCACACTTGTCATCTGCTTTCTTCTTCCAAACCTTGACATTTTCAGCAGTGGGGATCAAATCTGGCTTGTAATTCATTAAGTGACAATATGCATCTTTATGTCCATAGTAATGACAGATGTAACATTCTGGTTCACTAAATAGAAGATCATAGCGATTTTTATGCTCATAACTATTTTTATGTTTAGCCTGCATCCTTTTCCCAGCCATCACATGATTTATAGTCTGAGGTTGTTTGTTGCTTAGTTGTCTCGATATTTTTTGTGGAAGATGGCTATTCATTGAATATATTGATTGTTCATATCTAAATATTAAAGAACAGTTTATAGCTTTGTGACCAAAATTACAACAGAAAAAACAATAACCATAGAAAAAACCTTTGTACCTTGACAAAGTCTGTCTTCTTTGAGGAGGTCGATTTCTTTCATGCAGATAATCTCTCTTATCTACAGATTTGGTTCTAGTACTTTTTCTTTCATTCCTTCTTGGTGGATAATTTTCTTTCTTTGTTTCTATAGAGTTATTGTTGTCAATGTTTGAGGATTTGACAAACTTGATAGGTTCTATATTACTTGGATGATCACTACTTGATCCTTCTTCATACCCCAATCCAGATTTCAACTTTAGGTTTCTTTGTTGATTTAGAATGGAGGTTAATCCTTCTGATGCTTTGATACTTGACAGATTCTGATGATACAAGGCTTGAAACTTCTCCAACTCTTTCCTGGTTTTCACTACTTTTTCCAGAGCTTCACATCTTGCCTTATTTTTTGATAAATGTTGTTTCAGAATGTCTTCGATTTTCTTTGCCTCTTCTAATTCCACTTTTAGTAGGCCAAAGTCTTCATCGGGCTATTTACTATCTTTCTCAAACTGTATCAGCAATTGTTTTTGCTTTTTGTTCTTAATTCTAAGTCTGTCAATTTCTTCCAAAGCACTGATTAATTCACCTTCCATATCCACCATAGCTTCTTCATCATCCATTTCACCTCCTGTGTGTTCATCATCAAGATCTCCCATAGACATAAGCATAAAATCATTTAGTTTATCTTCAATAGAGGAGTCATTGTCTTCATCATCTGAAGGATCATCATCATTGTTTACACAAAGACTTTTCTTCTTAAAATTATTCTCTTTAAAGAAATTTATGTGTTTGTGCTTCTCCTCATCATCACATGTCTGATCCTCTCTTTTGTGAGGACATTTATTTGCAAAATGACTTATCTTACCACAGTTGAAACATTTGAAAGGCAATTTACCTTTTTATTTGCCTGATCTCTTCTTCGGTCTCTTCACAAATTTTGCTTCAATTTCATCAGGCTCAGAATCCTCATTCTTGTCTGCCTTAAATTATGCTTCTTTGGAGGTGGGTTTATCTTTAACTATTCTCATTTCATATGC
>JZKD02S0545221.1:1652175-1670418 GCA_000966675.3 Picea glauca
AAGGACCTTGTAAACTGGCCATAGAAGCCCAAGACTGAATAAATGAAGACCTCAAGTGGGAAAAATAATTATCATTATGGTGTAGTGAAGCTTTGTACATTCCCCTAGGGCAAGTGTCTTGATATGGAAAATTGTCTTACGTCCTACATCATGGGACTTGCCCAGAAAACCTAAACCCAAAGGAAATGAGAGCTCTCATACTAAAATATGCATAATATCGCCTCATAAATTCAGTACTTTTCCGTGTAAATTATGATGGGGTACTCTTGATATGTATAGAACGTGAAGATGCAGAAAAGGTTCTGACGGAGCTCCATGATTGTCCTCTAGGTGGACACTTTGAAGGGAATACCACTGCTCACAAAATATTAAGAGTTAGCTATTATTGGCCTACTCTATTTAGGAATGCTCATACATATGCTAGAAATTTTAAAACTTGTCAAATGAGCATGGGGAGAGAGAAGAGAGAAGTTGTCCCACTCCAACCAGTGACTATATCCAGATCATTCAAGCAATGGGGCTTTGACATCATAGGGGATATTACTTCGAGTTCTTCAAAACAACATAAATACATATTGACTGCTACAGATTATTTTACAAAATGGGAAGAGGCCATCTCTCTGACTCACATGAATGAAAAGGTTGTAATCCAATTCATAGAACAACAGTTGATCATGAGGTTTTGGATGCCCTACTTTCTTGTGTTTGATAATGCGACTTATTTTTATTCCACTCTATTAACAAAGTTTTCTCTAGACAAAGGAATCATAATCAGATACTATGAAAACTACTATCCACAAGGAAATGGGGTGGTAGAATCAACCAATAAGAACCTACTGAGAATCTTGAAGAAAACAATTGCATAGAATCAGAGAAATTAGCATAGCTTGCTTCATAAAGCCTTATGGGTAGACAAAGTAAAACCTAAGAATGATATAGGGAACTCCCCATACTTTTTGGTATATGGACAAGGGTCCATTCTCCCAAATGGGTTATATCTTCCATCCCTTCATCTTGCTCAAGGTTCAAGAGGACAACCCTCATCAGTTATTCAACAGAGAATTGATACTCTCCTCATGCTGGAATAAGAAAGGGAGAAAGAAAAATCAAAGTTCGTCGCTTGTCAATAGATAGTTAAAATATGGTTTGACAAGCATAAGGCCAAATAGAAGAATTTTGAAGTAGGATAATTCGTCCTGAAATGGGATAGAGTAAATGAACATAAGGGAAAACATTTGAAGTTCCAAAATCTATGGATCAGACCTTTTCAGGTAAACAAGAAAATTAGGGCGGGAACGTATCGGTTCCAAAATATGAGGGGGGAACCCGATGTTATCTCGGTAAATGACCAAGCCCTAAAAAAATATTTCAATTATTTTTATTTTCTAATTAGGATAAATGTGTAGGTGTAAGGTAGACTGATTGCAAAGTCTTTTTATTCTTTCCTTTTCTCTCGTTTGGTATTTTCTTGTAAAAAAGTTGTGTTCCACAAAGAATTGGTTGACCCAACTCAATATGGTGTAGCAAGATCTGCTCCTAACTCACGCTTACGTGCAACATAAGAAACGGTAGGTAATTACATTTTTTCTTCAAAGAGTTTTATATCTTGTCTTTTCATACAAACAGCCTTAGTGAGTGATGAATTTTTCTCCTGGTGGTCTAGTTAAGCCTAAAGGGAAAGATGGCAAGTTGGAAAGGACCACATGTACCTCTAGACAGAGCTAGGAGGAATTTCACATTAACCATTTCAGTTTGCAGATAGCAAACATCCTCCTCTCCCACTCGCTCAGGGCATCTCCTCCAGAAATAAAATCAATTATATTAAATGAGTGAAAAGTAGGAGAGGGTATGCAGATAACTTCTCTAGGGATATGGACAATCGCTGGCAGCAGAGAAAGGTCTGTGACGTCAGGGTGACTCCGTCGAGGCTATGGACACTCGCTGGAAGCGGAGCAACACTGTAGCGAGTGAATAGTGATAACTAAAATGACCTCAAGCCACTGAATGTCTTACCCAACTCTTTTCAAAAGGGGGAGTGGGTCATAGTCAAGAGGAACGAAGGTGGAATAAGGGTTAAAATCCATAGGAGGACCCGAATTCATGAACTGGGGGAATTGTACATGCATGGATGGGAAATACTCTGATAAAAGAAAATCCAGTTAGTTTCTCAACCAGATTTTGCATCAACTAAGCCTAAGGGAAGGAACATAGATTCTTCTTTCGCCCAGAGAATCGCCATTTGTTGAGCGCTCAACACACCCTAATTTTTTTTATGAAATTATGTCACTTTTGGGTACCACTTGTTTTCTTTTGTTCTGTTGTATGAATTTAGTCCGCTATGGAGGGATCACTAATTTTGTTTTCATGTCTTTTCATCGATCAAAGTGGATTTGTTTGAACATGTCAATGTGAAAACCTTTGTGTCTAAAAGAAATTGGCATTCTAATTAAGAATCTGTAGCTAAAATTTTGACTAGCATGCCTGTGTTTGGCGCTGGCAAAATCCAAGAAGGAAAAATGACCACACAATAACAATAATCATCGAACGCCAATGCATCATCGACATCGTTAAAAGGTGGAGTAAATTTGTGCTATTTGTTCACCAAAAGTTTTAGGAGTTAGTCGATTTCCCATCGGTGTCGGTGAAATATGAGAGGACTAAAACGTTGACATGAGCCATGATAAACCCCCGAGAGCCGATGACAGATGCATTTTTTTAGGTTCGGTGAAATCTCAAAGGGTTAAATCATTGAAAATTTCTGCATGGACACATCGTTGATCGCCGACCCCCTATGCACTTTTGGCATCAACAATATTTGAGAGGGTTAATCGGGGAGCACTCAGTTAAGCTTATTGTCGATCATCGATCCTTGATACTTTTTCAGTGTCGGCAGTGTAGGATCTGTTGTTAAAAAAGTTAGCTAGGGAAACGTCCTTGATTCTAAATAACACGATTAAATGAAGATGTCAGTTTCAAGTGCCACGTGTATTTGCCACATATGCATTTCATACAACCTAGTCTCATCCCGAGTCACCTTAGGTTTCTTTTTGTCCTAGTCACACTTCCGAGTCATCTTTCTCATGTCATCTCTGTATGACAAGATGGATCGGCGCCAGGTTTTTGCTAGGATATGTCAATGAACAATGTTTAAAGAGAAGCCCCGACTCTCGATCCACCGGTTAGATTAGAGAAACGATGGGATGTTTTCAGTATGAGATACGATCAGATTCTACCATTTAATAGACCAGTTAATGTTTCTCTCCACATACGTTGCTACCCCATGCGTCGATTGAACAATGAGAATTTGAAATCGTTGATAGACCACATTATAGTCCGTGCCCACGCCGCCAACCTACAATCAAATTTAATTTTAAACATAATGAATATATGGCATCAGATTTTGTAGAACCACACTCATATCCCAAATTGAATAACTGATGGGACAAGGTGAGTATGATTTCTGTTTAAATCACTAAGAAAACTTTGAACACATCCATTATGCACACAAGTTTCCATTTCCAGAGAAACCAAAGAAGCAAAGAGAGCGTCTAAAGAGTTGTGTTTGATTGTCGGACTATCAAAACCAAGTTAATCTAGCAAAAGAGGTATGTGCTAAATTTATTGGTTCGGCGGTCGTAATTTGTTGTGTATCAACATTTGATATTTTACATAGTGTCTAACTATGTTCGAGCTGTAGGAAAAAATGTCTCCAAGAAAGCCAACGACCAAATGCTCATCAAGAGCACCAAATTTAAAGTAGGCAGAGATTGGTGAAGGTTCTTCTCCCATCACTATGAGAAAGTTAGAATACACTCCCAGGGCAGAACCAATCATTAAAACTTTTACCAAGAAGGAATTCATTCAACCCCCAACTTTTGGTGATACATGAGAAACCACTGGATCCAAAATAATGCTCCCACATTGGTGAGATCTATTCAACAGAATCAACTAGGAGGATTACACAAAGTTTATCCCACACAACAACCCATATGTAAGGGTGCGCCACGACCACGTTTTCTGGAACATTCGATGGTCATGCTTCCACATGGTATCTTGCAGAACTCTAGTTTCCTCATGCATCGAGACTGTGATTCAGTTAATTGATCACACATATGCGCAAAAATGCATGATCAACGATGAGAATGACAGGTGTGTCAGAGTTTTTCTCCCAACAAAATTCCATAAGTACTACAATATTAGGGACCCAGAAGAGTGGCTGAACATAAACTTCGTGGTGAATTTTTATGAATTCCACAACACCAATAGGTTAATGACCCCATGGTCGAAAGAGGAAAATAAATTTACAAAACAAAGAAATGGCTGGTATGGGATAGTGAACCTGAGGAAGCCATATATCTACTTGATGGCACTCATCTGTAGATTATATGAGAAAAAGGATTGCGCCAAGTTCTCGAAGGCATGGATGCCCCTGGTGTACACTGTGACTATTTCAGGGAGTAGTTTCAACTAGGAAGAAATCATATCCAAGTATTTGAGCACCAATGTATTGCAAGCTCAGACGTCGAAAGAAGGAGAAGCTCCCTCTTTTCTGGTGCAGAACCCTTTCCCTCCTAAGGGTTGTGTGACCTCCTAGTCAGGATCTTCAATTCCGAAGTCGGGTGACTCTTTGAAACCTCACTGGTCACGTCCTGTGTCAACTACAGATCCTCATGGATCCTAGCGCAGGCTTCATGACACCCTCGACCTTCTCTTCCTCACCCTGGGAAAATATCAGAGTTGGCATTAGCACCCTCTTTCTTGGCCCCTTTTAATATGTGACCTTGGTGATGACCACGTGATTGCGGGCACGGTCACAATCGGTTTGAAGTAAAACCACTTTTGGGCCCATAATTATCCTCAAGCATCCACGTGTTTCCCTGAAGAAACCATGGTATCGATTGCGACATGCCCTCAAAATTTTAAATTTCACGCTACTCATGTCACCACAATGAAAGATGATAGTTGATCTAACGATCTTGATGGTTCTTCCAACAGATGACTGATATCTGTTCTTTGGAATCAACGGTTTGAATCCCTTCGCGATTCCGGACTCCGAGGTTTTGATATCTCAAACCTCGCCTCCTTCCATACTCTAATATCACGGAGCTGACGATCTGTGGACACCTGTGCTCACGACCAACGCTTCAACTTCTGCTTTGGGTGTTTGAACTTTCCACTCAGATCAACATTCCTATGACCCTCTCCTCGATCAACGATCGAGGTCTCCTCCGGGTCTTTGGACTCCAGAGATTTCAAATCTCAAAATTCACCCTTTATCCAATGAATTTTATACGAAATTCTATAGTACTTTGATGCATCTCCTCCTTGGATCAATGACTATGATCTATGTGGATCTCCGGACTTCGGAGATCTCAAACCTCAAACTTTTCTCACCTCGAAACTCACAGAATTATCCCACGTGTTCACTTGATCGTTTGGTTGAGGATTGCTTCGGATCTTTACCTGAAGTTCTCATATCTTCACCACATATCCTCTAGATCCAATGTCTTAGATTCACTTCGGGTATTTGGGTCTTCGGGGTTTGACGACCTCAGTTCTCAAACTAAAATATCCCACGAAACATTTCCTGGAGCTCGCGATCTACTGAAAAGTGTCCTCCGATAGGTTGATGGCTCTCGGATCTTCGACTCTTCAGGATTCTGGTGTTTCAACACTTCAGTTTTGCCTCTCCTCTATATTTCATGACTCGTCAACATGTACCCCTCTGGATCTAACGTTCCAGATTTTGTTCGACCCTCCGGCACTCCGTGCTTCGGGAATATTAGGTTTCAAAATTGATTCCGCCTGATCTCATGATATTCAATGACTCATATTGTCCTTATCAATCCAATGATATATGTTTACCTCAGATGATCTGATGGCTCAGTCTGCTTTGGATGATCGAACGACGAAGATTTCACTTCAGAAATCCAGAACTTTGGACATCGGAAGTCTCAAGTCTCAAATCTTGGTGGGTTCTTCCGCCTGTGTAAACAAAGTGTTAAAGCTCGCGTACCCTGTCATGAATCAAATGGATTCTAACCATGGCCCTATGATCCAATGGCTAACGTTGCTCCTCCTCCTGAGCTTCTAATCTTTTCTAACTTTAAAATTTTTCTAAGTCTTTAAAGGATTCAATCTTTGCGCTTCCTTTGGTTCCGCCTCTTAGAACTCAACTACTTTTTCGAAAAGTGTTATCCCTCCTGAGATGGGACTTGTGGAGACTTCGACCTCCCACACACTCCTTACACTCCAGGTATTTTGATAACTCAAATCCAAAGGATTTCTCGAAGAGAATTTCCTCTCACCCTCCTGGCATTATCTTCTTCTAATTCTTCGACTCTTTGCAAGTCCCTTTGACACTTAGTCGAATCTTGGATCTGTGCACTCCTTGCACCAGATATTTATGCAAGTTTTGGAATTCTTAAGGATGACTATGCACACCTTGCACCAGTATCTTTGCACTCCTTTCAAAGGAAAAGTTTCATGCTATCTCTTCTGAGCTTCAAAATCGAAACAAATTATGTCAATGCACTCCTTGCATTCTCTGTGCACACCTTGCACTGCTTCAATAGAAGAGAAACAATTTAAACTTATGCTAACATTCATAGTTCCATCAAATCATAATGAGGTTCATTCATTCATTCATGAAAACACAATAACAGGGAATTACAAACAATGTTCACACCATGCATTGGATCAATTTTCCTTTGTTATATTCAAAAGTGAAAAAGGCTACAACTAAAAATTGAAATCTTCTACTAACTTGCAGGTAGCCTCATTTGGGTGTACAAAACCTCTATTTATCTCATAGGGTTCTTAGGGTTCCCCCTGAATACTTGTATAATCCAAACCTATCCTATGGCTATCTTAGTCCAGTCGCATTCCAGAGCCAAAGTGGAAACTCCCAGTTCGCTCGCGATCGTTCAAGCGTGTCTTAAAGGATTATTTCCAGCGCTGAGTTCAGGTGTGCTTCAAAATATCTATTGTGACTGCCAACATTGAGATTCCCAAAATGTTCCCAGACACTGAGTAGTCTTTCTCCACATGCTTTCCAACGATGCTCCTACATCATACTCCCCTTGACAAAAATTCATGGACTCCTATCCATGAGCTCCTGCACTAACTTTCCATGCTTCTGGATAGCAGCTTCATTTTCCCAACTGGCATCTTCTATTGGGTGTCCCTTCCACTTGACCATATATTCAAAATAGGTCTTCCTTCTGGTCTTCTTGCCAATCCTCTGATCAACAATATTCCCCTTCTATGGTTTTTTTGCTATAGGCATTTGTTTCTCCCACTGAATCTTCTCTTGATCTTTTGATCCCTCTGTGTCATTTTTCCTATAAGGATACAGGTCTAAAACATTGAATATGGGCGATATTCCCACATCATCCAACAGCTTAATCTCATAAGAGTTTTCATTAAACTTCCTCAAGATCTTACATGGTCCTATCTTATTCATCTTTAACTTTTTATATGTTCCCCTAGGGAACCTTTTTTTATGAGATGTGCCAGAACCTGATCTCCTACTTCAAATTGAAGTTCCCTACGATGTTGATCATCTATGTGCTTATACTCCTGGTTAGAGCTCTGCAACTGTCCTCTGATCTGGCTATGGAGCCTCTACATTTCTACAACAAAATCTTCTGCTCCAACGCTCTTGATCTCACTCTGTTCCAAGTCTCTCAACTTAGATACTCCCCTGGGTTTCATTCCATACAATATTTGGAATGGTCTCTTTCCAGTGCTTTTGTTTGGTGAGTCATTGTATGCAAATTCTGCCTATGGAAGAATCTGATCCCATTGATTATGGTGTTCAATGACCAGACTCCTCAATAAGTTTCCCAAAAAAAAATTTACCACCTCAGTCTGACCATCTGTCTGAGGGTGATAAGTTGAGCTGAAGGACAAATCTATCCCCAACTTCTTCCATAGTGTTCTCCAAAAGTGACCAACAAATTTTGTGTCTCTGTCTGAGACAATGCTTTTGGTTAGGCTGTAAAGTCTTACAACTTCCTTGAAAAATAGATTTGCAACATGTGTTGCATCACTGGTCTTCTAGCATGGGATAAAATGTGCTATCTTTGAAAATCCATCCACCACCACAAATATGGAATCAAATCCTGTTTCCGTTCTTGTCAATCCCAACACAAAATCCATACTTATTGCATCCCAATGCCTCTCTGGTATTTGCAATGGTTGATACAAACCAATGTTCTGTCTCTTCCCTTTTGCATGTTGGTAGATTCTACATCTGTTCAGTAACTTTATCGCTTATGTTCTCATACCTGGCCAATAGTATGAACTACTCAACTGTGCAAATGTTTTATCATGGTTGAAATGTCCAGCCAATCCTCCACTATGCTTTTCTTTCAAAAGGTTATCCCTCATTGAGCATTTTGGTATGCACAACTAATTTCCCTTGAACAACAATCCTTCTTGAATCATGTACTTTTTCCACTAGCTTCTGTCTCTCAGCACAAGGTTTGCACATGCTTCATATGCTTCCTTGAAATCTATATCATCACAATACATGTCCTTAAGGTGTTCAAACCCCAAGGTCTTCACCTGGAATTCCTGCAGAATCAAACATCTCTTGCTTAATGCATCAACAACTTTGTTAGCATTCCCAGCAAAATGTTTTATGACAAAAGTAAAATTCTGCATAAACTCAACCCATTTTGCATGCCTCTGATTCAATTTTTCCTGCCTGGTTATGAATTGTAAAGCCTCGTTATTTCTATACAAGACAAATTCCTGTGGGACAATATAATGTCTCCATTTCTTCAAGGCTTGAATTATGGCAAAAAACTCCTTGTCATATGTGGATTATTTTCTCTTGGTATCATTCAAATTCTCATTGAAATAGACAATAGGTCTATTATCCTGACTCAAAAATTCTTCTATTGCAACTCCACTTGCATCACTTCTCACCCGAAATGCCTTTTCAAAATTTGGCAAGACCAAAATTGGTCATTCTATTATTTTCTCCTTCAATATATTGAAGCTCCTCTCAGCCTCCTCTATCCATTTAAAAGACATGTGCTTCTTCTTCACTGTATCCATCATTGGTGCACAAATTCCACAAGTCTCTCATAAAATTCCTATATGAACTTGCCAATCCATGGAAGCTCCTTACCTCAAACATACTCCTTGGTGATGGCCATTATTTGACCGCTTTCACCTTCTCTGGATCCATATTCAGTTCATTTGAAGAGATCAAAAAACCCAAGTAAATGAGTTATGTATTCATAAAAGAGGACTTTTTCAGATTTATCAACAGTTTCTCCTGTTGTAGCCTCATCATCACTAATGTCAGGTGCCTCAAATGCTCTTCTTTAGTCCTGCAACATTTGTGTTCTACCATTCTTCTCTAATGTGTATGTTTTCTTCCTCCCATCATGAATGACATTCCTGTCAATCTGCCATAGTCTTCCCAACAAAATATGGCATACATCCATGGGAATTACATCACATAGAATTTTATCTCTATATCCGCCTATCTTAAATTAAACCAAGCATTGTTTAGTAACCATTACCTGGTATCATTTCTGCAACCATGAGACTTTGTATGGATTCGAGTGTGTAGTTGTCTCTAGTTCCAATTTCTCCACCATCTTTGTGGATATTAAGTTATATATGTTCCCACTGTCAATTATCCCCTTGCATACTATGTATTTAGTCTTGCCAGATGTTATGAAGGGATTTTTCCTCTACACTGGCTTTTCAACTTCTTCCTCTGGTGTTAAGAGAACCTTCCTCAACATCAAGGATTTTCCATCCTCTTCTCTTTTTGCTTCAACATTCCCTCTCTGTGCTTCTGAAATGTGAGATTCACCCCCTCCTTCTTTATTTTTCTTGGGACATTCCCAATACATGTGCCCTATATTTCAATAGGCATAGCATCTTACTTCTCCTCCTCCTCTTCTTCCTCTTCCTCTAGAAGAACTTCTTCCACCACCCTGCCTTCCTCAGGAACTTCCTCCTCTTTCTGAGTGACTATGTGGTTTCTCAGCCTCGTCCTTAGGATTATGTGTTATGTCATGGGTAAATCCCTTGCTTTTATTTGGGGCTGGGATTTTACCTCTTTCTCGCTGGCTTTGTTTTCTGGCCAACTTCTCCTCTGCTTTTAGCGCAAACTGATAATCATCCTCCACTATCCTTACTGACATCATGTTGAGCTCATCCTGGATTTCATATCTCAGGCCATTTATATATCTGGAAACTTTTTCTTCATCTCTCTCCCTTTTTCCAGTTCTGATGTTCATCCTATAGAACTCCTATGTGTACTCCTTAACTATCATCCCCTTCTGTCTTAGGTTCTGCATCTTCTTGAATAGATTGATTTGATAATATTTGGGCATGAACTTAGTCTTCATCTTGGCTACCATTATGTCCTAATTTTTTATCTTCTTTTTCCCCTTACTTCTCCTCTTAGCCTGCAGTTCATCCCACCACAGCGTTGCATGTCCTTTTAGCCTGGTGACAACCAGTTTCACCTTTTTCTCTTCATCGACCTCTTCATAGTCGAAGTGTTTATCCATGGATCTTATCCAATCCAACATCTCTTCAGTGTCTAAATTTCTTTCATACATTGAGACCTCTATCTTGGCTATGCCTCCCAATATGGAAACTGCTCTTAGCAAGCGCTCTTCAGCAACATCCTCTCCTGTTGGTTCTTCAACGACATTCTCTCCAATGGATTATTTTCTCTATTCATCATTGATGTCTCCAATGTCAGGTGCTCACATATGAGCTGTCTCCATCGCCTTTAACCTTGCACGAATTTTTCGCATCTCCCTTTCTAGAGCTCGATTGGCTAAAGGTGGTTCCGCTCATCTCCTTGGTGACATTGTGTTGAGTGTCTGTCACACACAGAGTACAACTCTGAGTTCTTTTGCCTCTTCTCCTTTTCCTGTTATCTACAAGAAAAAAATCTGCTCTGATACCACTTGGTGCAGACCCCTTTCCCTCCTAAGGGATGCATGACCTCCCAGTCAGGATCTTCAATTCAAGAGTCGGGTGACTCTCTAAAAACTTAATGGTCTCGTCTTGTGTCAACTATAGTTCCTCACGCCTCCTGGTGCAGGATCCACGACACCCATGAACTTCTCTTTTGCACTCTGCGAAAATATTAGAGTTGGCATTAGTGCCCTCTATCTTGGACCCTTCTCATATGTGACCTTGGTGATGACCACGTGATTGCGAAAATGGTCAAAAAAGGTTTGAATTCAAACCACTTTCGGGCCCGCAATTCTCCTCGAGCCTCCACGTATTTCCCTGATGAAACCATGGTATGGATTGCGGCCCACCCTAAACATTTTAAATTCCATCCCACTCATGTCCCCACAATGTGAGATATCCGTCGATATAACGATCTTGACAGTGCTTCTAATGGACAACTGAGATCTGTTCACTAGAATCAACAATTTAAATCCCTTCACGATTCCAGACTCCGGGGTTTTGAAATATCAAATCTCGCCTCCTTCCATACTTCAATATCCTAGAGCTGGTGGTGTGCAGACACCTGTACTCATGACCAATGGTTCATCTTCTGCCTTGGGTGTTTGACCTTTCCACTCAGATCAATGGTCCTGCGACCCTCTCCTTGATCAACAGTCGAGGTCTCCTTCGGGTCTTCGAAATCTAGAGATTTCAAATCTCAAACTTCACCCTTTATCCAATGGCTTTCATCTGGAGGCTATAGTCCTCTTATGTGTTTCCTTCTTGGATCAACGACTGTGATCTCTGCGGGTCTTCGGACTTCGGAGATATCAAACATCAAACTTTTCCCACCACGAAACTCACAGAATCCTACCACATGTCCACTTGATCAGATGGTCGAGGATTGCTTCGGGTCTTTACTCGTAATTCTCAGATCTTCGCCACGTCTCTTTTAGATCAAATGGCTCAGATTCACTTCAGGTCTTCAATTCTTCGGGGTTCAGTGACCTCATTTCTCAAACTGAAAAATCCTACGACAAATTTCTTGAAGATCACGATCTGCTGACAAGTGTCCTCCGATAGATCGACAACTCTCGACTCTTCAAGCTTCGGGTGTTTCAACACTTCGAGTTTTCCTCTCCTCTATATTTCATGACCCACCGATACGTACCCCTCTGGATCTAATGGTCCATATTTGTTTCAACCCTCCGGTACTCCGCGCTTCGGGAATCTCAGGTTTCAAACTTAATTCCTCCTGAGCTCGCAATATCCGATGGCTCAGATTCTCCTTGGCAATCAAACGTCGAACGTTCACCTCAAAAGATCCAATGGCTCGTTCTACTTCAGATGATCATTCGAAAATCTGGAAATCTGGACTTCGAAAGTCTCAAGTCTCAAATCTTGGTGGGTTCTCCCACCTGTGTAAACGAAGAGTCAAAGATCCCATACCTTGTCTTGGATCAGATGGTTGTTGATCCTGACACTATTATCTAATGGTTAACATCGATCCTCCTTCAGATATTTCAATATTTTATAACTTAGAAAATTTTCTAAGTCTTTAAAGGATTCAACATTTGCGCTTCATGCAGTTCCGCCTCTTGGAACTTGACTACTTTTCTGAAAAAGTGTTATCCCTCCTGAGTTGGGTCTTGTGGAGACTTTGACCTCTCGCGCACTTCTTGTGCTCCATGGATTTAGATAACTCAGATATGAAGGATTTCTCAAAGAGAATTTCCTCTCATCCTCCTGGCGTTCTCTTCTTCTTATTCTTCGACTCTTTGCAAGTCCCTTCAACACTTAGTCGAATCTCAGATCTATGCAGTCCTTGCACACCTTCCACTAGTCTCTTTGCACTCCTTGCAAAGGAAAATTTTCTAGCTATCTCTTCTGAGCTTCGAAACCAAAACAGATTCCATCAACGCACTCCTTGCATTCTGTGTGCACACCTTGCACTACTTCAATATAAGGGAAACAATTGAAACTTATGCTAACATTCATAGTTCCATCTACTCATAACGAGTTTCATTCATTCATTCATGAAAATACAATAACAGGTAATTGCAAACAATGTTCACACCATGAATTGGATCAATTTTCCTCTATTATATTCAAAAGTGAAAATGGCTACATTTAAAATCAAAAACAACAACTAAAAACTGAAATCTTCTACTAACGTGCAGCTACCCTCATTTGGGTGTACAAAACTCTATTTATCTCAGAGGGTTCTTAGGGTTCCCCCCAACTACTTGTCTACTCCAAACCTATCCTATGACTATCTTAGTCCAGTCGCATTCCATAGTCGAAGTGGAAACACTCACTTCTCTCGCGATCATTCAAGCATGTCTCAAAGGATTATTTCTGGCGTTGAGTTCAAGCGTGCTTCAAAATATCCACTGTGACTGACAATGTTGATATTTATAAAATATTCCCAGATGTTGAGTGGTCCTGTTAATGCTCTGTAAATTCCCAGAGGTTGTTAGGAAAGAAGAAATTTATCATAGGTAACTTATCCAACCACTTCGAATCTAGAATCTATCCCTACCAGCTTCAGAGAGGGATCTCTCTGTATGATTTAGATATGTTTCAAATTTTAAATATTAGGCTAGTTGAACAAAATATGTTTGTTTTGTTTGTCATCGTTTTCGTTAAGTTGGTTGAGATAGCTTTACACATCCATTGGGCTTTGGGGTCTATATTATGAGATAAAAACCTAAACCAGAAAACGAAAAAAGTCTTTCACAGGGCGAGGTAATGCATTCGTTGGATTCTTTTAGCAGTAAAAATGGGGAATAGCAGAAAAGGTGAGAATGTCAATTACAATAAAGAAGCAGTTAAGAATTTCTTTATCGTAAAATCAGAAGATGAAACACAAAAATCCTTTAAAGTTAGAAATAGGGTATACAACGATAAATCCTGCAATGTTCATTACTTTTAAAGATTAGATTTAGAAAACAATGCGATAACTAAGCGAGAATAACACTTAACTTAGAAAGGGAAACATCACCAATGAGTACATGCAAGAATCCTGTGAAAACGCCTCTTTGTATTAATGGAAGATCTCTTGATAAAAATATTACAATCTGGTAGCTCACAGGGCATAAAGATCAACCCTCAATACTTCGAAATGTGAAGTATTTATAACCAAAATTACAAAACGATCCTTTCATTAAAGATCAGGACGTGGTAAATCTATTTTTAGCTTAACTAACTTAACAAACTACAAAAATCTAGGAAACTGTTTGATGATGTGTCGAAACTTCATGATGTTTTCTGGGTGAACCGTTGGTGAGGCCTCTGCACGACCTCATCTGACTGGATAGCTGACTGGGCTTGGACAGCTCATCAACTACTCGATTAAATTGCAAAGATCTTCCCATCGAAGGTGACTGGGAACAACGACTTTGAGTAATCTTTGGTAAACTTCATCCATCTCTGTGTACTTAGAAAAAGTTGGCTTGATGATGAAGATGCACCAGATCTCATGTTGTATGTTGATGTCCAACTGTAGAGAATCTAGGAATGCCTTGCCGATGATACTGCCTTGTAATCCTGAGAATTTTGAGCTATCCTTAGCCACAACGGCTAGTCTCTTTTTGTAATTGGGGAGTGTCATCAATTTGTCATTTATCACTCTCAAACCAAGAAGACCCTTCTTCTATAGAGCCTCAATCTTGCTGAAAAACCTTTGCACTCCTAGGTCCATAGCCTGAACCTTTTCTTCTAGTTGTAGCATCAATCCTCTCTTGGTCAGAACTCTCTTGAATTCAAGGATGGTCTTTGTTCTATCTTCAATTCTCAAATCTTCCAGCTCTTCTCTGGTTTTAGAATTCAGGAATTTGATGATTTCAGTAGCCTCTGTGGGCACCTCTCCTAGTTCTGCTCTTATCTTCTCGATGGCTTGTTTACTTCTTTGTACCAATTCATTTTTCTCAAACAAAATTTTTATCATTGGCCATATTTCATTTATGGACTTGGTGATGTCTGTCCAGACACTTTCTTTGACTTCAGCCAGTGTTTTTCCTACCACTATTTGCTTCTGAAGCTGTTGTAATTCTTGTTTGAGCTGGTATGACACTTGTTTTTCCTTGGAGTAGCTGGTTTGGTAAGAATATTTGAGTTCTTGGAGGTTCTCAATCTCCTTTTTGAGCCTGCTAATCTTTGTTTCTTGCAGATTCATCTCCTCCATGGATTTAGCCAGTTCAACAGTCTTTTCCAAAGACGTCAGTGGAGTTGTCGATGGAATTTCTGCTAGGGACACTTTGCTCACTCCTGAGAGTATAACTGCACTCAATGGAATGACTTCCATGGGTTTTGATTGCTCTTTCTCTTTCACTAGTTTCTCCAGTTCAGCTTCCATTTCCTTCAATTGTGCATTCTGCTCCATGATCAGCTTAAGCATCTCATCTTTTTCTCCTTTTGTCTCTGCCATTTCCTTTGCCTGTGAGTCTACTGTTGGTGTAAACTTCAATTGTTTCCTCAGAGACGCTATGTCGATATTTTTGTTCTTGAGCATCTCCACGAATGCTTTCACATTCGAGGGATCATATCCGATCTTGAGGACCGTCTCTTTCAACATCTTGATCCTGTTATCCTTGGCAAAGGATGATATTTTTTCCAACTTCAGTTGAGTCTGGACATTGTTCAAAGATACTTGTAGCTTGGATGCAGTGGTGGAAGCATTGGCCAATGTGGAGAAAACCATTTCTCTAGTCTGCCTGTGCAGATCCATTTGATCAGTTGGATGCACATCCTTAGTCTGGAATTTGAAAGTGGCCCTTTTGTAATCAGTGATTACCTTTGGGTCTAGCACCTGTGCTTGGAGAAATGCCATGTGCATTCTACCTTTCTCAGTGTTGAATGTCGATAGTAGTCTGTGTTGTGCAGTTGATGTTTGCTTCTAGAACTGAGTATATGTGCTGCTCATCAGTGTCTGATTCTTTTTCTTGATCAAATCGTATTTCTCAAAAATACTCAGCTTCGGTCCTACTTTGTCTGGCTAGTTGACCGGTGGAGTATCTGTAGGCTTCTTTGGCAATACTATGGTTATGATCTGCTCGTTGCTTGTACTAAGGAGTGATCGATCCACCTCCATAGTGGTAGTGGATTGAATTTCCTTTTCGCTCACTGTGTCAGGTTTCTGAGTGATTTTTGGCCTCTTCGTGTGCAATTGGAAATCTTCAGACGATACTTCAGTGATGGAAGGCGAAGTGTCCTTCCTAGGCCTTTTTTCCTTTGGGACTTGTGGTGTACTCATCGATGGAATAGTGGCCGAAGGGTCCTGTTGTTCTACCTCAACTAGAGTGTTTGGTTCCCATTCTGTCTGGTTGGTGAACTTCTCTACCTCAGGCCTAGATGTGTGAACATGAGGGATATTCTTATTCTTGATCCTCATCTCGAAAATTTTCCCGCACGGGTCATAGTGCCAAGCGAAAATAATAGAAAACTTCATTTCTTTTAGTAGTTTGTCTGCTTCCTCTCCGACGCCTTGGCTGTTGCAGATGAAAGACCGAATCTGTCCTTTGATTCTGAGCTACTGCTTCTTCTTTAGAGACACAAAATGTATGTCATCTGAGTTTATCATCTGCCTTATGTATTCCAGGGAAAAAATTCTAACAGGTAAGTACCTAGGCAATTTATATGGGGCCAACTCGCACCCACAGACTCTGATCTCAGTATGATTTTGGTACAGGTACCAATCACCAGTCTTTGTAAGGTTTGAGAGATGTAGAATCCTTTGAATTTCCTCATTAATTCTGGGTTCGGGTCTATCGCTGAGCATACTCACCACTGGGTGGTAGAACTACTCGATGAACTACTTGAAACTGAATTCTTTGGAGTTATGTCTGAGCAGAGAAGTCCATGCTGTTACTGCCTGTGGTCTACCATCCTCATCCATCTTCTGCATAGAAAAATAAAATTTGTTGGCTTGGAAGAAAATGAACAGGTATGCTAGTATTGAAGAATACTGGAACATGCCTTCTGTGGTGAAATTTATGAATTGTTCGTGAATGTTGTCTGCCAGGAACCTATTGTAGTCGAACTGTCTAGTGGGTTTCTCATCGGTGGAGAAAATGGACAAAAATCCAAAAATGGGTTCATCTACCCATTGATCTGAAAAATATCCAAGCAAGGCACATAGTGACATGATGACTTGGTTTCCATTTATTGAGAATAGGTAGGAAGGATAAGGGGGGTTTGTAGTGGGGAGTTGAGAAGATTGTGGAAGAAAAAACTCAAACATTTGAGCTCTTTGAGGGAATGACAGCTTCTGGTAAAGCTTTGTGATGATTTCGAGGTTAAAAGGTGAGGCGGATTCGGCTCTGGATATCTGCATCGTTTGGTCGATGGTTTCTGGTGTGATGAGGAAAAGAATTTCCCCGGACAAGGACACAATGGATTTTTCTTTGGGGATATAATGGGCTTGGCACTTGAGGGCGAATTGTGTGAAGTGGTGAATCTGGGGGAAAATATACAAGGGTAGGTTGGACTCCCAGAGCCCAATTTCGTCACTCTGGTCTAGGAAGACTTCTTTAAGCCATGACTATAGGTACACAAAGTCAAATTCGCATCTTGTGTCTGCGATTAAGTAGTCTTTGTCGGCCAGAGGGATCCTATCGAGGTTGACAGGAGGCGGGAGAAAAGGATTCTCTTCCCCCTCTGCTCTCTTTGAATTTGGTGCCATCACTGTAACAGTACCTACAAATAAAACAAAAGGTTAGCGGGGATGACTGTGGCTTTGGGCAACTGACTGTAACGGAGACGAAACGGGAAAAAATGCTCTGGTGTGACAGGAAAGGTATTTTTTTGGTGAGACAACACAGTAAGAGAATGGAAGAAAGAAGGGAAATGGTGGTTTTGAATGAACGGATATCCATTGGGCGCAGGAGACAGGTCAACAGGCTAACGGATAAGTTAGCCAGTAATAAATTGCCAACGGATCGTTTGGAGTGTGAGATGGTAGGTAATAATGAGTGATGAATACGACTAGGTGACGTGCCAGGTGTTGATTGGGGAAAAAGGCCACGGTGATGGGACCAGCCATGGGTGAAAAAGGGAGAAAAATCGACAGAGTTATGGGACATGACTCTTGTGGAACAGGTGGGTAATGACGTCATGAGGTGACGAAGTATGTCAGACAATAACAGGCGGTGGGATTTGGAACCAATGGACTTATGCCATGTATAGATAGGGGGCCCTCTAGAGAATATTCCATTCCGAACCCCCCCCCCCCACCGTTAAAGGAAAATTGGTCGAGGGGATCGAAAAAACACCATGAGCCATTGATTTGTGCACTTT
>JZKD02S0545221.1:1687265-1697562 GCA_000966675.3 Picea glauca
CCTACGTGGCATCATCTCATTGCATCTTACCTCCACACTCCAAAAATTTACCGCTTACCATTTTTCCAACTCACCACTACCATATAGAGATGTCACACCCCAAAACCACCCCTTGCAAGTCACATTTCATGACCCCGTCAACATGTCCCCTCCATCTAACCATTACAGGTCATATCTTTTTCGTTTATTTCCCAATCACCATTCTTCACATTGACCAAGTACACATGTCAGATGTCATTCACCTTGCACCCTCGTGCTCTAAAGGACCCATTGGCCATTTATTACTGGCCACATGCCCGTTGTTCACCTGACCTGTCCTTTTTTCGCCCAACGGATACCCGTTCACTAAATTCCAGCCTTGTTTCGGTCATTTTCATTCCACTCACACTCCCTGCATATCAGAGACTCATTTTCCTTCACCTCTGCAACATCTCATCCAGCCATAGTTTTCGCCTACTAACGTGTTTAGTGTGAAGGTACCGGTGGAAATCGATGGCGCCCAAAAGTAAAAAGTCAAATGTGGAGGAAAATCCATTTCTCCCACCTCCTGTCGATCTCGGTCGGATCCCATTAGCAGACAAAGACTATTTAACCTCAGAAACTAGGTCTGAATTTGACTTCGTCGAGCTACAGTCATGGTTTAAAGACACTACCATCGATCAAAGCGATGAAATTGGGCACTGGGAGTCATGTTTCCCTCTGTATCTTTTTCCCCAAGTCCATCATTTTCTCGAATTCGCCCTCAAATTCCAAGCGCACTACCTCCCTGATCAGAGAGCCATAGTATCTTCCTATAGAGAAACCTTTTTCCTTATTATACCCGAGGCCATCGATCAAATGATGCAGGTACCTAGAGCCGAACCCCGTTCTCCCCTCACAACTGAAATTCTAACAAAAATGTATCAAAACCTGTCTTTCCTCCAAAGAGCACAAATCTTTGAGATTTTCCTCCCACAAGATGCCCAATTTCCTAAGAAGAATCCTCCTTATCATTCCTCCATATTTTTCGAAAAGGGAAACCAGATTATCTCAACATTGTGTTGTTTTCTCGGTTACTTCTCAGATGAATGGGTGGATGAACCTATCCTAGGTTTCCTGTCCATTTTCTCTGATGAAGAGAAAGCTGCCACCCAGTTTGATTACATCGGTTTTTTGGTCGAAAATCTGCACAAGCAATAGGAAAATTTCCCTACAGAAGGCATGTTCCAGTATTCTTCAATACTGGCCTACATGTTTATGTTATATCAAGCAGACAAATTTTCTTGTCTCATGCAGAAAATGGACAAGGACAGAAAACCGCAAGCAGTAACTTTATGGATGTCACTACTCAGAAGAAACTCCATTGAGTTCAGTTTCAAATAGTTCATCAAGTTGTTTTATCACCCAGTGGTAATCATGCTCAGTGGAAGACCAGAACCAAGGATAAATGAGGAGATCCAAAGAGTTATGCACCTTTGAGATCTTGCAAAGACCGGGGACTAGTTCCTATATCAGAATCACATAGAGATCAGAGTGTATGGGTGTGAACTATCTCCATACAAATTTCCCAAGTATGTGCCTATTCGAATATTTGCACTGGAGTATATTCGTCAGATGATAAACTCAAATGACATTCATTTTGTGTCTCTGAAGAAAAAATAGCAAATGAGGATTAAAGAGAAAATAAGACTGTTTATCTGCAACAGTCGAGTTGCTCGGGAAGAGGCAGATAAACTATTAAAGGAAATGAATTTCAGCACCAGTTTCATTTGGCGTTATGATCCAAGTGGGATCATTGCAGAGATGAGATCCAAAAACAAAAGTTCACCTTATGCTCACACCCTCAAACCAGAAATTGAAAAGTATGTTAACCAGAGAGAGTGGGAGGCAAATACTCTGGTAGATACTGAATATAAGGAATCTCCTTCGGTCTTATTTCACAAACTGCCACTCCATAGGTACCAAAGGGGAAAAGGCCAACAAAGGATGCCTCTCCTCCAGTCACTGAGGTATCGGCATAATATTTTCAGGTATACAACCAAAGACCCAAAACCACTCATGCTACTCACATGTCTGGTGAGGAAGAGCCCTACTCTGTCAAAGTGATTGAGGGAAAACATCAGTTGGTGTCCACTTCTTCTTCAAAGAAGCAGACGGATATAGTCGTGACCACCCAAACTCCACAAGGATCTGTACCTCTGAACATTTTCGAAAAATATGACATGATTAAAAAGAAGAACCAGATGTTGACCAACAACACCTACGCTCAGTTCTGGAAGTAGACCTCCATAGCACAACACAGACTGTTGTCAGCTTTTGACACAAAGAAAGGAAGAATACATCTGGCATTTCTGCAAGCACAGGTTCCTCAACCCAAGAATATCACTGACTACAAAAGGTCAACTATTGTTTTTGACACCAAACAAGTCCATCCCGCTGACCAAATGGATTTGCACATACAAACTAGATAAATGGTTTTCTCCACATTGGCACATGCTTCCTCTATGACAGAAAAATTACAGGTATCTCTAAACAATGTTCAGTCCCAATTGAAGATGGAAAAGATATCCTCTTTTGCAAAGTATAACAGAATAAAATCCTTAGAGGAGTTGGTTCTCAAGATTGGGTATGATCCCTCGAATGTAAAAGCAGCAGAGGAGATGTTAAAGATAAAGAATATTGACATTGCATCTCCGAGAAAGAAGCTGAAATTTCCACCAACAAAGGATTCACAAGCTAAATAAATAGCTAAGAAAAAAGACAAGAAAGAGGAATTGTTGAAGCTAATCATGCAGCAGAACGGACAGATAAAGGAAATGGAGGTAGAATTGGAAAGGTTGTTGAAAGAGAAGGAACAATCAACCCCGATGGAAGTCATTCCATTGAGTGCATTTCCCCTTGCAGAAGTCAGTACAGTAGTTGTACCAACAACCACTACAATAGAAATTCCATCGGGAACTCCATTGACAACACTGGAAAAAACTGTGGAGCTAGAAAAATCCATGGAGGAGGTGACTCTGCAAGGAACAGAGATCAATAGGCTGAAAATGGAGGTTGAAAGTCTCCAGGAACTCAAGTCTTCCTTCCAAACAAGATACAACATTGAGAGACAATTATCAGAGAAGCTCAAGCAAGAAATACAACATCTTCAGAAACAAACAGTGGCAGGTAAGACATTAGCAGAGGTTAAGGAAAATATCTAGACAAATATCTCCAACTCCATAAACAAAATTTGGCCAATGGTCAAAATCATGTTCGAGCAACATGATTTGGTGTTGAAGAGTAGGCAGGCCATAAATAGGATAAGAGGAGAGTTGGGTGAAATACCCTCGGCAGCTAATGAGATCATCAAGTTTCTGAATTCAAAAACCAAGGAAGAGCTTGAAAACCTAAAAGTTGAAGATAGAACAGAGACTATCCTCAAAGTCAAAAGAGTGTTGACCAAAAGAGGATTAATGTTGCAGTTGTAGGAGAAATATCAGAACATGGACATTGGAGTTCAGAGGTTTTTTAACAAGCTTGAGGCCTTACAGAAAAAGGGTCTTTCTGGATTACTTGTCCTAAATGATAAATTGATGACCTTATCTGATTATAAGAAAATGATTTCCACCATGGCCAAAGAATGTTCCAAGTTCTCAGGGATACAGGGAAAGAATTCTTGGAGACTTTGCATCCTAACCTCAACATACAGCACGAAATCAAGTACATTTTCCTCACCAAGCCTACTTTTTCTAAGTATACTGAGATGGATGAAATCTACCACCGTCTATTGAAATTTACCATCCTCGATACACAACGATGGGATGAGTTGTCTGAATTGATTGAGTAAAGATAAAGGTCTCGTCCAAGTCAGCGTCCAGCACAATTAAATTCATATGAATGACTCACCAATGGTCTTCCCCAAAATTAGCATGAGAGATTTGATGCATCATCATCAGTTCCTATATTTTTGTATCTTGTTATCTAGATAGTTAAAATTAGCATCTGCCATGTCCTGATCATTGATGACAGGGTCGCTTGTAATTTTGATTATAAATACTTCAAACTTTGAAGTACTGAGGGTTGATCTTTACGCATGAGCAAGTTGTATTCATTGTAATTTTTATCAAGAGGTCATTCCAGTAATACACAGAGACGTTTCACAGGATTCATGCATGTTAGTTGTTGGTGAAGTTTCCTCTGTCTTCGTAAAAAGTTTCCTTTCTCAGTTATCATGTTGTTTTTCTAATCTAATATTGAAAAGAAGTTAAAGTTGAAGAATTCACCATCGTGTACTATGTTCCTAATCTTTTACAGATTTAAATGTTTTCCTTCTGATGTTATAATTAAGAAATTCTTAATTGCTTTTTTGTTTTAACTGATATCTCACCTTTTCAGCAGTCCATCATTTTATTTCTAAAGAATCCAGCAATTGCACTACCTTGCCCTGTAAAACGAATCTTCTAAAAAATTGTCATTTGATCTCCATTTTTATAAAACAGACCCCATATAAGTGTAAGTGACATTCAACCATTTTATTAAAAAAAAACAAACAAATTGGTACTATTCTTTTTAACTAGCCTAAGATCTGAAAATCCAAACAAATCTAAATCTTACAGAGAGATCCCTCTCTAAAACTGGCAGGGCTAGATCCCAGTTTTTAAGTGGTTGGTTAAGGTTATCTCTTGTAAATTTCTTCTGCCCATTTACAACCTCTGGGAATTTGCAGAGTGCTAACATAATTGGCAACCATACTGGAGAATCTGAATAGAGATCCAATCCTATGATTTATTTTTTCTATACAAAGAAAACCTTATTTCTGAACAAGTCATAAAATCTTAATATATTAAGACATAATGTTCGGAGGTTGTTAAAATTTGTATATAATTAATTTAAGTTTTTCTTAAAAGACAAATAAAATAAAAATTAGAATTCTGGCTCCCAAAAGAATTTTTACTAGATCTCATCCAGATCCAGAACCTGCAACTACAATAAACAATCTTGAGAAATTACTCAGAAAGAAAACCGTTATGGAAGGTTCAAGAAGTCACAGTCCCTTTCACAGATCTCCTTCCCTCCCAGAGAAATTGGTTTCCTTTCAGGATCTTGAGTATGATATCCATTTTGAATAAATCCTTTTTAGAACAAAATCATACATCTTTATAAGTGAAACTATGTTGGATCAAACCATCTTGCAACCTAATACTCCTGAAATTCTCTCACCCAAGGCAGACGTCAATCAACGTTTTCTCTAGGAATTTGATAAATTAGAAGATTTTTTGGAAAATCTTGATCAAGCCTTGGACAAAGCTCATTTCCAGAAGTCGGTTGAACTTTCTGCCTTAACGATTGTTGCAGCCTCATTGAAACCTCAAACAATTCACTTTGCACCCCCTAGCCCTTCGTCCTCCACTTCATCTGTTACATCCCCTCCAATCATACAGGTTACTGTTCAAGCTCATCCACCAGCTATGGAAGCAAGATATGCTCCCTTGGTGTTGGCTGCTCCTTTTCATGCCATGCCTCAAGATTATCAAACTAGACTCCCTCACTATGACAATACTGGTTCTATTAATGCACAACAACATGTTTCCAAAATGAATGATTATTTTGATCTACAGGAAGTAGATGAAACTGATGTACAAATGAGATTATTTGCACAAAGCCTGACTGGGGACATTAAAAAGTGGTTTAAAGACTTACATATTGCTTCAATAACTGATCTTTCCACTTTTAACAGAAGTTTTCTAGACAGATGGGAGGTTAAGAAAAATCCACTCCAGATATTATCAAAGTATGAGAACATCAAGAGGAATCAGGGAGAAACATTGCAGGATTACTGCACCAAGTTAAATAACCTTTACAATTCCATCCCAGCTGACATAAAACCCCCTCAAGGTTTATCACTAATTAAGTTTCCAGATGGATTTGACGTTGATATGTCATATCAGCTAAGGGAAAGAAATTCAGCTACTTTGGAAGACATGCAAAAAAGTGCAGTAAGTGTGGAGCCTAACCTACTAGCTAGAAGGGATAGGCAGAGAATAGAGAGGAGGGTCACAATCAAAGAGGAACCTTCCACATCCTCTTCAGATTCCAAATTGGACTCTTTAGCTAGAGCGATGGAGAGACTTACTATAGATGAAAGAAATCCTCCCAGGGATAACCAAGCTACTCCTCCAATTTGGAACCCAAACTTCAGAAGAAATATGCCCCAGATCTGGCAAAGAGATCTTAGGGATCAAAGCAAACAGAGGGGGGAAAATCAACATATCAGACCACCCCTCCAGGAGAATTACGCTAATGATGGGGAGGAGGTGCTCGAGGAATTCAATGACACTCATATAAACCTCATGGGCGTTCATGATGATGAATCCATTTTCCTCACCTAGGAAGAGCACATGATTTTTCTTCTTTCACAAACAGAGGTAAATGAGGAAGAAGATCAAACAGAACATGAGGCTTTTTAGAATTTTATTATGGAGGTACACAGGAAGTATAACCTGAGGAGCAAGAGATAAAATAGAAACCCTCCAAAGAAGACCGATGAAACAAAGAAGGGTAATGAAACAAAGAAAATAGTCGAAACCAAGAAGACCTCAGAAAACCCTCCTAGGAAGCTCCTTGAGAGAAATAATGATGAATATTCTACACCAAGATCTCCAGAGATTCTACAAAGAGAAAATCAGATTGAAGTTTCATCAATCAGTCAAACAAGCCAACCAAGGGCATCTGGCTATAGAGTTCCAACAGATAAACCAGAAGTACAAACCTTAAGAAAAGTTTCCACTGCATTCATCCTTGAAGGGGAACTATCTAAATTAAAATTCCCATTCCCCTCTCCGAGTTAATGAATAAGAATGCTTACAGGTCGCAGGTGATTAAAGCTTTAAGCATCGAACCTGAGATAGGTACTAAGGCTTTAAATGTTGGATCTGCAAATCATTTAGACATAGTAAATCTTGTTGATGACCGACCAGAGCTCATGTTTGGTCCTGAAGTAGATAGTTAGACTGATAATGGGGTCGTCACACCTTTTTACATCAGCCTAAATATCCATGACTTGATATTACACAACGTTATGTTGGATTCGGGTGCCTCTCATAACTTGATGCCCAAGGTAGTGATGGAAAAGTTGGGACTCAAAGTCACCAGAACCTACAAGGATTTGCATTCTTTTGATTCCAACAAGGTTAAATGTATAGTCCTAATCAAAGACTTATGCATCACCCTAGCCCAAATTCCAGCAAAGAGTATGGTAATGGATATAGTAGTTGCGGACATTCCCCCAAAGTATGGTATGTTACTATCAAGGCCATGGGGAGATAAAATGAAAGGAAATCTGTAGCTAGACATGTCTTATGCCACTGTTCCAGTATTTGGATAACAAAGAAGACTGTACAGGGAAACTTTGATGAAACACATGGTCAGTAGTCAAGAAAAACCTCATAATTACCCCATGTACTTGGCACACTCTAACCTGGATTCTTTCATCTTATACAATGATGGTGAACTGAAAGGAAAAATTGCCCAGCTGGAAAGTGACACAACTAATCCAAAGGAAAATAAAGAAATCATTGAGGCAAGAGAGGTCAAAACTGTGGAAAGTGAGGAAATTCCAATAGATTTTTGGAGCATGGACTTCGATGGTGCAGTGTGAAAAGAGGGAGTTGGAGCTAGAGTTTGGTTACATAATCACAGATCAAGATATTCAGAGAGCCATTCCTACAAACTGAACTTCCAATGCACTAACAACGAAGTCGAGTACGAAGATTTGATGCTCGGCCTGAAACTATTGAAGAAAGTTGGTGTCAAGAAGATAATGGTAAGGGGTGATTATGAATTGATTATCAAGAAAATCAAAGGTGAGTATGCAGCAAAACATCCCAGACTTAAAGCCTATAGGAATGTTGTTTTGGATTCTCTTTAATGCTTTACTGAGATTGACTTGCAGGTAATGCCTAGGGGACAAAATATACTCGCAGATGTGCTGGCTACATCAGCATCTACCTGTAAAATCCCTTTTCGTACCACTCGCAAGTACATAGTGGAGGTGAAGTGCAGACCAACCATTCCTGACAACATCAGATATTGGCAGGTATTTGGAAATGAGGGTCAAATCGAATATTTTCTACAATGTAAGAATGATTTCAAATGTACAAACATAGATTTAGAAAATGATGATGAATTTGTAAATAAATCTGTTTTTGAGAATGGTAATATAAATAAAATAGATGCTAAAGAATTTAATGAAAATGAGGTAGATTCTGATATTCTGCAGTTGAAAAATAATGTGTTACCTAGAGGTTTAGCTCCGTTGGAAGACTTGTTTGATTTTAACGATGTAGCCAAAAAACCAAAAAATGAAGCTAGTGGTAAAGAGGTTGAAGAATGAAACATAGGAACAGAAGAAAACCCCAAAATGATAAAACTGTCTAAATATCTACCACCGGAGAAAAAACGTAAATACATTGAACTTTTTAACGAATATATAGATTTTTTTTCCTAGGGATATGAGGACTTAAAATCCTATGACACAAGTATCATAAAGCATCGGATTCCCATAAAAGAAGAACACAAACCTTTCAGGCATAAACTTAGGAGAATCAATCCCAAGTTGCTTCCCCTGATAGAGAAAGAAATCAAAAAGATGTATGATGCAAAAATTATAGTTCCCTTGAGATTTTCCAAATGGGTTTCTAACCTAGTTCCTACCAGGAAGAAAACTGGTGAGATTAGACTTTGCATAGATTTCAAAAATCTGAACAAAGCCTCTCTTAAAGACAATTACCCATTGCCCAAAATGGACCATATTTTTCAAAAGGTAGTTGGGTCTAGTAGGATTTCTTTATTAGATGGTTTCTCGGGTTACAACCAAGTCCTAGTTCACCCAGAAGATTAAGAGAAGACAACATTCACCACACCCTGGGGAACCTTCATGTATGTGAAGATGCCTTTTGTCTTGATGAATGTTGGTGCCACTTTACAAAGGGTAATGGATTTTGATTTTGTGGAAGAACTATATCTGGATGATGTGACTATATACTCCCAATCTGACGAAGAACATTTGCAGCATCTCAGATGCATGTTTGAGAAATGTAGAAAATTTGGTATTTCATTGAATACAAAGAAGTCTTTGTTCGGATTAGAGGAAGGCAAGTTACTGGTACACATAATCTCCAAGGATGGAATCAAAATCGATCCCAGTAGGATAGAAGCCATGCAGAAGGTGGAACACCCTAGGAACTTAAAAGAACTACAATCATTTATAGGAAAAATAAATTTCCTTAGAAGGTTCATACCTAAATTAGTTGAAATTATTATGAACATCACTAACATGTTGAAAAAGGATGCAAAAATCAAATGGAACATTAAAGCCAAGCAGTCTTTCGGACGGGTAAAGCATGTACTTACCCAAGATCCAGTTCTAATCATCCCAGACTATTCCAAATATTTTTAACATTTCTCTTTTACATCTTAGCACACTATAGTAGCAATATTGTTGCAGAAAAATGGTGAAGGGTATGAGCAACTCATAGCATTTTTCAGAAAAGCTTTAAGAGATGTTGCATTGAATTATAATATTATGGAGAAATAATCATTTGCTCTTGTAAAGGCTATAAAGTATTTTAGAGTCTATATTCTCCATTCTCACACAATCGCATATGTTCCAAACACAATGGTAAAAGACATCTGTTATCACTGAAATTTCGTCCGCACATGGCGACAAGAAATCCGCATCGTCAAAACAGGACAGGATTCATTCATGGCACAGGATTAATTCCACATCATTGCAAAAGGGTAAAAAACTATACAAAATGACCAAAAAATTGAAGGGCGCTTTACAGAACCAGGATTCGCGCGCGTATGCGCGTAACAGAAACGTATAATGCGTGCTCCAGCGCACGATGCGCGGTTGTTGGGCAAAAAACCCACGCGCCTGCTAAACGACGCATTTATTGAAATTGGTCGGCCTCCCAACCACTAATGGATCGGCTCCCAAGTCGATTTGACACCAAATCCGAGCTCAATCCTCATGGTGGGTTGGTCAAAGACCTAATTGTGCCCTAAAGAGCCCCTTTTCACATTCAAAAGAGGTTACATAATAACCCAATGCTTGGCTATAAAAAGCCATGAATAACCGCCATTCTCTCAAGGAATTCTATGTATTGTTATGCTGCTAAGATTGCTAAGGATTCATTCTTTGGCAATAAACATCACAAACTGCATTTCATAGGGCTTTCCACCTCTCACTTGAGTGGATAAGCTTGGAGTTCTTTCACCCACATCTTCATCTTTTCATTGTAAGGAGAGCAAGTAGTGAGGGCCTCAAGAGCCT
>JZKD02S0545221.1:1704755-1723917 GCA_000966675.3 Picea glauca
ATATTGGTCCATTTGTCTCTATTTTTCATTTGTTTTATATGCTCATAGTTTTTATTAGTTTTAGTTTAATTCTTGTTAATAGCTTTGTTGTTTTGCTTTCTAACCTTTCCTTTCACAGCTGTCATGCCTAGCAGAGCCAAACTGGGCATGTAAGCACTCTTAATTTTCTCACCTAGTGACGAATTGGGTGAAAACAACATCCTAACTCAGGATAATCCAGATGGCAGAAGAGGGAAATGGATTGCGGTCATTCTAGAATATGACATTAAAATAAAGACTATTAAATTGATCAAAGGACGGGATTTGGCCAAACTAATGGCAGAATCAAATTGTAATGCTCTAGATATCAATTTCTTGGTTGTAGTTGACGAACAGGAAGAGCAGGTGACTCCAAAGGTAAAAGAGGTATTCTTAAACTCTCGCTGGTATGTAGACCTCATTTTTGTACTTCACAACTTACAAGATCCTCCTAGTTTAACTAAGACCAAAGAAAAATTGATCAAACTGAAAGAATTAAAAATGTTGTATTCTAGAAGCTAATATTTATTGGAAAGATCCTGGTGGTAGTTTTCTTAATTGCCTGTTGAAAACTACCACCAGGAGTTCCATCAGGAGATTGTGGAGGACATCTGAGTTGGAAGACCATAGCCAACAAAATCTTAAGAGCTGGTTTCTATTGGCCTACATTCTTCGCTGATGTTCATAACAAAGTTACTTCTTGTCATAAATGCCAAGTTTTCGAAGGTAAAAAGAAGTTGTTGCCTCTTCCCATGAAATCCATATCAGTTGAAGCCCCTTACCAACAATGGAGTTTGGAATTTATTGGAGAAATACACCCATCCTCCTCAGGCCAACACAAGTGGATCCTCACAGCCACAAACTATTTCACCAAATGGATCGAGGTTGTGCCATGTAGGCAAGCTACTAACTATGTTATCATAAAAAATTTAGAAACTAATATCTTATCTCGTTTTGGGTGGCCCAGGAAAATTATAGCTGACAATGCAGTGGCTTTCAGATCCAAAAAACTCATAGATTTTTGCAGCCAATACCACATTACGTTGGGGCATTCCACAACCTATTACCCTTAGGGAAATGGGCTAGCTGAGTCCTCAAACAAAATTTTGGTGAATATCCTCAAGAAAACATTACAAGAAAACAAGAAGTCCTAGCATAATAAATTGGTTTTTGCACTATGGGAAGATAGACTGAGTAATAAAATATCAATTGTTATGTCTCCATATCAACTGGTATATGGCACTGAGGCGATTTTTCCTCCTTATCAGGGAGTTCCAGTTATGAAATTATTGCAGGAAGCTCAGGCAGAGCCTAATGATATTCAACTAAGAGTAAATCAAATGATTCAGTTACAACAATCCAGAGAAGAAGTGTACAACAGAACTCAGGTGATCCAGGAAAATATAAAAAATATTTATGACAAGAAAACCAAAGAGGATAACTTTGAATTGGGTGATCTAGTTTTGAAATGGGACTCCAGAAGTGAAGATAAAGGTAAAAATGGAAAGTTCGATATCTTTTGGAAGGGTCCTTGCACTATTCATGCCTACAGAGGAAATAATTCTTTCCTACTTAATAATAATGATGGATCAGACCTGCTAGGGGGACCTATAAATGGCAGGATGTTGAAGCATTATCTTTTGCCTCAATAGAGAGATCACCATTCCCTTTCCATTGTACATATAATTTATTTTACATGCAGTTTGTGTGTAGGTGATTATGTTCAGGTGTTTGAAGCCCATAGAGAAGGCCCTAAGACACTAAATAATGTAATCAAAATTTTCAAAATAAATCAAGTCAGATAGCAGAAGAAGCTCTAGAGGAAGTTTTTCAAGACAACAAGAAACATGATTCTTGGCACCTCACAAGGAGCATACCATCCCCAGGTGGAGGACTATTATAACCCTATAATTTATGGGATCAACTATTGATTGTAATTTTGTTCCTTTAGTGTTTTTGACTTGTAGATATTGCTACATTCTACAAAAGAAAAGAAAAGAAAAAAGAAAAGGAAAGGAAAAAGAAAAGAAAAGGAAAAAAAATGAAAGAAAAAAGAAATAAAAATGACAAAAATAAAAAGAGGGAATAAAATAAAATGGATAAAACCCCATGAAATGATAATGACTTGATCCATACAGTTTAAACATGGCCAAGTCTTTTAAATTTAAGTATTTAGGATTAGTGAATAAGCTTGACAAAACTGTCTAATCTTAGCCAAGTAATTAGGTTGGCTAGTGAATAAATTTGACCAAACAGTCTAATCTTGGTCAAATAGCCCCAAGGTAGAGTATTTTCTTATCCCAACAATATAAGTTGGGCTAAAGGTGAAAATGAGTAGGTTAGGACATAGGTTAGTTAGTTTCTCTTCAACAAAATATGTAAGATGATTGATGAAAAATGCATGATATGTACAATGGACATATCAGAGACTCATTTTCCTTCGCCTCTGCAACATCTCATCTAGCCATACGTTTCACCTACTAACGTTTGTTCAGTGTGAAGGTACTAGTGGAAATCGATGGTGCCCAAAAGTAAAAAGTCAAATGTGGAGAAAAATCCATTTCTCCCACCTCTTATCGATCTCAACCGGATCCCATTATCAGACAAAGACTATTTAATCTCAGAAACCAGGTCTGAATTCGACTTCGTCGAGCTATAGTCATGGTCTCAAGATACCTTCACAATGAAATTGGGCTCTGGGAGTCAAGTTTCCCTCTATATCTTTTTCCCTAAGTCCATCATTTTCTTGAATTCGCCCTCAAATTCCAAGCACACTACCTCCCTGATCAGAGAGCCATAGTATCTTCGTTTGGAGAAACCTTTTTACTTATTACACCCGAGGCCATCGATCAAATGATGCAGGTACCCAGAGTCAAACCCATTTCTCCCCTCACAACTGAAATTCTGACAGAAATGTATAAGAACCTGTCTTTTCCCCAAAGAGCACAAATCTTTGAGCTTTTCCTCCCACAAGATGCCCAATTTCCTAAGAAGAATCCTCCTTATCATTCCTCCATATTTTCCAAAAAGGGAAACCAGATTATATCAACACTGTGTTGTTTTCTCAGTTACTTCTCAAACGAATGGGTGGATGAACCTATCCTAGGTTTCCTGTCCCTTTTCTCTGCTGAAGAGAAAGTTTCCACCCAGTTTGATTACAATGGTTTTTTGGCCGAAAACTTGCACGAGCAACTAGAAAATTTCCCTACAGAAGGAATGTTCTGGTATTCTTCAATACTGGCCTACATGTTTATGTTCTATCAAGAAGACAAATTTTCCTTTCTCATGCGTACCATCCCCAGGTGGAGGACTGTTATAACCCTATAATTTATAGGATCAACTATTGATTGTAATTTTGTTCCTTTAGTGTTTTTGACTTGAAGCTATTGCTACATTCTACAAAAGAAAAGAAAAGAAAAAAGAAAAGAAAAGAAAAGGAAAAAGAAAAGAAAAGGAAAAAAAATGAAAGAAAAAAGAAATAAAAAATGAGAAAAATAAAAAGAGGGCATAAAATAAAATGGATAAAGCCCCATGAAATGATAATGACTTGATCCATACAGTTTAAACATGGCCAAGTCTTTTAAATTTAAGTATTTAGGATTAGTGAATAAGCTTGGCAAAACTGTCTAATCTTAGCCAAGTAATTAGGTTGGCTAGTGAATAAATTTGACCAAACAGTCTAATCTTGGTCAAATAGCCCCAAGGTAGTGTATTTTCTTAGCCCAACAGTCTAAGTTGGGCTAAAGGTGAAAATGAGTAGGTTAGGACATAGGTTAGTTAGTTTCTCTTCGACAAAATATGTAAGATGATCGATGAAAAATGCATGATCTTGATGGTGAAATGTTTTTCTAACCCCATGGTGACAAAAACAAGGGAAGCAACACACAAAACCCATAAAAAGGTCATTAAGCCTAAGTTTTTCCTCATATACTAAATTGTTCCCCGGAGATTAAAGATTCGGCCTGGATCTACGACTAAGCTTTTAGTGCCTAGATCTACGGCTCTAATGCATTTTTGGACCCCCCCCCCCCCCTCGACCGTTCTACCTTTAACGTCGAGGGGGGGGGGGATCCAAAAAAATGATTAAAGTATGCGCTCAGATCTACGGTTATCCCGCCAACGTGAAAATGGACGGTCCACAAGAGATTTTGGACCCCCCCCGACCGTTCTACTTTTAACGGTGGGGGGGGTCTAACATGATGGTTAAATAATGTGTTTGGAACAATGACTAATCTAGCTTTGTTCAGATCAATGGTCAGCAAGAGATCCCGGACCCCCCCAACCTTTCTACCTTTAACAGCGGGGGGGTCTAGAATGAAGCAGTGTCCAGGCGGGCCCAATCCCTACATGGCATCATCTCATTGCATCTTACCTCCCCACTCCAAAAATTTACCGCTTACCATTTTTCCAACTCACCACCGTCATCTAGAGATGTCACACCCCAAAACCACCCCTTGCAAGTCCCATTTCATGACCCTATCAGCATGTCCCCTCCATCTAATCGTTACGGGTCATATCTTTTTCGTTTATTTCCCAATCACCATTTTGCACATCAACCGGGTACACACGTCAAATATCCTTCACCTTTCCCCCTCATGATTTAAAGGACCCGTTGGCCATTTATTACTGGCCACATACTCGTTGTTCACTTGACATTTCCTTTTTTCGCCCACCAGATACCCGTTCACTAAATTCCAACCCAGTTTCAGTCATTCGCATTCCACTCACACTCCCTACATATCAGAGACTCATTTTCCTTCGCCTCTACAACATCTCATCCAGCCATAGTTTTTGCCTACTAACGTGTGTTTAGTGTGCAGGTACCAATGGAAATCGATGGTGCCCAAAAGTAAAAAGTCAAATGTGGAGGAAAATCCATTTCTCCCACCTCTTATCGATCTCAACCGGATCCCATTAGCAGACAAAGACTATTTAATCTCAGAAACCAGGTCTAAATTCGACTTCGTAAAGCTACAGTCATGGTCTCAAGATACCTTCACAATGAAATTGGGCTCTGGGAGTCAATTTTCCCTCTGTATCTTTTTTCCTAAGTCCATCATTTTCCTGAATTCGCCCTCAAATGCTAAGCACACTACCTCCCTGATCAGAGAGCCATAGTATCTTCATCTGGAGAAAAAAATTTACTTATTACACCCGAGGCCATCAATCAAATGATGCAGGTACTCAGAGTTGAACCCCGTTCTCCCCTCACAACTAAAATTATGACAGAAATGTATAAGAACCTATGTTTTCCCCAAAGAGCACAAATCTTTGAGCTTTTCCTCCCACAAGATGCCCAATTTCCTAAGAAGAATCCTCCTTATCATTCCTCCATATTTTCCGAAAAGGGAAACTAGATTATATCAACACTGTGTTGTTTGATCAGTTACTTCTCAGACGAATGGGTGGATGAACCTATCCTAGGTTTCCTGTCCATTTTCTCTGCTGAAGAGAAAGTTGCCACCCAGTTTGATTACAGCGGTTTTTTGGCCGAAAACTTGCACGAGCAACTGGCAAATTTCCCTACAGAAGGCATGTTCTTGTATTCTTCAATACTAGCCTACATGTTTATGTTCTATCAAGAAGACAAATTTTCCTTTCTCATGTAGAAAATGGACAAGAATAGAAAACTGCAAGCAGTAACTTTATGGACGTTGTTGCTCAGAAGAAACTCCATTGAGTTTAGTTTCAAACAGTTCATCGAGTTGTTTTATCACACAGTGGTAAGCATGCTCAGTGGAAGACCAAAACCAAGGATAAACGAGGAGATCGAAAGAGTTCTGCACCTTTCGAATCTCGTAAAGATCGGGGACTGGTTCCTATATCAGAATCACACAGAGGTCAAAGTGTATGGGTGTGAACTAGCTCCATACAAATTTCCCAAGTACGTTCCTATTCGAATATTTGCACTGGGGTATATTCATTACATGATAAACTCAAATGACATTCATTTTATGTCTCTGAAGAAAAAACAACAGATGATGATTAAAGGGAAAATAGGACCGTTTATCTGCAACAGTCGAGCTGTTGGGGAAGAGGCAGATAAACTATTAAAGGAAATGAAATTTAGCACCAATTTCATTTGGAATTATGATCCAAGTGGGATCATTGCAGAGATGAGATCCAAAAAAACAAGTTCACCTTATGCTCACACCCTCAAATCAGAAATTGAAAAGTATGTGAACCAGACAGAGTGGGAGGCAAATACTCTGGTAGATACTGAACAACAGGAATCTCCTTCAGTCTCTATTTCACATAATACCACTCTACATGTACCAAATGAAAAAAGGAAAAAAAAGGATGCCTCTCCTTTAGTCACTGAGGTATCAGCAGAATATTTTCAGGTCTACAACAAAAGACCCAAAACCACTCATGCTACTCACATGTCTGGTGAGGAAGAGCCCTACTTTGCCAAAGTGATTGAGGGAAAACATCAGCTGGTGTCCACTTCTTCTTCAAAGAAGAAGACGGATATAGTTGTGACCACCCAAAATCCACAAGGATCTATACCTCTGAACATTTTTGAAAAATATGACATGATTAAAAAGAAGAACCAGATGTTGACCAACATCACCTACGCTCAGTTTTGGAAGAAAACCTCCATAGCACAACACAGACTGTTTTCATCTTTTGACACAGAGAAAGGAAGAATGCATCTGGCATTTCTGCAAACATAGGTGCCTCAACCCAAAGAGACCACTGACTACAAAAGGTCAACTATTGTTTTTTACACCAAACAAGTCCATCCTACTAACCAGATGGATTTGCACAGACAAACTAGAGAAATGGTTTTCTCCACATTGTCACATGCTTCCTCTATGACAGCAAAATTACAGGTATCTCTAAACAATGTTTAGTCCCAATTGAAGCTGGAAAAGATATGCTCTTTTGCAAAGGATAACAGAATAAAATCCTTAAAGGATTTGGTGCTCAAGATTGGGTATGATCCCTCGAATGTAAAAGCAACAGAGGAGATGTTAAAGAAAAATAATGTTGACATTGCATCTCTGAGAAAGCAGCTGAAATTTCCACAAACAGAGGATTCACAAGCTAAAGAAATAGCTGAGATAGAAGATGAGAACGAGGAATTGTTGAAACTAATCATGCAGCAAAACGCACAGATAAAGGAAATGGTGGCAGAATTGGAAATTTTATTGAAAGAGAAGGAAAAATCAACCCCAATGGAAGTCATTCTATTGAGTGTAGTTCCCCTTGCGGAAGTCAATACAACAGTTGTTCCAACAACCACTACAGCAGAAATTCCATCGACAACTCCATTGACAGCACTGGAAAAAATTGTGGAGCTAGCAAAATCCATGGAGGAGATGACTCTACAGGGAACAGAGATCAATAGGCTGAAAATGGAGGTTGAAAGTCTCCAGGAACTCAAGTCTTCCTTCCAAACAAGTTACAACATTGAGAGACAAGTATACGAGAAGATCAAGCATGAAATACAACAGCTTCAAAAACAAACAGTGGTAGGTAAGACATTAGCAGAAGCTAAGGAAAATATATGGACAGATATCTCCAACCCCATAAACAAAATTTGGCCCATGGTGAAAATCATGTTCCAACAATATGATCTGGTGCTGAAGAGTAGGTAGGCCATCGACGGGATAAGAGGAGAGCTGGGTGAAATTCCCTTGGCAGCTAACGAGATCATCATGTTTCTGAATTCAAAAACCAAGGAAGAGCTTGAAACAATGAAAGTTGAAGACAGAACAGAGACTATTCTCAAAGTCAAAAGGGTGTTGAACAAAAGAGGATTAATGTTGCAGTTGGAGGAGAAAGATCAGAACATGGACATTGGAGTTCAGAGGTTTTTTAACAAGATTAAGGCCTTACAGAAAAAGGGCCTTCCTGGCTTACTTGTCCTAAATGATAAATTGATGACCTTATCCAATTATAAGCAAAAGATTACCACCGTGGCCAAAGACTGTTCCAAGTTCTCAGGGATACAGGGAAGCATCATAGGCAAATCATTCTTGGAGACTTTGTAGCCTGACCTCAACATACAGCACGAAATCATGTACATTTTCCTCACCAAGCTGACTTTTGCTAAGTATACCAAGATGGATGAAATATACCGCCAGTTATTGAAATTTACCATCCCCAGTACACAAAGATGGGATGAGTTGTGTGAATTGATTGAGTAAAGATAAAGGTCTCGTCCAAGTTAGCGTCCAGTGCAGTCAAAGTCATATGAATGACTCACCAACGGTCTTCCTCAAAATCAGCATGAGATATTCGATGCATCATCATCAATTCCTATATTTTTGTATCTTGTTATCTAGATAGTTAAAATTAGCATCTTCCACGTCCTGATCATTGATGACAGGGTTGCTTGTAATTTTGATTATAAATACTTCAAACTTTGAAGTACTGAGGGTTGATCTTTACACCTGAGCAAGTTGTAATCGTTGTAATTTTTATCAAGAGGTCATTCCAATAATACAAAGAGACGTTTCATAGGATTCCTGCGTGTTAGATGTTGGTGAAGTTTCCTTTGTCTTCATAAAATGTTTCCTTTCTCAATTATCATGTTGTTTTTCTAATCTAATATTTAAAAGAAGTTAAAGTTGCAGAATTTACCATCGCGTACTCTGTTCCTAATATTTTACAGATTTAAATGTTTTCCTTCTAATGTTATAACGAATAAATTCTCAATTTCTTTTTTGTTTTAACTGATATCTCACCTTTTCAGCAGTCCATCATTTTATTTCTAAAGAATCTAGAAGTTTCACTACCTTTCCCTGTAAAACAAATCTTCTAAAAAACTGTCCTTTGATCTCCATTTTTATAAAACAGACCCCATAGCCCAATGGAAGCATAAGTGACATCTAACCATTTTATTAAAAAAAAACAAACAACTCGGTACTATTCTTTTTAACTAGCCTAAGATCTGAAAAATCCAAAAAAATCTAAATCTTACATAGAGATCCCTCTCTGAAACTGGTAGGGCTAGATCCCAGTTTCGAAGTGGTTGGTTAAGGTTACCTCTTGTAAATTTCTTCTGCCCATTTACAACCTTTGGGAATTTACAGAGTGCTAACAGTACCTATAATGAATAAATCTCTGAAAATATTATACAATGTTCTGCAGTGTTTTTTGTGCAATTCCTCCAAGTGTCACTACTTGGAACCTCTCAGAAAAGGAGTTATAGTAAAAATGGCATACCTTGTTGAATTCTGAATTATTCTAGAGAACGACCTTGTAGAGTGTGCCACACACAGAATATTTGTTGAATGGATCTGAAAATGTTGCACAGCATACTACATACTGTAATATAACCAACACATTTGATCTTATGAAATTTGGATCTGTTATGAATAAGTTATGATGTTTTACTCGAAATAATTGTTTTAGACTAGTTTTAGGGCTAGCCACAAACCCTATTTTCCACAGAGTGTAACTCCAAAAATACAATGACCCACAAGATGAATTTTTTACCATAGATACTTGGATATTTTTCCTTAATGGAATATCAATTTCACGGTCTGAAGCATCCTAGAAAAATAGTTATTGTGAAAATGGTGAGATGACCTGTAAATAACATATCTTAGAAAGCATCATCAAAAGAATTTATCTTCCCTTGAATTTCGGTCTTCTTTTCTTCACCTTCCCTCCGAAATTTGGCTTATATATCGTTTGGTTACCTCAGTCACCTATAGATATTCAATATTCTCAAGTGTGATTAAAATAAGAGAGCTTTGCCTCTTATTTATACTCTCCAAGTAGCTTCCTTAGAAGCATATTCTAGGTCACTTTTCCCACATTCCTTGTTTTAGGGTTAACCCACTTCTAATTTCTCCATTAACTTTGTTATTTAAATAATTTATTTTTTATTAACTTTGAATTATAGTACACTCATCACTTCACTTTATTATTTACCTTATAAAATCTCTTAAACCACTTTGACTACTTTGACCTTTGGGGCTTCAAGCCAACATATGAGGGTCCTCCAACTTCGTAAGGCCATAACTCTCAAACCGTGAGGAGTTATGCGATGTTCCACATACCACCAGAAATGGCATGACATGTACTATCCATATAGAATAGTATTACCTACAAATATATAAAAACTCATACTGTTATACATCAAACAAACTTGGGTCCATTAACCAAACCTGGGTTCTCTGTTGGCACAGGGGCAGACCCGGGGTTCAATGCTTCAAAAATGCACCAACAAAACCTTAACTACCAACCCTTTCAGCAACACCTGTGAAGAAGATGAAGTCTCACCCGAGGTAGAGGCAGGGGTGGTTGTAGGACTCAAGTGTCTACAACATAGATGGAACACAGATTTGTGATTACAACACTCTAACAAAGAACTTAACAGTTATCATTCATTTGTTTTTAACCTTTATTCACACCGCAGATAAAACCCTAATTACATAACAACGTAGTATTCAATAAGATCTAACACATCCAATCACTAAGCACATAGAAATAGATCAGATCTAGAATTCATTCACATTATTAAGCATTAAGCTATTATATCAGATGCATCTAATCATACATAAATATAACAACACTAAGCATAAATCACACCAATCACACAAAGAAACCATAACACAAGATATACGTGGTTCACCCCCAACGTGGGGCTATGTCCACCAACTCTTCTTCTTCTTTATTGTCTTATGTCAATCTCTTTACATGCATACAGACTCAAACCCAACTCCACATAATACAAGAGATCTGGGAACACCTCGCCAGATCCTCCTTCCCCAAGTAGAACTAGGAACAGAGCCTTACACAGTCTGCCCACAAAGAACTACAGATGAATTGCTCTTAGCCTTGCAAGTCTTCACATACAATATGCATAAAGCCTCTTACAATCACTTGCACTCAGCATAGCACCGCATACACCCCCTACTTGCATTGCCTATATTTCTATTTATACTTTACAAAATGAGCCTAAGCGTGGGTAAACTCATGGGTTGACATCCCATACCCGTTACATAAACCCAAAAACCCAAAAAGTGCAAAAAGGTGGCAAGATCCCGTGATCTCTGCTCCGCCTTCAACCAGCCCGTCGAAGTCCCAAAATTGGTCAAACATGACCAGCGTTTCCACAAATCTTAGTCAATGGCCAACATGCCCCCAACACTCACCTGTGACTCATCCCGAGTCACTCTGATCTGGGTAATTCTACCTCAAATGCCTCATTGGCTTGAGCTGCTTCGACGTGTTGCTTTGCCAGAGCCTCCTTTTTGGTGAACTCCTGAATAAATTTATCGTTCACATGTCCTGCCAAGCGCTATTCCACTAAATTGACCACTTGTTCTAGTTGTGCACATTGTCCTTCAATTTCCTAAAAAATTGTGCAAGCTTCATCCTGTACTGGCTGGAGCCTCTGGGTCACTTCCATGACTTTACTCTGGATGGCATGGACCTGTTGCGGAACCGTGCGTTGTTCCTAGGATATTTTCATTCTCTTGACCACTGACAGTGGCTTCAACTATGCTTGCACTAATGTTGCTTATTTTTTTGCTTCCTTAAGATGTGACTCTAATGTCTTTAGTTCAGGGTCCTCTACAAGGCGCTTGTAGTTCTATGCACTTCGACTGCTGAGTTGTTTGCATTCCAAGGCTAATGCCTTGATTCTCTCAACTACACTCCTTGCAGTTTCCTCTCTCTGATCTCGCACTTCCTGCAGAGTGTTTGGCATTGCTTGTAACTCCATTTTTGCTACTCTTTGTTGAAGTTGTTGAATGGCTTCAACAAGCTTCTCCACTTGGCTCTCCACTGGGTATTCTTCTATCTGTTCTAAGCCCTTCACAGAGAGAAGTGCTCTAGTGAATGCTTATTTAACTCCAACCTACTCCTCGACAAGTTATTCTTACTCTTTATGAATTTTCACTCTATCCTCTGTGAACTTCATCTGGAGGTCATCTTTTTCCTACTACGCAACCTGACGTTGCTCTATGGCTTCCTCCTTTGCTTGATTTAGGACCTCTGTGGCCTGTTCTTTTTCCTCCTGGACACGATGAAGGTGAGCTTCGGTTGACTCTGCTATTCTGCATAGCTAGGGAGGCTCATCTCCCAATTCAATTCCTGCAGATGGCAGTGGCACAGTAGACACTGGACGGCTGGAGTAGAGGGCTTGTTTCACCCCTCTCAGTTCTGCTTCGTTCCTATCATACATGGTTTTTTTATTTTCTTCGCTTCTCTGTAAGATATCCTCTGAGGTGTCTGACACAACAACAATGATGGAGTCAATGTCATCCATCGTGAGCGCATTCTGAAATGGTGGTTTATTGGATTTTGATTTCTTTCAGGATGTAGGTTTTTTGGGGGAAACCTTTCTTTTCTTGGATGGCTCAGCCTCATCAGTGGGATCCTTAGGTGGTGTTACTTTTCCCTGCTTCTGCTTGTCTTCTTCCCCGTTTTCCTCTTTGTTTTATAATTTTCCACCCCCTCCTTCGTCAGCTGAATCTGAAGTAGCTTATTCTGATGCGCTATTCAACTCCTATACCTTTTCCTTATTTGTATTATTTCTACTATTGTCGGGTACATCATATTCTTCTTGAATGACCACAGGACTTCCGATGAGGCTGAGCTTGGACAATTATGTCTGTTTGACTATTATAAGGAATTATGTAGGCCAGTCCTTAGTTATTTCTTCCATGTCCCCCTCTGTGAGATTATATTAGGATTGTATCTCTTCTTTATGTTCATCTCCATGCACATTGATATAAATAAAATGTCTATCTGCGTGGAACTTTGCAAAGGGCCTGAACTTGTGCAGGGTATTCGACGTCATGCGAGGGAAAGACTCAATAGCCCTCTTGAGAAGTAGGTAATAGGTGTGGAAAACTGCTTTTGACTGCCATTGTTTCTCCATGTCGCTTGAATACCAGATCGTAGTGAATTTCATAGCTAGGGGTTCGAATGGATCAATTTCAGAGAAGGTCACTCCTTCTGGCATCTCCCAAGAAATGAAGGTGATAAGGATCAGCAGCCAACTGAAATATAACTCATAGCCCTGATCTCGAGCTTCATGACAGTCTTGTCCTAACTGGTTGACGAGGTAGGTCACCCAATTCATTTGTATCCCTTCCACGCATTTTCCTGCAAGGTCAACAATGAACCCTGTGACCAGCGTGGGTCTGTTTTTCCAAACTAGCATACCAACAATCAACTGGCAGGCTAGGCGCACTACGCCATTCTGTATGGAGGCTACCTTGTAGTCTCGCTTTCCCTTCTCCACATCACCATAGGTGTCCTTGATTTTATGTGCCAGGGCACGGTCTGTAGCCTTCCCTGGGTAAAAGTCTTGTGGGTCTGGTCCTTGCATGCTTAATTCGGTGATCCTATGGATCATCATCGGATCTATGGTGATGCATTTGTCCAGCCACAAATAACTATTTTGGAAGCACGAAATCAGGATCTTAACGCACACACTAACCTCCTGATGCCTTCCAAAGTGTGGTAACTTCATCACATTAAGGATCATGGACCTCACGAGGTCCATGGTCCATGGCTGGGGGATGATCTTCGACTTCTTCCCCTTTGTCTTGGTTAAATACTTATGAGGTGCAAGAATCCCGTAGTTTTTGCGGTCACCTAAGTTATAGTCGTTGATCTTCAATGTCAGAATCTTATCCAGCTGTGGTTTTACTACGTGTATCCCCTTCGAGAGGTATGTAGAGATCAAGGTGTAGTCGAAGTCCCTCAGGACATTGTCTCAACTCACCGTGCCAGCCAGAGGTAGGATGTAGTCGGGCATGATTGATGGGATGAGCTTCGCATTCACCAATTCATCACTATTCTTGGTTCATTTCTTGATCACAGCTCGGGATGGTCCAAATCCACGAGCATTCGATGGGGAGGCTTGCACTCCTCACGTCAATGAAGCATGAATTCCTGCGAACATCACCTTCTCAGCCATGAGGTCGATTAGAATTTCTTCGACGAACTTTTCTACTGCACTAATGTCATTCAACATGCACTCTCAAGATCAGGTATCTTAGGTCGATGATCAAACACTCAATGTAACAGAATGGATGGAGAGGTCTCAAATAGGCACAACATGACAACAATGAGTTCTCTATGGGCTCGGATACAATTCACAAAAGTCTTCTCGATGCAACATTCGATGGGTTAAATAGACAACATCATAACAAATCCTTCCAACAGGTAAGAGAGCCTTCATCAATGTGATTTCATCCGTTAGGGCGTGGTCCCAATGGTCCAATGGTGAGCTTCCCGGCCATAACTACATTTCTAGTCATTCAGGAGCATCGGTCTAACGGTTGGGATGCCTCCAACGGTCATATTTATCTTCCATGGCTAAGTGTCGATATGTGTTGTTCTGCTATTCCGGCGAGGTTGAAGTTTTGTCTATCTTCCTTCTGTGAAGTTGTTTCTAGTACCTCTTGCAATTTTTCTAGCTTTGCTCTCTTCTCACTGGGCTTTCTAGCCTTCTTCCCTGTGATATGAGTTACTGGGTTCCTCTTTCCATTCTGATTCTTGTATGTACCTGACATAGTAACTCCGCGCTCATGAGATTCTTTCATAGGTTTTGGGGGTAATACTTATTTTCTTTCTGGAGTAGATGCTCTGCTCTCCTGCATGGACAGGTGTTTCAAGTCTTCCTGCATTCTTTTAACTTCGACAAGAAAGTATCTGGCCCTAAGTATCCTCGACTTGTCCTCCTTCTCTTCTATTAAGCGTGTTATTCTCTTAGCCATGAAATCCCTTAGTTATTGTTTTTTCTGTTCTATAGCTTCCTCTTCTTTTTTTCTTTTGACTTGATCTTTCTCAATCCAGGTTCTTCCTAGCAAAAGAGCAAATGGAGTGTTGTTCTCAACAAACTTAATAACCTCAAATTATTCCTTTGTCGAAGTGTCATGAGTAGTCATAGGTATATGGGTAAGTCTTCCACATAGGTTTATCAATTTTCCTTTAAACAATCCTATTCCTCCCAGTGAAGGAATCATAGCTGGCTTTCCCAAAATTTCCCAAGTTCTTTATGTCATGATATTCACTTGTGTTCCTGCATCCAATACACTGTCTATGTTGAAGTCTCCTATTCTTGTTTCTATGCGCTCTTTCTCTTTTAATATATATGATAAGTTGATGTCTCTATGATCATTCATGGTTTCTTTCATCTGTAATAATATAGTCTCTGATTCTTCCTGGGGTTCTAGCATATCTTTAGTCTCTTGACCTTTCTCATCGTTCTCTTGTCTCGTACTCATATTTTCAACTTTAGCAACCATTCTAGGGAAATCCAATACTTCATGATCCATAGATTTACAACAAAGACAAATAGGATCTCTACCAGGGCATTCCTTAGAAAGATGTCCCGGTCTTCTACAACTATAAAAAAGAGTTAATCCTCTCTTTCTCTTAAATGATCCCCAACCTTTCCTATACCATGCACTGGTATCATAGTGATGAACCTGCAAAAATTTATTTCTAGGATCTTCCATCCACTTGTTAGTCCAAACATTCTTTCTATGAAGAGGAATAACATATATTTCACTATTTCTATCATATCTATTCATTTCATATCCTCTTTCTTTCTTCATACCTTTATCAGAGCACAAATATTTAATATCTTACCTCTTTTCCTCAGATCAGACTACTTTTCTTAGCACATAGATTCACAAGTCAAGTAGGATACTGTGCACTAGGGAAACAAATCTACACACAAATATTTCTCCTTTCTTCAGTTCCCAGCAATCACAGTTTCAGGTCCCAACAACGGAACCATTTTTTGGAACAGGGGCAGACCCGGGGTTCAACGCTCCAACAACGCACAAAAAAACCCTAACTATCGGCCCTTTTGGCAACACCTGCGAAGCAGATGAAGTCTCACCCAAGGTAGAGGTAGGGGTGGTTGTAAGACTCAAGTGTCTACAACCTATCTAGGACACAAATCTGTGATTACAAAACTCTAACAAAGCACTTAGCAGTTATCATTCATTGTTATTTAACATTTATTAACACCGCAAATAAAACCCTAATTACATAATAGCGCAGTATTCAATAAGATCTAACACATCCAAGCACTAAGCACATAGAAATATATCAGATATAGAATTCATTCACATTATTAAGCACTAAGATATTATATCAAATGCATCTAATCATACATAAATATAACAACACTAAGCATAAATCACATCAATCACACAAAGAAACCATAACATAGGATATACGTGGTTCACCCCCAATGTGGGGCTACATCCACCAACTCTTTTTATTCTTTATTGTCTTCTGTCAATCTATTTACATGCACAGAGCCTCAAACCTAACTCCACATAGGAGAGGAGATCTACGCACACCTCGCCAGATCCTCCTTCCCTGAGTAGATCTAGGCACAGATCCTTACACAGTCTGCGCACAAAGAACTACATATGACTTGCTCTTAGCCCTGCAAGTCTTGACATACAATATGCACAAAGCCTCTTACAATCACTTGCACTTAGCATAGCACCACATACACCCCCTACTTACATCACCTAGATTTCTATTTATATTTTACAAAATGGGCCTAAGCATGGGTAAACCCATGGGCCGACATCCCATACCCGTTACATAAACCCAAAAAGTGCACAAAAGGTGGTGAGATCCCGCGATATCCACTTTTCCTGGCGCTCCGCCTTCGACCAACCCGTCGAAGTCCCAAAATTGGTCAAACATGACCAGTGTTTCCACAAAACCTGGTCAAAGGACAACATTCTCCATCTTCACATGGTCATAACTCTCTAACCGTGAGAAGTTATGTGATGTTCCACATACCACTGAAAAATGGAATGACATGTACTATCCATATAGAATAGTCTAACTTTCAAATATATTAAAACTCATTCCATTATACATGAAACAACCTTGGGTCTATTACCCAAACCTTTGTGCCACTGGAATTCACTACCAGACTTTCTCCAAGGGTTGACATCAATCTACATTATCACTCTCCAATGGTTGACATCAATGAAAACCAACAATCCATCAACCTAAGTCAATTGTCTAACAATATCCCCCTTTGGCATTGATGGAAACAATTAGTCATGATAACATTCATGCTTATACTCCTCATCATTGTTTCTATCTCTCTCCCTTTGACATCAATGGTAAAGGGTATCTCCCTTTGGGGCTGCTCCCCATGACTGAATTCTCCTCGGGGTTTCTCCCCTATTTACATTCCTTTGATTTTTCTTTGTGTTTATAAGACTCTGATTACTCTCTCTCCCTTCATATGAATAATATCTCCCCCTTTGAAAAAATTTATCACTCTGAAGTCATATCGCTCATTCTTCCCTTGTGACAATTGCTCCCCTTGGAAACATGCCTCTATGCTCTCTCTCCAAGCATTTACCTTTGCATATGATAAATCTCCCCCCCTTTGTCCTATTTATGGTGATTCCTCGGGTACATCTAAGACATATAAGATAATAACTCAAAAGCATTCATTTTGGAGTATAAATTACTCCTAGTCTCTGGCGAAGATACTCAAGGGCTTCCCATGGAAGCGGTTTTGTAAAGATGTATGCCACTTGTTCTTTTGTTCCCACATATTCAAGTCTGATGTTCTTCTCTGCAACATGTTCCCGTAGAAAGTGATATTTGATTGGAATGTGCTTCGTCTTGGAGTGCATCACCGGGTTCTTTAAGATATTGATGGCTCTTGTATTATCACAATATATTGGAATGGGCTCATCATACTCAACTTGTATATCTGTCAAATTTTGTTTCTGTTATCACTGAAATTTCGTCCGCACATGGTTACAAGAACTCAGCATCATCAAACAGTGATGAAGTCATCCATGGACCTGAATTAACACCAAAGAATTCATAAAAAGGGTAAAAAACTATACAAAGTAGTGAAAAATTGAAGGGAGCTATGAAGACACTGGGCGCGCGCGCACATGCGCGGAACAGGAATGCAGAAATCGCACACATGTGCATGATGCATGACTGTTATCGCAAAAAGCCGCACACCTGCTAAACGACGCATTTATGAGAGTGGTCGGCCTCCCACCCACTTATGGTTCAGCTCCCAAGCCGATTTGACCCTCAAAACTGGACTGGATTCAATTGGATGGCTAGTCAAAGACCTAGAAATGCCCTAATTAGCCTCTTTTCACACTACAAACTGGTTGAACAATAGCTCGAAGGAATGCTATAAAAAGGCCATGGATACACTTCATTTTTCAAGGAATTCAAAGTAATGTTATGATGCCACTATTCTCTTGGGGAATCCATCCTTGTCAAAGAGTATATTTGCACCATTGCATTGGGCAATCCATCTCACCCATTGAGTGGATTTGCAAAGAGTTCTTTCATCATTTTCCATTTTTCTTTGTTGTAAGAAGAGCTTGCTAGTGGGGGTCCAAGAGCCCTCCCTTGGAGGAAGAAGGGACTCATAGTCCCTTTTCTTCTTGGTGTATTGTTTCACTAATAGATCAGCCTCATCATTGGCGACATGGATCTTATGGTTCTTTTTGTTTCTATGTCCCTATGCTCATGAATTTAGTTGTTATTGCATTTCTTAGTTTAATTCTTAATTGTAGTTTTTTATTTCTTTCCCTAACTCTTTTCCTTGCAGCTGTCCTGCTCAGCAAACCCAACTGAGTTTGCAAGCACCTCTATTTTCTCACTAAGGTGGCGGAAGAGGCATAACAGATTGGCGACTCCACTGGGGAGAGGTATCAATTTCCTACCCCATTTGGGTTTTTCTTGCTCTTCTTTTAGTTTGTTTAACTTGCAGGTACACTAACTGGCCTAAGACAACCTGCCACACAGCCAATTCCAAGTTGAATTGAGAGAAATCCATTTGGATTTTTCATTCTCAGTCGTGTGTCATATATGCATGGGTTTTTAGGCCCACAGACACACATCGTGCGCACATGCGCCTGATTCATAGCTCTGTTCTGCGCACGTGCGCTTGTTGACTTTTCTCTGTTCGCGCACATGCACTCTGTGCGCCTCTATCTCCACTGAGACCCGTGCATCTGTGCTAAAAATTCACATTGTAAAATTGTTGAGATGTGGGGAAGGCCATTTTCCTTGTTAAAAATGATTTCAAGCATGTTTTAAAGCTGCACCACACTTAGTCCCCTCATCATATAAATGGGTTAGTCAAAAACACATAGGCACTTAGGAGGATAAAATCAATTTCCCTTCT
>JZKD02S0545221.1:1723967-1752166 GCA_000966675.3 Picea glauca
TGTGAAACAATTTCATCTCCCTTAAAAACATTAAAACCTTTAGGAGAGGACAACAACCCTTCTTGGGACTCCTCTTAGTTTACTTTTTCAAACACATCTTAATATTGTAACGGGCTCATACATGCCCACATGCTACAAAGATAGGATAGTGTTTCAATTTTTCTTTCTTAGATCAAATCACTAGGGAAGTTTAAAGGTTTTGTAATGGGCTCATACATGCCCACATGATCAATCTAGGATAGTTTCAAAGCTTTTCTTAGATTACATCACAATAGGGAGTTAAAGGGATAGTAACAGACCCACATGTCCACATGCTAGATTCCTAGGGACTTTTGAATTACACAAGGTTGTACCAAAGGCACTTGGTTAATTAGGTAATCAAACACTTGTAAGGACCAAGTGAAGTCCACATGCAGCAAGGTGACATCTAATTCACTAAAAATTGGCACACTTATCACTCACATAGCTTCTTCTTGAAATGTGGAGGTCAAAGTAAGTTTCCTCCCATTTCTTGACGAAACTATCCATTCCCATTTTAATCAACGAGGTTGGTTTGCACCCCCAACCTCCCAAAACATATACATATAAAATCTTTCTAAAAACTCATTAAGTTTTCCTCCACAGGAGGTGACAAAAGAAATTTTTTAGTCTAGGTAGGATTTCGGGGATAGGCATCCAAATAACTCCCTGTTATTTGGTTCTCACATTGTCAAAACCATAGAAGTTGTCAAATAGGGAACTGAAAATCCTCCAAGTCAAGTGTTTCTAATACCATAAGGCAGGGAGATACCCATGAAGGGTTGAAGGCCGAGGTCTGGTTTTTTTGTGCGTCCCCACTTGAGGCACCCACCTCTTGGACGGGATCCAGCCCGTGACCCATTTCTTAGGCCAAAAATGTAAATGTTGCACTTTGACCGAGGTACCTAGTAACCAAATTTTAGGACATCTACCTAGGTGGCAATTGTGGGTTGCAATTGCACCTTGATTGAATTTTGTGTGGCTATTGGGAAATATCGCTAGCTCTTTCGGGATATGCCCCCTTTACCCCTCATTATAACCAATTATTTCATCCTTCACTAGTTTCTCTTCCAATGACTTCAGACCCCACTATTGAGTACTATTGGAAGGTCCAGTACTATTTGAGAGGAAGAACGTTACGTCTTCTAGGACACAAGCATTTGTTTTTTTTTTTGATCCCCCACGTAGACAAAACCCACTTACCCACATATATGCTTCTTTTTCAAAAAACATTTTATGTATGATGCAACTCTAATTACAGTTTGATTTGGATATGTATATTGTGTAAACATTCAACGAAAAGGCTCGTGTTTCTATATTACTCTCACCACTCTTTGCACACATTCACACAGCTAGTCGGACATCATAGGGGACCCACAGAACCCCCGTCATTCACGACACTTGCTAAACCTCCCTCCTATCTTAGGGGGAGTGTCTGGTGTTGCCCACTCATTGGCACCTCCTTCACACACTCCTGTGAGTGCTACTTTTTTAGGATCATCTTTGCTCGGTTCTACATTACTTGGGTCCACTTCCCAAGGTCATCCATTCACCCGCTCTCCTTTGCATGGAAGCAGGGGACCAACTTCCTCTCAAGGAGAAAGCACCAACCCACCTAGCCCCCCTCAAGGGTTAGGTTCACAACACACTCACACCATGGCCGGAGTTAATCCTCCCCCCCCACTACAGATGCCATATTTGGCCTCTCTCAACATACTAGATCTTAGAAAACTCACCAATGATCCTATATTGCATGATCCCACATGGCCTACAATGCCCACCAAACTACCTTCATACATACCAAATTTTGAAGGAAAGGCGGGTGACAACCCTGCCAACCATGTCATGATATTTCACCTATGGTTCTCTTCTAATAGTATTATGGATGATTCCATCAGACTGTGATTATTTCAACACACACTCACTAGCCCATCGGCCAAATGGTATGTAGAAGAAAAATCAGGGTCCCACGCAACTTTTGAGTCCTTGGCCAAAGCATTCTTGACCTTCTTCCAATTACCAATCCACCATGACAATGCTCTAGAACTACTCTCTAATTTCAAACAAACCTCAGCCACACATATCGCTGACCACATTCACGAGTGGCCTAGGCGACATAGTTTGTGCAAAGAAGAAACCACCAAGAAACAGTGTCTCGACTGGTTTCTTAGATCACTCGTCTCTCTCCTCGGTAAGGATGTAGCTTCCACCTTCCCTCAATATGAAGAGGAAGCCATCAGTAAGGCCCAACAGTATGACCTCATCTATGCACAGTCAGGGTACTTATAAACTGCACTTCCTGATCTTCCAAAACCTGTGCCATTTGGCCAAGACAAACCTGGGATGTCTCACTCAGCAGACGGACTGATTAGGACCAACACTCACCACGGTCCACAACCCCAACCCCCACCGATGTATGGAACACCTCAATACCCACCGGCATATGGGGGCACTCCGTATTACCCCCCACCCCCTTACCAACAATCATACCCTGTTGTTATACCTCCACCCATCAATGGACCACCGTCGTCACCCCCCATACATCCACCTATTCAAACAAACTATGGTACCCCCTCTACCTTAGATTATAGTACTAGTGAAATAACTACGCCTTCATATGTACCTTATGGATCGTTACCACCAAAGAATCCATACTTCCCATTTCTTGGTCCCCCACAACCCATGGCTCCCCCACATCCTCATGCGGGGGTGAATTTTGTTCAACCCTCTGTCATTCACCAATACCAAAATTTCGAACAGTTGAATACGACTAATCCAACCCATCTGTCAAACAATGCCAAAAATAAAGGATGGCACAGGAATAACAACAACCCAGGTCAAGGCGAGAATCAACCCGCACAACACCAATCCACTGGGAGCAACCAGAACCAAGGGCATCAAAACCCCCAGGGAGGAAATAATAATAAGCGCCAAGGGAGAAATAACAATAATGTTAAAACCAACTTCCCTTGTTCCCTTTGTGGTGATTTCATCCATTACACTCATCATTGCCCCCAAATCGTTGATTTCAAACGGTTGAAAGACTCTGGTAGTCTTCCCCATCCTCCAGCACCGCCTGCCCCTCAGCAGGCACCACAACAATACGTGCAACAACCCCCTCCTGTCGTGCTGCAAAATCCTATTCCACATCAAGGTGTGATAAACACCCAACAGAACACACAACACCCCCCACCTCAGGTGGGACAATACCTCAACCCCAACAATCCAACAGATCACACAATTCTCCTCACTAGTGAGGAAGAAATCCTTCTGTAAACACGTAATCGTCAGTATCATGCACCCGCTGAGTCTCCTCCCATCCCTCCAAAGAAAAACCCTACACCGATGGGACCCCCGTTGGTGATTCCTCGCCCTACCACCGAGCCACCTCTTTGCATCCCTCGCATCCCATTGTGTAGGAATGTCCACAACCCACAGGCTAGGGCAGCTCATAACTATAGTTTGGTAGACGACTTAGCACAATCCCCGACTGCCATGTCAGTTTTGGAGGTCCTCCAGACTTGTCCTACTCAGTGGAAATCATTACTTTCTGCCTTGGGGGCAGTCGACCCCGCAGATACCCGGCTCATTACCTTTGATCTTGACAGCGGAGAACCTCGTCTTCCCACCTTGATCACTTTTCAAATACCAGTAAAAATACGGAACATCACATTTCATCGATGTATCATCAATGAAGGTGCATCTACATGCATTATTTCCAAAACAGTATGGCAGAAGCTTGGTTCCCCCGAACTCATACCCTCTACCATCACCTTACGAGCTTATGACAGGCAACCATCATCTCCCGAAGGGCTCTTCCAAAATGTCCCCGTCGAACTCGGGGGCAAGACTATTCTCATCGATATAGAAGTTATCGATGCCCCACTCAATTATAATATCTTGTTCGGTCGTAGCTACATGCACGCTATGAAGGCAATGGCATCTTCCGTCTTTCGAACAATGATTTTCCCTCACAATGGGAAGATTGTTACTATTGACCAAGTCTCACATTACGAGCCTAATCCATCTGCCAACATCCATAACATTCTTCCTCTCATCCACACAAGCCATGATGCATACCCACTCGTCGAGATGGGTCCTGGAATCTTCAAAGATCCATCCTTGTTAGGAACTTACCATGGAGCACCACCACTCCTTCATCCTTCCAATCAAGTATGTGTCGTATCATCTAACGGAACTCACACAGAGGATACCCTTCCTCCTACCGAGGTTTCTATCATATCTGACGTCCCACTTGTCACAACACCCCCCCCACAAGAACCTCCTACACACTCGTCGACCCCACCGGTCCACGATTCCACCTCTCCCCAAGAACATATCCCAGTTTGGGAGACAGTTCCCCAAGCCATCACCCAAATTCCCTTCTTTTACCCTCCACCAGGCATCGAAGATTTTCAGGTAGCCGCAACGCTCACCCTACCTAATATGGTGTTAGCAATCCTAGTTTGGTATTTACACCCACCAGAGATGGTCCCTCGACCATCCCTTCCGCCCCAAAAAGAAGGAATATTCATGATGATTCTCATTCTTACTCCAACCACACCCCCACTCACTAACCCCCCTACCACAGCTGGGGGTAGGAGAAAGAGTAAGGAGCCCACAACTCCACTTCCTCCATGCATCCCACCACCTTGTGCACTATGTGAGAAAGAGGGACACCCAACCAATAACTGCTCATCTCTACCAGAGTTACAGAATTTGATTCCACTCAATCACACTCCCCCAACACTCGCCATTACATCCAGTCCTGCCACTACCACCCCCCCTTCCAGTAGTAAAGGGTTGCGGACCAAATTCACTTGTGTTATATGTTCAGAATATGGACATTATACCCACCATTTCCCAGCACTGCCAGGCTTTCGGCAGACATTAGCCGCAGTATGCAAGAACTTCCAGAGCAACCCCATTCCTGCTACGTCCTCCTCAACAAATATCACTGACATCCGTTATGTCACCACTTCAGTCAATGAACGTATGAGATGCCCTTTCTCTCTATGTGACTCATTAGCTCATTTTACATACCAGTGTCCTATGATCCTTGAATACAGGCAACGTCAATTGACCCTGCTTCATCAACCCACAGAGTCAATAATTAACATTACCTCATCACTAGAGGATCTTCATGTCATTTCTCATGAACCCGAGGCCCTTCCAATGCCTCCCTGGTTCTTAAACGACTTATCTGAGGATTCACCCCCCAGTGCCCCCAACTCTCCCGAACATTCCCCTACGAACATTTTACACCCAACTACCACAGGTACCCCTCAGTACTTTAATATATGGTTTATGTCGAGTGAACCCTCATCATCTCCTAACATTGTTCCCTCTGCTTCTTCCTCACCAGGGGGCAACCACATGACCACTGTCACCAATATCACTCCTCATAACCCCTTGTATTCCAGTCACTTCCAATGCAACGAAGAAATACTTGAAGAGTTAAACCACCTGGACTCTCCCTGGGATGTGCTACACCACTGCGCACTCCTCTTTCCACAGGAAGCCTCCGCGCCTCCTAACCAACACCCCGTTTACACGGTCAAAACCAAGGATTTTATCCCATCAGGGCCTATCGACTGGTTCAAAAACCCCATTCCTTCCCCTGATGATTTTGAAGAAGGCAACATGGCCAACATTTCCCCGACCATTAAAATAGACATTTCCATCAAAAATGGCATCGTCAAAGAAATCACCATTGGAGTTGCTTGCACTCCTCAGGAAATCACCGCATATAAATCCCTCTTCCAAGAATATAGGGATATTTTTGCCTGGTCATACACGAAAATGCCTGGCCTCGATCCCTCTATTGTCGAACATTGCATCGACACCTGGCCCGACATTACACCAGTTCGCCAAAAACAACGACCGCTACACCCATCCAAAGCCGTGGCTATCAAAGCCGAAATTAACAAATTACGCGTTGTCGGGTTCATTTACCCCATTGCCTATAACTCATGGGTTTCCAACCCTGTACCCATTAACAAAAAACAGGGCACTATCCGCATTTTCACAGACTTTTGTGATCTCAATCATGCATGTCCCAAAGACAATTTCCCAACGCCTTTCATTGATCAAATTATCGACGACTGCGCCGGCCACGAGGCTCTATCCTTTATGGACGGATTCTTTGGTTATAATCAAATCCAAATCTACCCACCCAATCACTATAAAACCGCATTCACTACCCCTCGGGGTACTTTTGCATATCGTTTCATGCCTTTCGGCTTAAAGAATGTCGACGCAAATTTCCAGCAGGCTATGACATACATCTTTCACGATCTGGCTCATATCATCCTTGCCTACTTAGACGACCTCACAGCTCGATCCAAGAAACGTACCCAGCATCTCGATGATTTACGCATCATCTTTCAACGGTGTCGTCAGTACAACATCCGCTTGAATCCTCTCAAGTGCGTGTTCTGTGTCACCACAGGGCGCCTCCTCGGCTTTATTGTTTCCCAAAACAGTATTACCGTGGACCCCCTCAAAGTCCAATCTATCATCGAAATTCCACCTCCCTGGAATTTACGTCAACTTCAGAGCCTACAGGGCAAAGCTAACTTTCTTAGATGCTTTGTCCCAGACTACGCCATACGCACACATGGTTTCCTTCACTTACTATGTCACGACATCCCTTTTCACTAGGACGACCATGCCCAACAGTCATTTGATGATCTTAAAACCGCACTCTCGAACGCACTGTTAATTAGTGCACCTGACTACAATCGTAACTATATCCTCTACGTATCAGCATCAGCTGTATCAGTAGCAGGCATTCTCGTCCATCTAGGCGATGACAATCATGAGCATGTCATTTATTACGTTAGTAAAAACCTCTCAGGGCCACCCTTAAAGTATAAACACGAAGAGAAACTTGCTCTTGAAGTCATCCTCGTAGTCCAGAAACTACGCCACTACATTCTACTTCGCACAACAAAGGTCGTCGCAAATTCCAACCCTATGCAGTACTTGCTTAGCCCTTGGCAAGTTGACAACAAATTTGCTTGATGGATCGTTATCCTTTAGGAGTGCGACCTTGAGTTCTCAACACCTAAGAGTAAGAAGGCCCTTGTTCTTGCCGAACTTGTCACGGCCCTCCCCTCTGACACCACCAGTGCCCCCGTCAACAATGACTTTCCCGACGAACATCTCTTTTACATCACTTCGGATGATCCTTGGTACGGAGACCTCCTCGTCTATCTTCGAACTCAAAAGTTTGGTAACCACATCGAAGACATCCTATACTGGCGAGAAGTCGACACCATTCTTCATCAATGCATGACTATTGACGAGGCCGGTAGAGTCTTAAACGATTGCCACAGCGGCGCATGTGGGGGCCATATTTCGGGCATATCCACTGCTCAAAATATTATCCGAGCCGGTTACTTTTGGCCTACCTTGTTTCATGATTGCATTCATGCCATGAAACGATGTGAGCAATGTCAGCTCTATGCCAATAAATCTTGAGCTCCCCTCGCTCTTCTTCATCCCGTCATCACTGCTGACCCTTTTTATAAATGGGGCATTGACTTCATGACTTATAATCCCCCCTCCAGCAATGGTCACAAATACATTGTTGTCACCGTTGATTACTTCACCAAATGGGCAGAAGCTCTGCCCAGCTTCAACAACACCGCTGACACTGCAACGCATTTTTTCTTTAACCACGTCATATCCCACTTTGGAGTACCACTCCAACTCGTTTCCGATCATGGTAAACACTTCGAGAATGAGATCTTCGTCAAACTCTCATCTCGGTTAGGGTTATCTCATGAGTTTTCCTCACCATATTACCCTCAGTCTAACGGCTAGGTCGAAGCAATTAACAAATTCCTCAAGACCATGTTACAGCGCATGGTTAATAAAAATAAAACCAATTGGCATCATATGTTATTTTCTGCACTATGGGCCTACCGAACGGCTATGAAAATAGATAATGGTTTCACACCATTTAATCTAGTCCATGGGGTTGAAGCCACTCTTCCCATCGAGTGCGAAATTCCCACCTTACACACCGCAATTGAGCTATTACCCGACACTGCTCCAATGGAGCAGCGCTTGCTGAACTTAGAGTCTCTAGATGAAGATCGCCGATCTTCCTTACAGAACAACGAGGCAGCTAAAAAATGATCCAAGGCTACCTTTGATCGACATGTCAACCTTTGCTCATTTCACGAAGGCGAACTCGTCCTGGCTTACGATATCGCTCATGATACCTTTGGCCATGGAAAATTTGAGTCACTCTAGCATGGCCCATACATTATCCAACATTGCCTCACAAAAGGTGTATACATCCTGGCCTCCCCTGAAGGCCTCTCTCTCAAAGAACCCGTCAACGGGTTGCATCTCAAGAAATTTTACGCTTAAACATAGTCATTCTACTTTAGGTTATTTCTTTTATAGCATTTTTAATATTTTTTCCTCCCTCACGTCTAAACTATCCTTTTTGCTATTGACAGATGCTTCCTCCACCAGCCTACCACATTGGTTATGCCGACGGTGCTATCCGTTGGACACAACATCTCGCTTCGATTGCTTTGTCTCTCTACACCCCCTCACATGAAATGCTCCATTTGAGTAGCATATGTTTGGGTTCAGCAACTAACAACCAAGCCAAATACACTGTTGTCATTGGCCTCCTGGATGATTCCCAACAGCATCGTATTCGTCACCTTAGCATCTTCATCGACTCTGAACTAGTCGTACTCCAGCTCAACAATGTGTACCGCGTCCATGATCATTGCCTCTTTCGCAAATACCTGCAGGTTAGACTTTTATCTCGACATTTTGAATCCATTACATTTACACATATTCCAAGACAATTGAATCAAATTACGGATAACCTAGCTAATATTGTGTTAGACTGGCATATATTACATCAAGCTACCTCTACACATACATAAACATATAACACAAACTGTCATCACATATGTAGATTAGACATCATCAATACATTAACAAAACACATGTAAACACCACATAGATCTCAAGAATGTATACTCATGTATATATCGAAAGGTCCACAGTGCCATCCAACTATTTACACACAAAAATACAACTATCCGCAGGCCAATGAAGCACCTCGGTACAAAATGGGCTCACTAGCCTATATACAATATATATATATATATATCAATGCATAGAGCACCACTCACGGTGGCTCTAGAGCACCGCCGCCTACTCCTCCCTCAGGCGGTGGCGGCCCACCACCCCCTGCCCCTCCCTCAGGCAGTGGTGGTCCACCCCCTACCGGTCCCTCCTGCCCCAGTGGCAGTCGTCCGGTCATCGTAGCACCAACCACTGCTACTCGTCATACTATGGCCTTCCATGGTGGTGGAACCCCCACACACTGCTCCAGGATACCCTCATCCTGGATGCGAGACCATATGCCCTCAGGAACATCCTGTAACATCGCCTCCAGACGACATCATATGTCCTCAAAATCCACTCCGGCAGCCGCCGGAGGAGCATGTGATGGCCCAGCACCAGGGTCATCAAACTGGCATCTCCTCACTGCCCTCTCCGGCTCAGCAGGTCGCACCGTGGCGTCCTTACATCGACGTCTCTCTCCCCATGGTAGTCTCTCCGACTCCTAACGAGCCGACACTCTCTGCAACTCCACCTCGCGCCCGCAAGGTACCACATCTGCACATACAAACAAACAACAGATAGTATCAGCATCTATATCATATACATATGGCATTCTATCTCAAAAAATACAAAAACATATCAACATCATCAACATACCTCGGTGGTCAAACACCTCCCCTAAAGGTAGCACCATGTCCGGATCATCTCGGAAGTCCACCCCAGCATAGGGGTACCGTAATATTGCCTGTGGCATCTGCCGCCATACCTATGGCACCTCTGCAGTGAAGAAGTGGCCACCCTCGCCACCACCATGGCGAAGCAACACCGTCGACCACCGCCTCAGTCGCGGCTCTCGCGCCCCAGGCGCACCCAATAGAATCCTAGGCGCAACATCGGCACCCTCTCCAGAAACCAAGCCACCAGGATGGACCGAGAGGAAAACTCCCCCATATCTATTGACCGACAGTGGTCCAGCTGCCCAACCATCCTGGAATGCAGCGTCAACCCCCAGGCGAAATGCTCGCCGACCAACACTCTCTCCATCACCATCAGCTAGCCATCATTGATCCATTGCATCACCAGTGACCCATACACTCTCACAATCATCGCTGATATGTAGCGATGTTCTAGGGCATCCATTGCCCCGATGCTCACAACTATGCCGAACATATAGTTCATCCCCGGACAATATCTCCGGCCCACCGTCGCTAGAGGCGTATCTCTAGGTAGCACTAGCTCCGCCGGTAGGGGCATTCCTCGAAATGGGAGACCAGTCAGAAAATACACATCCTCCACCACAGCGAAGGGAATCTGCTCTCCCCGCACTATGAAGCAGTGCAGGTCCGGACTCCACATCCGGATAAGAAACTGTAGGAAATACTCCTATGCCCATATCAAGGGGCACTCAAAGAACTTCAGCAACCCACAGGCTGCCAAAGTTGCATGTACACCTGGCTCCTCAATAGCCACGACGTCTCGCAGCTGGGACCAATCCCTCTCTCGCCAACCAATCGGCATCGTGCACTCAGCTCAACTACACAACATAAAACTGTCCTAAGTCAACCACATGGACAATCAAAAACATAAAAAAGACATGTTTTACACCCGTCAACCTTGCCTCCACAGTGCGACTGTTTAACCCACAAGCGCGCACACATGCGCGCCTATACACCCGACAGGCATGCATGCGTTCACACCTATTTATTACACAAGTGCACTCTCAGGTGTGCTTGTTCACTCTAAAGGCGCGCACATATGCGCGCCCGTTCAACCGACAGGCGTGCACATATGCGTGCCTGTTCAACTCCCAAGAGTGCACATCATGTGTGCCCTTTATCCCCAAACCAGCGCTCACATACACGTCTATCTGGTGGATGGGCATGCACTGGTGCGTTCCTATTACCGGATCACCCGTGCATGTGGGGCCCACACCCCCTAAACACCCCTGTACGGCCCTCCGTACAGCCCCTGCCCAAAAAATGAAACCCCATTTCTATGCAGGATGATCAGACCACTAACCTAACGCTCGTCGGTCCTCAATTGAATGCCTCATCCTCCCTGAATCTCACAATCTCCTCTAAATACTTCTCAACCAATCACTATAGTAGCAAGTACAAATGAGGTGGCAAAGTGGGCCCTACAGCTATATATAGGCCTTTTTTCCAAACTTCCACTCACCATTCCGGGAGCCCACGGTGTCCATTTCTCGAACCGTCTTCAGCCACGGGATCAACATCCCGTCATCTACATCACAATAGTCCCTGGGCCTATTTTCATCCTGCACCCTGGGGCGCCATTTTTTTCATACCCTGATCAGGTACGCATGCGCATATTCACACTTATCAAAGACATGCTCATATATTTGATTCTCTTCAGATATTGTTCACGTCAGGTATTTGGTTTTCATGTGTGTAGGTACTCGGTCATCATACATCGACACAACCCCTTCAGGTATATACTCAGCACTGGCATGTAGTCATTCCCTCTGAATCTCACTTACATTTCCAGTCACACCCTCTGACATGTGCCTCTAGGATCCCCATTTTTGGCTCTGCACTACCCACACCTCCATTTGCATCTTCGGTACTGTCACCCGGTAGCACTCTTACCCATATGAGTTGTCCCATTCATAGCACCCTTTGGCACTTTTGACTCTCATGCTGTTTTTCAACACCATTTAGGGATGGGAGTCTCGATAGTCTTACATCATGTCGTGAATCAACCACATACTCCTTCTCCTCATTTTGCTAGCTTTCCCAAACAGACTCCCAGATTATCTCTCCATGGTTCTATGGTCGGGTTGTACCTCTGCAGTAGCATGAACCCTCAATTTCATCCACAATCCGTTTACCCATCTGTAAATCTCCCTTCATTTCACCTACCTCGTACAGAAACCCACCCATGGGGCCCCCACCCTTCATCAGTTCTCCAAGCAAATTATGCCCTACACGGGCCAACCATATCACACTGGGGCACCCGTTTCTGTATTTGTACACTTCTCCCCAATTATTTATTTATTGTACAAATGCCTTTATTTCCAGTCGTTACATTACCTTTTTGTCGTCCCCTTTGGCGACCTGCTTCCCTTTTTTGGCCAACCGCAACCCATGTCACCCTTGGTTGGAGCACTACTTATCATCCACCCTTGCCGGCATCATCCATATCTTCAGAGTATCTCACAGGCCACTTACCTCTACCCTCTGAATTTTTTCACCTTGTCCCACCTCTGGCACAACTTATCCCCGGTCTTGTCGTCCCCCTGACACTTGACCTCGTTGAACGGTTGCGGCCACTTTGTATCTCACATATCCTTCAACCAAGGGTAGTCTTGAGTCTTCCTACATCTTGACTTCGTCCATGTACCTCCTCCACTTCCTAACTTCACCTGGTATATTTCATGAAGCCATCTTCTTTTGGGAGTTGCTTCCCCCTTTGTTTGTCGACATCAGCACAGTTTTCTAGAAGGGCGACAATATCTTGATTCTCATTACCCACCCAATGAGAGATCTCGGATGGCACAGGGCGAAACACAATTTCTCCCTACTGTCGTTGACCCCCATAACATTCGATGTCAACACTTTCTCATGTTACGGTGGGTTTTACTTTGTGACTATTGCAGTTAGTTCTTTCATTTGCTGAAGACCTCTGAACTCGGTTGGGATATCAATGCCCACATAATTAGTGATACTTCTTACCATCATCACTGCCTATTATTCGAAGTATGTTCATCCGCAGAATTGTCTACTACCTGTATCACGACCACCCCCGAGGGCGCTGCAGTTGTCTACACCAACACTTCATTCCTCTTTTTTGAGTTACATGACATGAGCATGGGGCATGCCTGCCTCGTTTGTACACAGTTTTCTATTTTTTACACACCTCATGGAAGGTTGGGTTCTACCGGTTCCTTTTTCCCTCCAACAGATCGCTCTAGACAATCCCACTATTTCTCTCTCTTACAAAAACATTCTTAGTAGAAGAAACATTAATGGATTTCGGCTATACGTATGCTCCTAACCTCATCCATCAGGGGGCATCTGTTATCACTGAAATTTTGTCCGCACATGGTTACAAGAACTCAACATCGTCAAACAATGATGAAGTCATCCATGGATCTGAATTAACACCAAAACATTCATAAAAAGGGTCAAAAACTATACAAAGTAGTGAAAAATTGAAGGGCGCTATGAAGACACTGGGCGCGCGCACACATGTACGAAACAGGAACGCAGAAATCGCATGCATACGCACGATGAGTGACTGTTATCGCAAAAAGCCACGCACCTGCTAAACGATGCATTTATGAGAGTGGTCAGCCTCCCACCCACTTATGGTTCAGCTCCCAAGCCGATTTGAACCTCAAATCTGGATTGGATTTGACTGGATGGCTGGTCAAAGACCTAGAAATGCCCTAATTAGCCTCTTTTCACACTACAAACTGGTTGAACAATAGCTCGAAGGAATTCTATAAAAAGGCCATGGATACACTTCATTTTTCAAGGAATTCAAAGTAATGTTATGCTGTCACTATTCTCTTGGGGACTCCATCCTTGTCAAAGAGTATATTTGCACCATTGCATTGGGCAATCCATCTCACCCATTGAGTGGATTTGCAAAGAGTTATTTCATCATTTTCTTTAAAAAGACCATGGATACACTTCATTTTTCAAGGAATTCAAAGCAATGTTATGCTGTCACTATTCTCTTGGGGACTCCATCCTTGTCAAAGAGTATATTTGCACCATTGCATTGGGCAATCCATCTCACCCATGGAGTGGATTTGCAAAGAGTTCTTTCATCATTTTCCATTTTTCTTTGTTGTAAGAAGAGATTACTAGTGGAGGTCCAAGAGCACTCCCTTGGAGGAAGAAGGGACTCATAGTCCCCTTTCTTCTTGGTGTATTGTTTCACTAATAGATCAGCCTCATCATTGGTGACATGGGTCTTATGGTTATTTTTGTTTCTATGTCCCTATGCTCATGAATTTAGTTTATATTGCATTTATTAGTTTAATTCTTAATTGTAGTTTTTTATTTCTTTCCCTAACTCTTTTCCTTGCAGCTGTCCTGCTCAACAGACCCAACTGAGCTTGCAAGCACCTCTATTTTGCTCACTAAGGTGGCATAAGAGGCGCAACAGTTTCATCCAAAGAACCTGTGTACAACATGTTGCTACTGCAATATGCTTTGCCTCTGTTGTAGATAGAGATACTGATGATTGTTTCTTGCTTATCCATGATACTAAACACTCACCCATGTAGAACGTTGTTCCATTGGTGCTTCGTCGATCATCAATACAACCTGCCCAATCTACATCTGTGTAGGCAATAAGAGATAGATCATTTCCTTTTGGATACCATAATCCAAACTCTTATGTTCCTTTAAGATATCTAAAAATTCTCTTCACTACTAATACATGTGATTCCTTTGGTGCTGCATGAAATCATGCCACCTATCCAACTGCATGCATTACATCTAGTATGGATGTTGTCACATATAGTAAGTTTCCAATCATTGACATGTATTGTTTCTCATCTATAGACTTTGAATCATCTTTGCTTAACTTGCAATTGCTTTGCATGGGTGTGGTAACTGGTTTGTAATCTTCCATTCCGAACCTCTTTAGCACTTCTCTGATATACTTAGTTTGAGAAATAAAAATTCATTGGTTTCTTTGACATATCTGAAGACCCCAAAAGAAGGATAATTCTCCAAGTAATGACATTTCAAATTCATTCTGCATATCCTTTGCAAATTTTTGTCTTAACATGTCATTAGCACTTCCAAAACAACATCATCAAGATAAATTTCAATTAATAAAATATTAGCTTGAGTTACATTGATGTAGAGGTTGTTGTCTGTGCTTCCTTTCCATAGTTCGTAGGGATTTTTGTCATTGTTGTTTCTGAGCATTACTCAGTTTTTAATGTGAATTGATGTATGCACTACATGTGTCCAAAAAATATCTGTCAATTTGGAATCGATTATCATTGTTCAATCCATTTTCTGTGTAATTATCATCCATTATGATAATGTTCCTTTGTCTCTGAACCACTCTATGAACAAATATATGAATCCATGCTCCCATCTATACTGTCCAAGACTATACTTGTGCAACTGTCCATAATGATGACTCATCTATCAAATTGTACTTATGCTAACAGATTACTCTGAATTTGTTTTCTCAAAGTCTGCAAGTTGCTTGAAGGATGGTTCTTGGTCTGTCATAGCTATCGCATAGACTTTCCCTGTCTAATATTCATATTACTTGGGAGTCTCTAAGTCAGATGGCTCAGCACAATTCCTGCTCTGATGTGTATTCATCATCATCTTCATTGGTAGATTCATTATCTCATTGAGCTCTGACTTCTTTCTTTCTGTATGTGGATTCATCTTTCACTACAATGCCTGAAAGTACAATCTCTTGAACCTGTTCCTTATTTACCTGTCCTTCCTTTCTTTCGGTTATTTTCCAAACCTTTCTGTATATGACATCTTTCTTTTTCTCTATAGAATTTTTTTCATCTCGTTTTATTGTCAATCTTGCGATCTATGGTACCTAGTCTTTGTTCACCTGTTCTTCCTGTTTTCTTATCCATACTTTCTTATATCTAATATCAGTATTCTCTTTCATGGAAGTATCGATCATGCTTCTACAATCACTGGCTATGTGTCTATATTTATGACATTTGTAACACTCAATTTTACATGCGACCACATAGGCACTTATTTCTTGAACATTTCTTTTATAATCCCTACAATCTGCAACCTTATGTCAAAAATTAGTACAATAAAAACAATGACCATAAAATCAATTTGCATACCTGGGAGTGAATGATCTTCTTTGTGGTGTAGTCCTTCTGAATTTCTACCTTGACTGATCATGATAATGATTGAAGCTTCTTTGTGGCTTGAACATGGATGGTCTTCTTGAAGATGTATCTTCAATAGTTTTCTTAGATTTCGGTTGACCATGATTCCTTCCTTTGAGTACTTCTACATAACTCTTTCTATTTTTTTCATTCTTCTTTTCTAGCAACCTTGAGTGCTTCTCTTCATTCTGTATAACTGATGTGGATGTTTATGTCTCTTCAACATTCTTGTTGAGCTTGATGACTTTGACTCTTAGTGTAACAAATTCTTCTTCAAGCTTCTCAACCTCTTCTTCTTTCTTCATTATCTGAGACTTCTTGATCTATTTTCTTCTCTTTACTTATTCAAGTTGGATTTTCAATGTAATTATTTCTTCTTCGAGTCTTCTCTCTTCTTGACCAAACTCTTCCTCCAGTTGTTTTAAGTCATTGGTTCTTTCCTTGAGATGATCCATTAGTATATTTTCTCTCTTTTATGCTTCTTCATTTTGTGTTGTTATGTTTGCTTCTAAACATTTCTTTTGATATTCTAGAGTTTCTTCAATTCTTTTAGCCTCTTCTCACTGAGTTCTTAAATTCTTGATGACTTGCTGAGATTTTTCGGAACCTTGAACACTTTCCTTTTGCTTCATCAATTCTTTCTTAGATGACTTGTTTTATTCTCTTTCTTTCTTTAGATATTCAATTGCAATGATCAATTGTTCTTTGTGATCAAATTTTTCTTTTTCATACTCTTCCTCTTCTGAATCTGTCTGACATAATGAGCATCTTTCTTCTTGTTCTATACCTGCATCTTCTTTGGAATTTTTTGAATCTACGATGGGTGAAGAATATATGTCATGTAACTTATCCCAAAGTTATTTTGCTGATGAACATTTACCAACCTTTTATATTACTGGATTAGATAATCATTCCCAGATGAAATCCATTGCTATTTTGTTATTCTTCTTCAATTCCTTCTTGGCTGCAATCTTTTCCCTTTTGAACTATCATATCCTGTAACAACTAATAGCCAGATATAATGTCTCTAAGCCTGTAAAAATACTTTAGTCCTTATGCTCCACATCTCATACTTAAAACCATTCTAACCATTAAACATTGGTACTCCATTCTCAGAATAATCTATGATCTCCTTATAGTGGTTAAACTGTTTCCTGAAGGAACAGACTCTGATACCAATTGTTGGATTACTGAGAGGGGGGGTGAATCAGTAATCGAGCAATTTAATCCTTTTTAACCATATAATCCAAGTGTTAAATAAATGTATCATTATCATCCAATAATTGCAAAGTAAATAAGCAATGAACAAATGAACAATCATACACATACACAGTACACTAGTGTTTTACATGGAAACCCAAAGCGGGAGAAAACCACAGAATTATTTTTCTTATATGTCTTGAATAATTACATTCATTGGAAGAACCAACTTCCTTTGTTTTCCAGCTGCAACTGGAAGGAGGCTCCAACCCCCTAGTTTCATAGGCTACAACCCGAGGGAAGATCCAACTCCCCAATTCTCTGGCTACAACTAGAAGGAGGCTACAACCCCCTATGTTCTTCGGATGCAACCGAAAGGTGGCTAAAAACACCCGTTATTTCCTAGTCCAACCACCCTGACATATAAGTAGAATGATGGAGCCACTATCACACTATCACTATGAGATATATTGTTGTAAACCTGTATCAATCAACCTGTAATTAACCTGTACCATAAACAAGTTCATCAACCATGCACCAACTTGTACAAAACCTGTACCTTAACTTGTAATCAACCTGTACCATAAACAAGTGCATCAATCATGCACCAACCTGTACAAAACCTATACCATGAACAAGTGCATCAACCATGCACCAAACTTGTACAAAAATTGTACCATGAACAAGTGCATCAACCATGCACCAAACCTGTACAAATAACCTGTCACAACAACTTGTACAAACAACCTATCACAATAACCTATCTCATCAACCAAAACATATCTACTCACCAAGATCAATCACCAAGACAAATATCAAATATGTGCATCAACCAACCATAACACAACAACTCATAATCATCACCAAGATCAATATGTGCTTCTAATAATATACCAATACAAGTATGCTACATCATCCATAAACCAAGTGTCAACAATACTACTAACAAGTGCCTCCAACCATGTACCAAGTATGTACCAATCATGTATCAACTACTCATCAACTATGACTCATCAAGATGTACCAAAATCATCAACTATACACCTCATGTATGTGCCAACTCATCAACTACATGTATCAACCATGTACCCAACATGTATCTTAACCAAAATCCCTCATCAATTTCATAATCCAAATATGATTTGTAACTCTGTAATAGACCTAGTGTATATTATCACATACCTTCAAACCTTCCTCAACTTTCACAACAAGAGACTAGTATTTTCATCAAACTTTTCTTTAGTCTCACATGACTAGTTTTGGATTAGTCAACAACCCTGACTTGAAATAATCATAACTATGTACCTGTAATGATTAATGATATGAAAATGACACACAATGTTCTTCAGTGTGTTTTATCCAATTCCTCTAAGTGTCACTACTTTTAACCTCTCACAAAAAGAGTTATAGAAAAAATGGCATACCTTGTTGAATTCTGGCTTATTCTAGAGAGCGACCTTGTAGAGCATTCACTGCACAGAATATTTGTTGAATGGATATGAAAATGTTACATAGAATACTAAAGATTGTACTCTAACCAACACATTTTTTCTTATGGAATTTGGAACTGTTATGAAGAAGTTATGACTTTTTTACCAGAAACACTTGTTTTAGACTAGTTTCAGGACTAGCTACAAAGCCTGTATTCCACAGAGTGTAACTCCAAAAATACAACGACCCACAAGCTGAATTTTTTACCATAGATACTTGGATATGTTGCCTCAATGTCCTATCAATTTCACGGTTTGAGTCATTCTATAAAAAAAATTATTGCCAAAATGGTGAGATGACCTGTAAATAACATACCTTAGAAAGAATCATCAAATGAATTTATCCTCCCTTGAATTCTAGCCTTGTTTTCTTCACCTTCGCTCTGAAATTAGACTTAGATATCATTTGGTTACCTCAGTCACTTATAGATATTCAATATTCTCAAGTGTGATTAAAATGAGAGAGCCTTGCCTCTTATTTATACTCTCCAAGTAGCTTCCTTAGAAGCATCTTCTAGGTCACTTTTCCCACATTCCTTATTTTAGGGTTAACCCACTTCTAATTTCTCTATTAAATTTATTATTTAAATAATTTATTTTTTATTAACTTTGAATTATAGTACACTCATCACTTCATTTTATTATTTACCTTCTAAAATCTCTTAAACCACTTTGACTACTTTGATCTTTTTGTTGGACACACCTACCACACTTAGAGGGGGGGTGAATGAGTGTGGGGCTCTTTTTTCAAAATCTTCCCTCTTACACAAAACACCTTAGTTAATATTCAATATTTACTCATTACCCATTTCTTTCATTTATAACCAGTTATATGTGAACATATATCAGCAATATATCATTAACAAGTCATCACCATAAGGAACACAAAGAACACAATATGTATGTACAATGTTTCTTTTTATTATGGACAAAAACCCAGGGCGTTTTCAAGCAACAACTGAATAGAGTACAACTCTACAAGAGCACTAGATCTATAATGCAAGATTCAACTTACACCCTCGGCACCAACTGAGATGAGGCAACAATCCTCAACAGATATCAATCTGTCAACATGTACGTGACCTGTCAGTGGTGCAGCCCACGTGTGTATGCGCCCTGGCTCACTACAGACCGTGTATGCACACGACCAGTATATACAAAAACATATGTATACCTTCTGAGCTGTTAGGGTTTGTCCTTCAAGATCAACTCAGATTCTTTGCAATCAATATATCATTCTTGTATGTCTCTGACTGTCCAATCTGACCACTAGCCAGTCACAACACATCCAAGCTATCCAATAGCTTGTTCATGCTCCACAACAAATAAATATGAATGTTATATCGATCATGTATAAATAACTAGTATATCATAGAAATCATGTCACCACTGAATCAAAAGAGTACTTCTCACTCCATCAACCAAATCAGCCAAACTGAACCATATCATAGAAGCCATACCAAGAATTCCCTAAGCATCCACAACACCTCAAACAATAGTATCCATCAAGACAATAATGTAACCATACCAATGTCTCAGTGATAGATATGAACCATAGAATGCATATTTGGAATCTGCCTCATCATCCAAGAGCTTGGCACCATCTCAAACACAATTCCTCAGGATACCATCCACTGTACGCGCCCTGTCCTCATACAACCCGTGTGTGTACATGCCCTGGCCCATTAAAGCTCACGTACACCTCAGAATCTAGGGTTTCTGAAGCTCCAAGAATTTTTCCGTCAAGATCTACGATATTTATGAACCTTTGATGCATCCATGAGATCCTCCTCTCTCTCTTTCTCTTACTTAGAATAGATCTTCAATCATGCTCAAGAGATCCACATCAAAAATGCTCTCACAAGAAGCTCTTTATCAATACTCCAAAAGATATTCTCACAAGAATATCTCCATTGATCCACCAAAAGGATGATTTACAAGAGACCATAGCTATCTTATTTATACTTTCATCATCTAGGTAACTTAACCCATTTTTACGTTACTTAACCCATTTCTAGGTCACTTAACCTATTTTCCTTATTTTAGGGTTAGCCACTTTCCATGAATAGAAAGTTCTCCAATACTTTATCATTTAAATATTCCTTCTTGATTTTGTCACCTTACTTTATTATTTAAATAATCCACCTTGACTTTGTCACTTGATTTTATCATTTAAATAATGATTTCTTCTTTTAAGTCACTTTGACTTCTTTGACCTTGTGGGCTTCAAGCCAACATATGGGGGTCCTTCATTTTTGTAAGGCCATAAATCTCAAACCATGAGGAGTTATGTGACATTCTACATACCACCATAAATGGTACGACTAGAACTATTCATCTAGGATAGTTTCACCAACAAAATCATTGATATTCATCTCATTATTCCACATACAAGCATGGGTCCTCCAAGTGTTCTTCTAGGATAACTCAATCCACAAAGCATATTCCCGTGAGGGATTTCACCATAAGGGGACCACTTTGGATTTCATTTGTTTGTGTACCTTATCAACCATGATAAGACTATAATGATTCATCTCTTCATCAATCCACCATCATATACATCAACTATGCATTATGACAAATCATTGATTCATCTTCATCAATTGGTTTCCACTTGACATCTATCATTCTCATTAAGGATAATTCATCATATACATTATTCAACAATCAATAATCAATCAAGCCTAACAATCAATCCATCACTTGACATCAATCAATCAAACCATTGGCATCAATGACAACATTCAAACCATTGGCATCAATGACAACATAATCCAACACTTTTGGGGCTTCAAGCCAACATATGAGAGTCCTCCAACTTCGTAAGGCCATAACTCTCAAACCGTGAGGAGTTATGTGATTTTCCACATAATACCATAAATGGCATGACATGTACTATCCATATAGAATAATATTACTTGCAAATATATCAAAACGCATATCATTATCCATCAAACAAACTTAGGTCCATTACCCAAACCTGGGTTCTCCAACTTCACATGGCCATAACTCTCTAACCGTGAGGATTTATGTGATGTTCCACATACCACCAGAAATGGAATGACATGTACTATCCATATAGAATAGTATTACCTTCAAATATATTAAAAATCATACCATTATACATTAAACAACCTTGGCTCCATTACCCAAACCTTTGTGCTACCGGAATTCGCTACCGGACTTTCTCCAAGGGTTGACATCAATCACTAAGGGTTGAAATCAATCTACAATATCACTCTCCAATGGTTGGAATCAATGAAAACCAACAATCCATACCAACTATCCATCAACCTAAGCCAACTGTCTGACAGTCTGCGCACAGGGATGTATTTTATATTAATGATGAGACATATACAAAAATAGGTGCACTGACCTTTAACATCTAGGCTCTCTAGCCTAATACAAACATAAGCCTCCCAGCTTGTAATAACTGGCTCACCAGGATATAAGAAAAACATATACACAAATTCTCGTTGGCCTCAATATTGCGTGCACTTAAGATGTTGTGCGTGATATCCTGGAATGTGCACACTTCATCATTTTACTACGCACTATGCCATGAAAGGTGCATACAAAAATTATATCAAACAACTCACCAGCTTAAGTACATTTTCATTTTACACTTACAATTGGGTTCGGCCTAGGAATATTACAATCCCCTCCCCTTATTTATGCATTGTCCTTTGTGCATTAAGTACACACATATCCAAGAAAATTTCAAAAATGCTAAAAAAGATGCGGGTATTATGCCCACATTGCATCCTCATGCTCCCAAGTAGCGTCCTCAGGATTGTACCAGGTCCACTGGACCTTTACAATCCCTATGGCTCGATTCCGGAGCTATTTGATTTTCCGGTCCATAATGTGTACCGCATGCACTTGAAAAGTTCCTTCTTACTCTACCTGAATCACATTCCAATCAATAACATAATTAGCATCAGGTATACATCTCTTGAGAAATGATACATGGAATACATTATGAATAGACATAGATGCAGGCAATGCAATCATATAAGATATTGGAGCAATCCTTTCTATGATTTCAAATGGCCCACAATAGCGAGATCCCAACTTTGAACAATTTCCCAACTTCAGGGAACTTTTGTTGGCCTTCATTTTCAAGAATACATGGTCCCCAACTTTAAAGTCCCTGTGAGTTCTTCCCTTAGCAGCATAGTTTTTCTGCCTGTCTTGGCCAGCCTTTAGATTTTGTTTTATTTTCAATATTTTCTCCTAAATCTCCGTGAGTAAATCTGGTCCAATCACTGATCTATCTATTGGGTTATCCCAGCTTACCAGTGTGTTGCACTTTCTGCCATAAAGTGTCTCAAATGGGCTCATCTTGAGAGATGTTTGGTACCCATTTTTATAAGAAAACTCTACCAAGTGTAGGTAGTCTTCCCATTTTGATGGTTTATCCATCACATACATCCTCAACATATCCTCAATCACTTGATTCACCCTCTATGTTTATCAATATGATTCTGGATGATAAGTTGTGATAAAATTCAAATTTGTTGTGATTTTGGATCTCCGTCAGACACAATTGTCTTGGGTATGCCATGTAATATAGAAATTTCTCTTATATAATGTTACAATGGAAAAAATCTCTATGGCCAAGGGTAAACCACAACAAATAGGTATGACAGCAAAAATCAACTCAATTCCAACATGTGCTATATAAACTAATGTGCAATACGAGGAAGAAGCCTACCTCGATCTAATCGTTTGATGTCGTTCCACCGTTGAGCACTTTGACCCAAAGATTTACACCTACAAGAAGTTCTCAATATACAAGCGATGCAAGTATATAGTGAAAGTATATAAAATGAGTTAGCACATCAGATAGCACAATCCACTAATAAAAACTATAAACATGCCCAAGGATAATAATCATATATTTGCAAGATATCGATAGGATGGGAAAGGGGTATTTCTATTAATAATTGATCAGCGGAAGTATCAACATTACAGACTTCCGTGTCCACACGGATCGAAACCAAGAAACTAAGTTCCTTCCAGCTGGGTCTCCACCACTTCAATCCTCCACCAAAGGCAAGCTCATAGCAAAGAGATAACGAGATCATCTTGACAATAAGGGAAGAGCCTGTGGGATGAAAATTATGTTCAGACTTGAGGGACAAAGGGATGCAGACTCAATATGAAGTAATTTCTCAAAGTTGAATGTTTTCTCTCTCCTTTTCCATAGCTCGAAATTGTGCTCTTATAGCCTCTAGAATGCAACTGAAGGGCCGAGTCAGAATGTTTCCAGTATATGGAAGGCCAAATATCAAAGATCATTTGTCGTGACATGGAAACCCGACCTCATTTTGTATTTTCTGGCAAAAATCCTTATATACGCGAGTTGTAGTGGAGCGGCAAGCATATACACATCTTGCAAAGTAGTTAGGAAGTGTATATGTGGAAAAATATATAATTTTGGATCTGAATTTATCAAAAAGGGGGTTGATAAGTCTGCATAGGGAAATGGAAAAAGTCCCTCTGTGCAAGATAGCAATGGTGAGGAAAATCTTGCTATAACAAATGCCCCCTAATGTGTGATATCAAAGGAGTATCTGCGATGGGAGAAATACATTACAAATTACAGAGAAGTGGAGTGGTAGAGAACCAGCTAGACGAACTCAATTTCTCATTACATTATGTACTGACTTTTCATACATGGCTGCCAAAAATACAATGCAGATCCATGTGGAAAATATACCAACAAGTGTTCATGGCCATGGGTAGGAAAATATAAATGCGGTTACATGCCAATAGTTGTCATAGTCAGGAACAAGGCCCAGTGAAACCAGTCTCAAAATCAATATTAAAATATCTGTATACCATTGTTATTGGATAAATTAGTAGGTGCGGACACTAACTGATCTCCCTAGATCCACCTAGATCTAAGACAAAAGACACCAGAACATGATGATTTCCTTAAGTTTTAAATATTGAATTTACTAACTAAAGAGGGATAGGTGACATACCGTTTAAATGCCACTTCCTCTCGCTATTGCCATCCTTGATCCATTCCAACGCTCATACAATGATGAGCCTGCAAAACAACGCAACCAACCAAAGTGATAGTAATAGCATAAACCCAATATAACCCTATGTATGTGATCAAGGAATCATACAATAAAACACAACAAGTTTTATAGGAAAGAATCATATTGTTGTATCATATTAAATGTGAAAGAGAGATTACAAACATGGCCTTGATGTCGTAAGGTCCCTTTCAACTGTCCTTCGTTCCCCACACACTTCCACTCCAAGAATTCTGAGAGCATAGATCCGATAATATTCACAATCTATCTTGACAAAGTGGCTCATCTAGCCAAGCTAACAATCTCCAAAGCTCAATCCAATCCAAGCTCCAAAATCAAAAGCTAACCTTCTCCATGAGATCTCCTCTCCTTTTATAAGTTGAAGAGGATAAGGTGAGGAGGTTAGGATGATCCCACTAAATCATAAAAGTGAGTAAGATCCAAACCATTCGGATGCCACCTCACCATGGAAGTTTCTCCTTCTAGAAGCATCGAGAAGATGCTCGTTTTTCCCACGTATGAGCATTTTCTCACCCTGCCTATATAGAAACCTGTAAACACTTTGTGACCTAGCTATGGTGTAGCCTGTGAAAATCAGGCATTTTCGCACCCTGCCTATATAGAAACCTACGAACATCCTCTTTAATAGGGTTTTTACAAGAGATAATGCAACTTCTTTTCTCAAGAAATGTTCTTCTCCCTTATTTATTTAGGAACTCAGGCCATTGACCCCTCTGAAAGAAACAGATAGCTTTACATCATTAACGGTCATAGGGATGATGAAAATAATGTGTAACAAAGGGCCCCCCAAATTATGAAGTTAAAACAGATTGATAGTTGACATACTTTGTCGAGTGTGTGTAGGGAACAAGGAACATGTCGGTCGGAAACCTGCCAACAAACAAGGAAATACAATACAATAATATATCACCACTGAGGTAGGAATTACCATACTCATAATACAAATGACTCAAAGCATAAATTCCGACATGCGAAGATCCATGTCAAGTAAGACAGGTCATGGCCACCAAACATACACTGTGGATCCATGTCAATATGACTCAAATCTGAACATAGCCACTAAAAATACACTATGGATATATGTGTTAAAGACTCAGATTTGAACATAGCCACGAGACATACAATGTGGATCTATGCAACAGTACAAGTTGAATATACTCCAACGCAACCTGAATTTATGAGAAAATTTTCAGGGTCTTCATCTCCACCACTCTAAGTACAAATCTAACCATGCGAATACATGTGTTGAAGTCGAAAATGGTAGAAACCACTTGATTACTGGTCAATGATGAGAACCATTAACAAGTGTGAGGGAAATCACCATTAATGTCAATGACTCCCAATGTACTCTAGTACAATCCAACGAATGTGAGTTAATGAGTTGAAGTTGAACACTTGACGGAATCTCCCGATTAGGGGTCAACAATGAAAACCCATTGTCGAAAGTGAGGAAACCTGCCATTGAGGCATGCAAGTTCCAAGGTACCAATTGGTTTCCAAGTCTAATTCCTGGATAATGAGTTGAAGTCGACAGGAAAATACTTGTCACATGAGGGCCTTAATGTACCCACATCAATGACATGAAAAAAGTAACAAGATTTAATGTAGATCAGAGTAACAAGTGATTTAGCACTGACTCGGGGATGGCCGACACAATAGAAGGCTTTAAGGACTGCAGAAATGGCCAATGCAATAGAAGGATTTTTGGGTTGGACATCTTATTGAACATATTGACGACACAACAACTGTCTTGGAAACACTGACTCAACAATAGGGATCACATACCAATTTTTAATCTTAGAAAGGAGTATGATCAAGAGACAAGAGGATTTTCCAACCTAGACACAAAGCAAGTGAAAGGGTGTCATGTTCAAAAGTGACTCTTCCACAGAATACAGATTTAGATACATTTCTTTCCCAATTTTTCCCCCACCATTTCTAGCGAGTACCTCTTTATTTTTACACAAGCTTGAGGAGAATAACATATACTTGTAATGTAATCTCATCCTCCGTATGAGTCCTTCGAAGTATATTTAACGAACCCTAGGAAGGAGTGGTTCGGTCCCATATGGGCCTTTCGATGTTTGTTTAACGAGTCCAAAGAAAGAAAAATCAGGGCTTTTTCATGTTTAGAGAGTCTGAAAAACACTTAAAGAGAAATCTCTCGGTTTCTTTTTCGTAAAGTAGTCTGATGAGACCGAAAAAGAGATAAACTATCACTCAACAGATGTTTTCTTCAAATACTTTAACGAGCGTGAAGAGAACAAGGTCACTCGGCAATATTTTCATGTTTAGAGAGTCTGAAAAGAGCTTAAAGGAAACTCCAGGGGGTTCCTTTTTCGTATAACCTTTACGAGTCCGAAAAAGTGATAAAAGTATACTCGGTTACATTCTCATTGATTTACAAGCACGGGAAAGAACACAGACTAAGCTCAGTAACCTATTCTCACGTATTTACGATCATGAGAAAGAACAAAGACTAAGCTCTAGATTTTTTTCATTTTTACACAAGCTTTAAAACAAAACAAAACTATGCTTGGACCTGGTTTCATTTTTACACAATCTTGAACTAGAGGAAACTATGCTTGAGGTAAGTGGTTTCATTTTTTCACAAGCTTGAACCATAGAAAACTATGCTTGCGACTTCTGAATGCATAACACAAGGATGGTTGGTACTTAGCCCCCAGCTTAAGAAGCTAGCAATTTAACTTCAGCATGAAGTCCAGAGGCTTAAGCCAAATTCCCTCCAAGCTTCGTTTCATCCAACTGCAAAGGCGAATGAAATGAAGCTTCAAATACTAGACAAGGGACTTGACTCAAACAGAGAGGGGGAACAATCTGTTTCATTTTTAAACGAGATTGACACAGGAATAAGAACTATGATCGTGAATCTAGGTTCAATCCCCAGACCTCTGGTTCATTTTTTAACGATCTTGACACAAAAACATGAACTATGCTCATAACCTATGTTTCATTTTTTAATGAGGTCACCACAGAGATGCAAAAAACTATCCTCGCAACTGGTTTCATTTTTTAACGAGCTTGAAATCAGAAAATCATGCTCAAGTCTGGTTTCATTTTTTAACGAGCTTGAAATCAGAAAATCATGCTCATATACTTCTGATAAATCATCATTTTTTTTATTGGATAAATTGATAGATGCAGACACTAACTGATTTCCCTAGATCCACCTAGATCTAGAACAAAACACACCAGAACATGATGCTTTCCTTAAGTTTTAAATATTGAATTTACTAACTAAAGAGGCATAGGTGACATACCGTTTAAATGTCGCTTCCTCTCACCATCGCCATCCTTGCTCTATTCCAATGCTTATACAATGATGAACCTGCAAAAGAACGCAACCAACCAAAGTGATAGTAATAGCATAAACTCAATATAAACCTATGTATGTGATCAAGGAATCATACAATAAAA
>JZKD02S0545221.1:1775110-1788319 GCA_000966675.3 Picea glauca
ACGGTATTTAATTCTTGGTGGAAGTTAACGCCACCTTTTCAGGTGCCTTCCACCGCCATCGTGGTCTCTTTTTCTGCACATCCCCTCATCAACAGTCCTGCAATAAATTCAGAATTTCATTCACATTCATTGAACTCTTTCTCAAGGTCCATTTACATCACATATTCACATTTATGAGTTTGCCATAGTTCTTGGCCAGTCCAGTTATATATTTACAAGTTGGGGGGAAACAGGGTGTTACACTTTTTCACCTCTGTGAGGGAAATCTCTGAACATATGATCTCCTTTACAACCCCAACATTGAATAGGTGGTTGCCTTGGCCTTTGACCCCCTATCTCAATTGTTCTGGGTTCTCTAGAAGTTGGTTGTCCCTGTGTATTATTTATGAAGAATGGTGGCTTAGTTCCTTTCTTCCTCTGATCCATCTTGAATTTTTTTTTGTCTTCCCAAGATTTTTGGAAAGTTGGCCTTGATGTTTCTTGATCATATAGGAATTTAGTTTGCCTTATGGTCTCCTCCAATGTCTTGGGATCATCATATTGTATTTTGTCACTGATGAAGGATGGAAATCCACTCAAATACATTTGAATCTTAACTGTCTCATCCTTGATGAAAGAAACATACTTCTACAGTTCCAAAAACCTTCTCTCATATTCATCTATGGTCATAATCCCAAGCTTGAGTTAAAAGAACTCTTTCATTTTCTTGTCATAGTATCTCTTAGTCAAGTATTTCTTCTCAAAATACTTCTTTAATTATCTCCAAGTAACACTTTTCTCTTTAATGTGTTGCACTTGCACAAGTTGATCCCACGACATGGATAACTTTACCTTGAGTTGATAGATGGAAATTATTCCTTCTACATGAGATGAATAACTATGCAATTGAAAATACTTCGTCATGCCCAGTAGCCATGTCTCTGCATCTTCATCCTTCTTGTTCTCATGATCAAACGTAGGAGGTTTGATTTTTTTCATTTCTCCTCGTAGCTCATCCACCCCAGACCCCTTATACTTCCTGACAGGGGATGGACTTGAGTTGTTGTGTGCTCTCTTATTCGAATTCCTCGGGGAGTGATGGTGATGTATGCTAACACTTCTTGCTCTTATTTTCTCATCATGAGACCTGTGACTTCCTGATTTGCATGAGCCACTCTCCTTATCCAATTTCTTTTCTACTATGTTCAAGCTCTGCATTAACTTCATGTCGAAGTCATCCTGCTACTCATTCACTCTCATAAGCCTTTCATTATCAACTTTATAGATTTGGACATCCTTCTGTAAATTTTTAATGGTCTCTACCATCTTCATGTTTTCATCCCTTCCTTCTCCATGTCCATTGGAGTTTATTCCTTCAATGCCCAAATGGACATCCATCCCTCTAATTTCATCTTCTTGGTTGTAAGTCCCTTGTGCCTCCTCCATTACTCTGGAATCTATGTTTATCCTGATCCAATCTAGTTGTTGTTGACTCTATAAAATGTGCAGCCAACAAAACTTTGTCAGTCTAACTCTTTCAACAATTTCATGAAAAATATGAACCATTCTAGTTCAATAATATATCCAAATTATTTCTTCTAATTTGTTGAAAAATTGAATGCCCATGTCAATTTTTTGAGTGAATAATTATATTCTACTGTCCAATACATTTCCAACGCCTTTTGTGTCGCGCACTACTTTTGTGTCGCACGCCAATATCCCCCGTGCAAAGTTTTGGTTCTTGCACTATTACCTGTTGCATGCACTTTTTTTATCACGCACTGATATTCTACACGCATTTCACTCTATGTGTTGCACCATGCCATAGTTTAGTACACCCTCACACACACCAATACTCTGCGTGCACCATTAACTAAATTGTCAAGCGACAACATGTATCCACATTGCACGCGCACCATCCAAACTCTTATGCGCTCTATCGATACTGCGCACACCACGTGTATCATTATTATGTGTGTGAAAACCACGCGCACCTTAATATGTGTATGCACACTGTGCACATCCTTCATTTTTAGTGCGCCCACCTACGCACATTCATTTTTATGTGCATTAATTCTGCTACAGAAATTTGGGTTTTTTTTTTCCTAACTTTTTCCCCAAATTACCATAGACATTCTGCAACTACGAAATTTGTTCAATTTCACCCAGATGACACCAATTCAACCTCTGCAATAACAAATCGTTATGGGTTGAAATTTATGGAACGATTTTTTTTTCCCAAACTCAATTCACAAATTGAGAATTTTAATTACTAAATTTGCTCCATCTGTCATAGTTTCACTGTAACTTCAAATTCGACGAATTCTAGGTCCGAATTTGCTAAAGTATATATTAAATCAGGAATATCTCACCATTTAGCCAAATTTCTTAATTTTCCCATGAATTTAATAACAGAAATTGGGGCTTTTTCCCAATTCCGCACAATTGTTGTTACTTTTTTCCATGGACGCTCTGCAACTTGAAATTTGACCACTTCGAAATCAATCCTCTGTGATTTTTTGCTTCAACTCAACTTGCTCGGTCCATTCATGCTCAATGTTAAAAACTAAAGCTCTGATGCCATATTATAACATCCTTGGCCACCCATGTTGGGGCATGCTACTCCAGAGAACGCTTTTGTTCTCTACTCAACATATTGTAACATACCCAACATCTAACTGAGCTATGCCACATAAATTTTTTGAACTGCATGCAATTAAAATATATACAAACAAAACGCTTGCGGAACTTTATATTAAAAAAAAACGTAAACAGAAAAATACATTATGTAAATGAACGGATTCATACTAAAATGTAAACATATACATGCAGCATATACAAGAAATACCCATAAATATAAATATAGTTATAAACCACACATAAGATAAACCCATAAAATAAACACGTAAATAATAATGCGACATGTAAATTTATCACACAGTTGACACTTATCTTGGTAAGAATATTACCAATTGCGTACAAACCTTCCACAAACCTCTCAGTCTTAGACCACACTACTCATCACTCTCACTAGTGGGTCTCCCCTGAGCTGGGACTAAACTCCACATAGGTAAAGAGATTCCTAACCAGGCTAATGGTTCATATACAACAGGAAACACTTCGTCACAGGTGTCAACTCAAACTAACAGCCTACAGTCCCTCATTCCCCACATGCATGTCCCATCCCAGGAAGTGCGCCCCTTCTCTACTAAACAGTCATTCGACTGCCCCACTTCCTTTCCGAGTTTCAGCAACAGGTCGGACATGAAGTCTCTGAGCCCTGTAGTTGCAGTTTAGCACCTTCAGGAAATCAAATCCGAGAAATTCTCTCACCTTGAGAGATTTTCTCACAGGCCTAACAATCCGCCTCTTCAATATCCCACGGGCCTGAAAACCCACTTCTTCAATATATCTCCCAAAATAATCAGCTACACCAACAAATATGGTTATGGATACAGGTTCAGGTACAGTGATAGGAAGGTACAGAGGATAAATGACTAAGTGAGTGAATCCTCATGGAATGGTTGCATGGATGTTTGAATGATGGAAGGAAAAAAATGGAAGAATGATGGGAAATGAACTAATTCCAAACAATATGTATGCATGTCCCCAACTTGACACTTGTCATGTTGGGAGTTACTTTGTCCCACTTGTCTCCAACTTTAGAACTTAGGATAAAATAATTATCCATACTTTATGATTTAAGAAATATTAATATAATATTCATTTTTGTCTTAAGCTCCCTAGCTTAGCCCCTTTTTCCTTAAGTTTTATACCCCGCCATTTCCCTAACTAGTGGAGTTTAGTCCCCCATACTCTTAATTTTCCCATGAATTTAACAACAAAAATTGAGGCTTTTTCCCAATTCCGCACAATTGTTGTTACTTTTTTCCATGGACGCTCTGCAACTTGAAATTTGGCCACTTCAAAATCAATCCTCTGTGAATTTTCGCTTCAACTCAACTTGTTCGGTCCATTTAGGCTCAGTGTTGAAAAATGAAGCTCGGATGCCATATTGTAACATCCTTGGCCACCCATGCCGGGGCATGCTACTCCAGAGAATGTTTTTGTTCTCTACTCAACAACTGTAAGTTACCCAACATCTAACTGAGCTATGCCACATAAATTTTTCGAACTGCATGCAATTAAAATATATACAAACAAAACGCTTGCGGAACTTTATATAAAAAAAAACGTAAATAGACAAATACATTATGTAAATGCACGGATTCATACTAAAATGTAAACATATACATGCAACATATACAAGAAATACCCATAAATATAAGGATATTTATAAACCACACATAGGATAAACCCATAAAATAAACACATAAATAATAATGCAACATGTAAATTTATCACACAATTGACACTTATCTTGGTAAGAATATCACCAATTGCGTACAGACTTTCCATGAACCTCTCAGTCTTAGACCACACTGCTCATCACTCTCAACAGTGGGTCTCCCCTGAGCTGGGACTAAACTCCACATGGGTAAAGGGATTACTAACCAGGCTAACGGTTCATAGACAACAGAAAACACTCCATCACAGGTGTCAACTCAAACTAACAGCCTACAGTCCCTCATTCCCCACATGCATGTCCCACCCCAGGAATTGTGCCCCTTCTCTGCTCAACAGTTTTTCAGCTACCCCACTTCCTTTCCGGGCTTCAGCAACAGCTCAGATAGGAAGTCTCTGAGCCCTGTAGTTGCAGTTTATCACCTTCAAGAAATCAAATCCCAACAATTATCTCACCTTGAGAGATTTTCTCACGGGCCTGACAACCCACCTCTTCAATATCCCATGGGCCTGACAACTTGCTTCTTCAATATCGCTCCCAAGCTAACCAGATATACCAACAAGTAGGGTTATGGATATAGGTTCAGGTACAGTGATAGGAAGGTACAGAGGATAAATGACTAAGTAAGTGAATCCTCATGGAATGGCTGCATGGATGTTTGAATGATGGAAGGAAACAAATGGAAGAATGATGGGAAATGAATTAATTCCAAACGATATGTATGCATGTCCCCAACTTGACACTTGTCATGTTGGGAGTTACTTTGTCCCACTTGTCTCCAACTTTAGAACTTAGGATAAAATAACTATCCATACTTTATAATTTAAGAAATATTAATATAATATTCATTTTTTGCTTAAGCTCCCTAGCTTAGCCCCTTTTTTCCTTAACTTTTAGTCCTCGCCATTTTCCTAACTAGTGGAGTTTAGTCCCCCATACTCTTTTATTGTGGTCGGTCTGTGCGCAATGATGTATTTTATATTAATGATGAGACATATACAAAAATAGATGCACTTGCCTTTAGCATTGTTGATGGACAAATTTGACATGTCGTCTACTGAAAGAATAAATCCGGTCTAGGGTTGTCTAAATAACCCAAGCCGTTTGGTGTAACCTATTCTGATGGGTTTAATGGCTCTGTTAGCCAACTAAAGTCCTAAAAATTATAAAATAAATGAAACTAACCTAAAATATATGATTCTAACAAATGATATATTATTGACTAATGTTTATTAAAAAGAAATGTGAATATAAACAATCTATATACAGGTTACAAGGTTTGCATGAAATCTTGCGAAAATAATTGTTTGATAAAGTTTATGAATCAAATATGAACAACACTTTTTTTTTTTTTAAAGATATTAAACAAATAAATATTAAATGAATATGATTGAAACAGTGACACAAAAACAGTCAAAGCTAATTAATGTAATCATCGTTTCATTCATAAACAACTCTAAATAAAATAAAAGAATGCATCTACTAACCTCTAACTGACGAATCAACTGAATTTATCTTCATGTGTTGTATGAGCGCCTACCTGTACTTTTGTTAAGGGAAACCTATAACAGAACAATACTAGCACTTCCAGAATACATTCAAAGAAGTATTTGATATTGGATTAAATTAATAAACACCAAAAAGACATCTAATTAAAAAATCATGTGATCTTAGGATGATCAATATTTAAGAATGAGAGAAAACTCAGATATGAATATTGATGTTATCCAACATTTAACATTGAGAATAAATTAAAAAATTATCAAATGATAGAGCAATCACACATAAAAAAATGGAATAAGAAATTATGGACAACATATAACATTTAACAGTATGAAAACACCATATGATGACAAGTTAAAGCTAAAATCAACCATAATAATATTCTCATAATACAACAGTAATAAAAGAATGAAATTGAATAAGCATCACATAGTTCTAAAGCCAAAGATGAATTGTTTTCCCATATTCTTTCTCAAAATCACATGCCCATACTGTAGTCCTGGAAGATTTTTTTTGGATAATAAACTTTTAAAGATAAAAAAATAATAATAATACATAAATGATAGCAATTAACCATGTATTGATAAAATAGACTAAAGCTAATTTAAATTAATGCATAATCAATTATTCAAAGAATATGAAGATATTATAATAAAAATAAAATCGTTTTACTCACAAGACAAAAGCCATTAAACAACCTAGATATTCATATTCTTCTTTGAAAATACTTGTCCATTCTCTCAAAGATTCCAACCATATGTTACTCCATTTGAAAAGAAAAAAGTTTACAAAAGAAATAATATACAAAATATAAATGATAAAAATATTCCTCTCAAATTCTTGCCTCCTCCTGGCTATGAACTTTCTCATATATTTATACAATGAATGAGCAGTTTGCGTGTCACTAATAATTTTTGCCACCTGAAATTTGTCTCGTAAAGAGACACACATATCTCATGTTTTGGGGAAAATTTCCAAGCGGAAGCTAAATGGGTCTATTTGGGAGATGGGTTTTCAACCGTTTCTTCAAATTCCTCACGGTTTGGATGCAATTAGTCTTGCAAAATCGTCTGTTTGATCTTGACATTTTTCCAAATTTTATCTGTTGTTGCTCATAAAATTATTTGCAGCAATCCAATATTATTTTTGGATCAATCATCTTGAACGTATTTAAATAATAAAATCAAGCCATGATCAGATCTGTACCAAATAACTGATAATAGAAACCTGTGAAACAAAAAGAAACCTAAATTAATACCCTAAAAATTGTGAATAAAACAAAATTTAGAACAATAAAATTAAAAGTGAATTTAAACTAACTATAAGTTCCAAACAAACATTGTTTATAATTTCCTTTCAAATATGATCTTAAAATTCTAGAATCCTCAAGTTAATGGAGAAGAGAAAAATATTAATTTTGTTTTTTTACAAAATCAAACAAATGATAGATAATTTTTTTTATTATTACTATTATTTTTATTTTGAAATGAGATGCAAAATGAGAAAAGAATTTAATTAAATAATATTACCAATTGAATTTATGAAAATGAGAAACCAACCAAGATATTATTTGATTAATCATTGAACACATTATTTAAAATAGTCAAACTTGCTAATAAGCAAAAGAAAGAATACATAATCATAATTTAAATGGAAGTAAAGAGTTGATAAAAATTAACGTTTTTGTTTAAATTGAGATGTTTATGCTTGTTTTTAAATTTTGACATATACTCTTGTAATTAATGTCTCATACTATAGTGAATGTCTTAAGTTTGTCTCAAAGCAAGCCAAGGTATGGAACTATTTGAAAATGTTGATTCTGTAGCTCATTATAATTATCAAGATTCTAATGGGGGCCCTTTAAATTTTGTAAAAATTTAGAGGGAGTTGTTGGGGCCCAACAAATGGCGACTTACTGGGTGAAGTAGTTATCTTTGATTTGGTAAGATTTCATCTTAGGAGGAAAAGAATAAGACTTGAAAAAGGATTTAAGCTCCCTGAAATAAATTCACTCTGAGACCATATAGTATTAGGATAATCTCAATGTTATAATCAGACAAAAGAATTTTCTTTGCAGGATATTATAACCTAAAATAATGTCTTAATCAAAGAGTCACGATGTTTATAAAATAACTTCAATACCATTGACAAAGCCACTACTTCTAGCAGGCATCCATAGCCTCGGCAAGGATGTCATTTAACCCACTCAAGTACTTTAATCTCATACAATAGTTGTCTATCCACCTAATGTATACTTCCATAAAAGTTAGCTTAAAATCATATACCTGCTACCTCTCAACCCGACATTGTTTTGCTGCCAGCAAGCCTGTTCAGTACCCCGACAAAGTTGTCTTGGTATCATGTGTGCATTTACCCGTTGCCAGCGAGTCTGTTCATTACCCCGACTGGTTTACACACACTTTCCATGCTTAAGTTCTTCCAACCCTCTTAAACCACCTCTAAATAATAATACAATTATATATTTCTCGATGACAAAGAGAGCGGGGTGATACTAGAGGTTAATTGCAATACAAGTGAATAGTTGATTATGTTTATTTATTTGCTTTCAAAACTAGAAGTTTTATCATGGTTTAAAGATTTTATATTTCCTTTAAGAAATCATCTAGAGAATGGGGAAGCACTTAAAAGTGATTCCTTAAGAATATGGGTGGCGTAAAATTTTTAAAGATCATCGTAATTCTCAAAAATTTAAACCACATCTCTGGTGTAATGCTCTGGCAAAAACAATTTGAGGAAAACTCACTGTAAAATAAAGGAATAACTAAATCATATAAAATATCATGTGTGAGCCAGTTCTTTTCTTAAGATAGTGATGCATGAGGTGTTACTTTGACCAAGCATTATTATTAAAAATAAAATAGACTAAAAGAAAATAGAAAAATCCTTATTAAAATGAGTGCAGTCCTACTCGTGGCACCTTGGGTCAGGGTTGAATTGATAGTTCAAATTTACTTATCTCTTTGCTTTCCATTTAAAAAATTTCATGATGATACTGTGTTTTTAAAAATAAATGTTCAATGAAAAGCAGAGAGAAAGGGGTTAAAGTGGATTTCCTTGACAACAGGCATATTATGGCTCCCTTGGTGTGCCCACTTGTGTTCATAACTACATTATTACAAAAAGAAACAGTGAAAAATAAAACTAAAAGAAAACCTACTCCTAAACCTACTCTAACTACTAAACAAAACAAAATACTAAGTGAAGTCATGCTTCCAATGTAGCCATCGGAGTAACTTCAACCCTGCAATGGAAACAAAATCAAATATTACTAACAAGAATAGTAGTATATCGAAAAATAACAAAAATATATCATACTTATCTTTATCATCATCATTTAAAAACAAAGCAAGCATGACATTACCATTCCCTTGAAAAATTTGTTTGTATGAATCCTCCCGCCATTCTGCAATTTTGTCCTGATATGGGTCATAATGGCATGGAAGAGTGTAAGTAAGTTTGGAAAACTTATCAATATTATGGGGACCTGACATAACCATCAACCAAGGTCGAAGTGTCGCATCCTCCTGACAATTCTCCAAGTGTTCATCAATTTCTTCACATAGAGTATCTAAAAAAATCATGTAATGCTTACTTCCTAGATATTTAGGTAGAAACAAAGCAAGCACAACTTTATCTTTATTATGAAGATTTTTTAGATATGAATCTTCAATCCATTCTAAGATTCTGTCATAAAAATTAGGATGCAAACTATGACTTTGATGAAATTGATATATCAATGGGGAACACATCATAAGAGGATTCATGACATCAATTAGAATGTTGGTTTGAACGCTTCCTTTGATTATATTGATCGTTTCAAAATGTGAAGCATAAACACTAAAATTCGAACTAATCAAAGAACGAATAGAATATTTGATTTCCGTAAGAATAAGTGCATTGTCTTTTTCAACAATAAATCATGTAAAATCATCTTGCAACATGTCATTTTTCCAAACGAGTGACGAAAGTGAAAGAGCATCAAATCCAACTTCATAGATGTTATGTTTGGAATTAATTTCACCAAATTTTGGCATATCGAAAAGATTTGATTGTGATGGAAAAGAGTAAGATACTGTGGGTAAAGTATCAAGTCCACCAGAATCGAAAAAGAGATCGGGATATAAAGAGTAAAAGGAATAAAAAATGAGAACATGAAAAGAATATCTTGAGCTATGATATTTAAAAATGGTATTCTCAACATTCCTCTTTACTTTCCTTAAAACGTTCACTCTGTTTTGGTGATAAATTCTTCAACATAATATGATCATCTAAATTTGTCCCCTGTATGATAGATAATTCAAAACTTTCACGACAAACATCTAATATTTCTTGTGGATAAGGTATGATTCGTAGATGAAGGTTTAAGGTTTCTTCTTCCAATTGCAGATCTACATCTCTAATCAGTTTCATTGGAATGTTAGAATGCTTAAGATCTTTTTCGTTACCTAAGTGTTCTTCAATAACTGAATTTAAATATTGATTAGAGCAAGGGTTAGAAGAATATGGACATTCATCTTGACCCAACATCAAATCTTATTGAACGATGGTCGAGGACTGAGTATACAATGATTCAGAGGAAAAACCAATTTGATTGTCAGTAAGAACCTTGTCAATAGATTCTACCTCCTTTTCTTGTTCAAAATTTTCGGATGGATTCATTTCATCCTGCGAACAAAATTCTTCTTGCAATTGAGTGATAGGATTTGCAACCAATTCATCATTCATGATTGAATGTGACTGGATAAAAGGGACGCAAGCATCATAGAGGAGATTTAGTACAAATGACATGTCATCAAGATTAAATTTACAGAGAACATGATGGATTCTTGTTGAAAATCCTTCTTGAGATGAATTGTCATTGATTAGTAAAATCTGAAATTCTTCACATAATTTATTGTAATTATATTTTTCAAAAGCATCTGAAACTTCATCTACAAACTAAAACCAATCAATAATCTGATATGTTGGAAAAGACTCAAACCAATGTTTAATCCACCCCCTAAAAGTGAAAGCAAACAATCTGCATAAAACCTTTAAATCAGAAATATCATGCTTGATGTATTTACATCAAAACTTGTTAAGATGGTCTTTTGCAGATGCATCCCCCCCACCATCAAAGATGAGTTTGGACAAGAGAGAGACTGTCTCGTTGGGAATATCAGGTAATGAGAAGTGGAAAGCATGTTCCAACACAGTGATTTGGGGAGCCATGGGGAATTAAATACATTCAAAACAAAGACTCATACAAGGTTAGTGTGTCAGTCTGGCTTGCCTTTTAGTGCATTTCAAGATGACACAGAAGAAAAGTTTATAAATCTGGAATTATGAAAGGTCGAGGGGTAAAACATTTAATCATTAAATTTACCTCGATCCTCCTTCTAGCACCATTTGTTGACGGACAAATTTGACATGACGTCAACGGGAAGAATAGATCCGGTCTGGGGTTGTCTAAATAACCCACGCCGTTTGGTGTAACCTATTCTGATGGGTTTAATGGCTCTGTTAGACAACTAAAGTCCTAAAAATAATAAAAGAAATGAAACTAACCTAATATATATGATTCTAACAAATGATATATTACTTACTAATGTTTATTAAAAAGAAATATGAATATAAACAATCTATATACAGGTTACAAGGTTTGCATGAAATCTTGCGAAAATGATTGTTCGATAAAGTTTCTGAATCAAATATGAACAACACTTTTTTTTTTTTTTAAGATATTAAACAAATAAATACTAAATGAATACGATTGAAACAGTGACACAAAAACAGTCAAAGCTAATTAATGTAATCATCATTTCATTCATAAACAACTCTAAATAAAATAAAATAATACATCTACTAACCTCTAACTGATCATTCAACTGAGTTTATCTTCCTGTGTTGTATGAACTCATATATGTACTGTTGTTAAGGGAAACCTATAACAGAACAATGCTAGCACTTCCATAATACATTCAAAGAAGTATTTGATATTGGAGTAAATTAATAACAACAGAAAGACATCTAATTAAAAAATCATGTGATCTTAGGATGATCAATATTTAAGAATGAGAGAAAACTCAGATATGAATATTGATTTTATCCAACGTTTAATATTAAGAATAAATTCAAAAATGATCAAATGATAGATCAATCACACATAAAAAATGGAATAAGAAATTATAGACAACATATAATATTTAACAGTATGAAAACACCATATGATGACAAGCTAAAGCTAAAATCAACCATAATAATATTTTCATAATACAACAGTAATGAAAGAATGAAATTGAATTAGCATCACATGGGTCTAAAGCCAAAGATGAATTGTTTTCCCATATTCTTTCTCAAAATCACATGTTCATACTGTAGTCTTAGAAGAATTTTTTTGGATAATAGACTCTTAAAGATAANAAAAAAAAAAAAAAAAAAATTAATACATAAATGATAACAATTAACCATGTATTGATAAAATAGACTAAATCTAATTTATATCAATGCATAATCAATTATTCAAAGAATATGAAGATATTATAATGAAAATAAAACCATTTTACTCACATGACAAAAGTCATTAAGCAACCTGGAATTCCATATTATTCTTTGAAAATACTTGTCCATTCTCCCAAATATTCCAACCATCTGTTACTCCATTTGAAAAGAAAAAAAAATTACAAAAGAAATAATATAAAAAAGTGAAAGGATAAAAATCCTCCTCTCAAATTCTTGCCTCCTCCTGGCTCTGAACTTTCTCATATATTTATACAATGAATGAATAGTCTGGGCGTCATTAATAATTTCCACAACCTGAAATTTGTCTCGTAAAGAGACACACATATCTCTCAAATCGTGTCTTTTTTTGGGAAAATTTCTACACAACAGATAAATGGGTCCATTTGGGAGATGGGTTTTCAACTGTTTCTTCAAATTTCTCACAGTTTGGCTGCAATCCGTCTTGAAAAATCGTCTATCTGATCTTGACGCCTTTCCAAATTTTATTTGTTGTTGCTCATAAAATTATTTGCAGCAATCCAATATTATTTTTGGATCAATCATCTTGAACGTATTTAGATAATAAAATCAAGCCATGATCAGATCTGTACCAAATAACTGATAATAGAAACCTGTGAAACAAAAAGAAACCTAAAAATTGTGAATAAAACAAAATCTAGAACAATAAAATCAAAAATGAATTTAAACTAACTATAAGTTCTAAACAAACATTGTTTATAATTTCGTTTCAAATATGATCTTAAAATTCTAGAAGCTTCAAGTTAATTGAGAAAAAAAAAATATTAATTTTGGTTTTTTACAAAATCAAACAAATGATAGATAATTCTTTTTATTATTATTATTATTATTATTTTGAAATGAGATGCAAAATGAAAAAAGAATTTAATTAATTAATATCA
>JZKD02S0545221.1:1794988-1830321 GCA_000966675.3 Picea glauca
TCTGTTACAATAATATCCAAGCTAGGGTTCTCATACCCTCGACTCCTATTTATACTAAAAAGAAGCATCTAGAGGAAGATCCTTCTAGAAGCGGAAGCTTCTATTAAGTCTTCTTGCATCCGCCTTATTCTATTTTATTGAAAGGCCTTATTAATATTGACCTTTATTACATTCGAATACATTGATCTACCTATGTGCGGGTTAGGACCTTAACAATGCATGCCATGTGTCAGTGAGTTTTGAGCTTTTGAAAGGTTGATTGTGCAGTTATAACTTGATACATGTCACCCCTCAGATTGAGCCATGTTTCCTCTTCTTGGAATCTTCCACGTAGCAGTCGAGTGTGCATTACTAAGTGGACCCCAGTGGTTCTCCACTTCAACATTCATAATAAATGAAGTGAGAGGAAGGAGATACCCCTTAAGATCCGAAGAGCGAAGTAAAACCTCATCGTTCATCGACAGGGGACATGCGACAGTAGATCATGTGATCTAGAGGATACAAGCATAAACAGTTGGGATCGAGGACTCTCGGAGGCCTGAAGGCTAGATTCCATCTCGATCATTGATCACAGAGGATGTGTGGCACCAAATTCCATAGTCCGGAGGAGTGGTACTCTGAAGAATTTGAGTTTAAGAATGTTATGAGTCGAGAACTCCTGGAGGCCGGATTTAATCTCAACTATTGATCGAGATAGGACACGTGGAGGGAAGAGAGGGGATATGCGTTAGTTCGACACTCCAGGATATTTGTTATGATGTTCTTTGGAAACCATCAAAACCCAGAGTCTCGGAGCTCCTATCCACCGTAGATCTGAATAGAGAATGTGGACTATAGATCCACCCTCCTTTGCGAGTTCGCTAGATCGGTGGTCCAGAATGTTTGTGTTATGCAGAAAGGGAAACTTCCAAAGCTCCAAATACGTGAAGTCCCAAGGCTCTGAATAAGTGCCTAAAGGTTAGTGCTGGGTCACAACCCATGGTTACATGAAATTGGGGGTCGAAGAAAAGGGCTAGTGCCCGAAATTTTGTTTTAAGAATAGGAAAGGGATTAGAGAAAGAGCCTGAGCGATTTTTAATTCTACAGACCTACACCTAAAGAAGTAAGGAATGCATGTAAACTATAAGAAGGGATCTAGCACGGATATAAGATCCAATTCGACTCTGTGTTGGAAGAAATCCATGTACATGATTGTATCACTAACAGGACAAATTGTTCAAATATCCATAACTTCCTGTTCAAAACTCAGAATTGAGCATGGAAGAAGGCATTGGAAAGGTATAGAGCAATAGAAGATAATTGTTCACCCAAAAAATTGATCTGAACAGTCAATTTCTCAGGGAATCGGCAAAAAAGAATTCTGATATATATTAATGAATCAGAATAGTTCATGTTTTCATGAAGTTATTAAGAACAATTAGCCTGAAAACGTTATGTTGGTTGCACATTTTTGCAAGAATTAACAGCGAAAATATCAAAGTTATCACAAAGTGCAGAGTGATGGAGGATACAAAGGTAGTCTACAGCCAAGAAGATGAAATTAGAGGGTTGAATGTCCAGTTGGGTGTGGAAGGAACAAACTCCAATGGACATGTAGGAGGAAAGGAGGAAGACATAAATCTTGTTGAGACCATCAAAAAATTGTAAACAGATTTCCAGAGCCACAAGGATGATAATGAGATGCTTATGAAGGCCAAGGAACAACAATAATACTTCAATGTGAAGTTAATGAAAATCTTGGACAGAATTGAGAAGAATTTGTATATGGAGAGTGGCTCTAGCAAATCAGGAAGCCACAAGACCCCTGAGAAGAAGGGAAGGTCAAGGAGTGGTAGAAGACATCACCACCACTCCCAAAATCATTCTCATAGAAGATCACATAGTAGCTCAAGTCCATCCCCTATTAGGAAGCATAGGAGGTCTGGGGTGGATGAGTTTAAAGGAGAAATGAATAAGATCAAACCTCCTACTCCTACTTTTGATGGTGAGAACAAGAAGGATGAATATGTTGAGACATGGTTTCTAAGCATGAGGAAGTATTTCCAATTGCATAACTATTATTCTCATGCAAAAGGAAGGATTGTTATCTACCAACTTAAAGGAAAGGGATCCATGTGGTGGGATCAACTAGTGTAAGTGCAACACCTCAGAGAGAAAAATGCGACCTGGAAGGAATTCAAGAGGCATTTTGAGAATAAATACCTGACTGAAAGGTATTATGCTAAAAATATGAAAGAGTTCTTTGAACTCAAGATGTGAAGCATGACTATTGATTAATATGAAAGGAGATTTTTGGAATTGCTAAAGTATGTCTCTTTCATCAAGGATGAGATAGTGAATATTCAGAGGTACCTGAGTGGGATGCCATCTTTCATCAGCGATAAAATCCAATATGATGATCCCAAAACTTTGGAGGAAACTATAAGGAGAAAAAAATGTTTATATGATCGGCAAAAAGGAAATCCTACTTTCTAGAAGGCTTGGGAGGACAAGAAGAAGTTTAAGAAGAAACACAGGCAGAAGGAGAATAAGCCACCCTTTTTCAAAAACAATCCTCAAGGACAACCATCTTTTAGAGAGCACAAAATGGTTTAGGTAGGTGGGAAAAGGCCAAGGAAGACACCTATTCAATGTTGGGGTTGTAAAGGAGACCATAAGTATAGAGATTGTCCTCGGAAAGGTGACAAAGTGAGAGTTGTCTGCAAAGTACAAGAAGCATAAAAAATGGAGGACATGGGCAGAAGTGTACCTAGGATCTATGTAGCCCTAGACAAAAAGCAAGTTGAGTTTCAATCACACATAATTGAAGTTGAAGGTCTGATCAATAACCATGCATTTACTATTTTGATAGATTCAGGAGCTAGTCAGAGTTACATAGATCCTAAAGTTGTGGAAATATTGTTCTTACCAAGAATAAAGCATGAGAAACCTTGGTTGGTACAGTTGGCTACAAGAACCAAGAGAAAATTTGTTGAGCTGGTGATCTAGGTGGATATTGGTGGCCACCCACCTATTCCAACTAGCTCCTCTTGTCTTGTTCAACATGTTATTTTGTACTTCTTTGTAATCATGGGTTCTACACTTCTGGGGTTGCCTGAAGCCCTACACATACTCCAGGTGGATACTGGTGGCATCTCGCCTAATCTAATTGGATTATTTTGTATGTTTTCATGTCATCACATCTTGTTGTACTTCCTGGGCCATTTTGGGGCCCTAAACATTTTTTTTTGACTTGTCAAAGTCAAATTGTAGACAGAGTCAGAGTTTGGTGACATAATGCATATTTCTATGAAAGACCTTTCCAACGGGCTATCACGTGCCTAAAACGGAGGTCATATGCAAAAGTTACAACTCCGGGGACTTGAGGTACCAACTTACCCATAGGGGCCCACATGACTTTTGGTGTTTCACTTTCTAGGGTTAGGTTTTTTGATGTCTAGGGTTTTGGAATTCATGAGTAATATCAAAAAGGCCTCTGGAGCCTCATTGTAATCATTATGCTCAGACGGATGCGGGTATCAGCCACATCTCTTCTTAGAGATAGCTACCACCATTTGAGCAAGTGTTTTAGTTCTGCAGTTTTACAGTTTCATCATATTTCATTTATTTAATAGAAGATATTGTTCACTGGATATCTGTGTTATTCTTCATATCGTTGTGTTTATTTTATTCAGTCTATAATTAGTTTGTTCCGCTCCTAAATATGGATCAGTGGTATTAGAGAAGTTTGCTCTTCATTTATTTTTCTTCGTGCATGTCCCCGACAAGATCTGGGTACAAGAAGTTGGGACTCAAACCAATCGAGTTGTTGCAAGAGCGATCGCGTCGAGCCCGACAAAAACCCATAGGGGACGAAAAGAAATATGAGGGAGAAGGATATCATATTAAAATGTTGCTCGAGGAAGCCCTCGCGTGACAAAGGAATGAAATGGACAACTTTGCATAGACCCTTCGATGGTTGCCCACAGAAGAAGCATCTTCATCAAGCGGCCATGCAACCCCCTTCAAGGTACAGGTAAATTTTGATATTCTATTATTTGAAGGACTGATAGATGTGGATGTAGATAAATGGTTGAATCTACTCGAAGGGTATTTTTCGGTCCACAATTTTTTCGATAGGGAAAAGATTACTTTTCCACTCCTCAAGGTCGTCCCCCATGTTAAGAACTGGTGGGATACTTACTCTGAGCAAAGGCCCATAGAAGAATCTGCAATATTTTTGGTGGCCCCTACATGGGATTCCCTTCGAGACGCCATTAAAGAACAATACTACCATGTTGGAAGCTACGAGGAACAATATACCATATGGACCGTCTGCGTCAAAAAAGGGACCAAACAGTACCATATTTCACCAATATTTTCCATACCCTATGCACCAAATTGGGTATCAAAGACTCTGAGCATCATCTGGTGCTCAAATACCATGGTTGTTTGCATACATACATTCAAATAGAAATGGAGTTTTTGTACATCGCCTCATTGGGAACAACTTATAGATATGTTGTCAAGATCAAGCAAAAATTTAAGCCAAAGAGGTGAGAGTTTGGATCTGCAAACTCCTCACAGTCGAAGCAAGGCAAAGGCGGCCCCAACCCACACAACAAGGGATTGAGCCGAGATGGTCACTCGCATAGGACAACCAGTCCAAGACACAACACAAGAAGGGCAATGAGAAGATGAATAAGGACACAGGAAAATGGTGTGAGTACCATAAAATCCCTTGGCACAACACTGAAGAATGTCGCTCCAAGAAGTCACTCATGGTCGAGCTGAAGGCTTCCGATTCGAAGGTCGATTTTGATTCTGAATCAAATCCCAAAGGAGGGAAGTGAATTATCGATATTGAACCCAGTGCAAATGTCGCTACCACCAAAATCCGGCCAAGCAAACCAGAAGAACCAGAGGAAGAGGAACGCCCCTTTCACTCATAGATGTGGGAAAAGGGGGCTCCGCTTCATTTCATTGTCGATAGATGCAGTCAGAAGAACCTGATTTCAACAGAGTACGTCAAGTTGTTGGACCTACCAACGACACCACACCCGCATCCCTACACCATCGACTGGCTCCACCAAGGTAGAGATCTCCATGTCAGCCAATAGTGTTGTCTACCCTACAACATCAAGCCTTTCAAAGATGAGGTATTGTGTGACATTTCTCCCCTTGAAGTTTGCGATGTTTTTTTAGGAAAACCATATTTGTGGACGTGTCATGTTGTGTATGAGTCTAGACCCCGTAGTGTTATTATTACTTCGGGTAGAAAATTATACAGGATACTAGAGGTAGCGTCGCCTACCATTATTTCTTTAATCTCTGCTAAGCAATGCAGTAAGGTCATTTCATAGACCGGGAAGTTCGTCTTCTTTGTGATCTGTGCTCATAGTAAGTAGAAGGTCTCTGCCACATTCGTGGCCTCTACACAAATCCTCTCTTTGTAGTAGAAGCAAGTGGATGATATTGTGGAAGAATATAGAGACATCTTCTCCTCACCCATTAGGGTACTGATGCACTGCCAAGTCAAGCATCCAATTGATCTGACCCCTGGTGCACCTCTACCTAATGGATCAGTCTATCGTCGCTCATTGATGGAAAATTATGAAATCAAGCATCATATCCAAGAGCTTATTCAAAAGGGGAACATCAGACCTAGCTCCTCCCCTTGTGGAAGCCCAATTGTACCAGTGCAGAAGAAGGACGGGACTTGGTGACTCTGCATTGATTACAGAGCCTTAAACAAAATCACAGTCAGGAACCAGTACCCAATTCCCAGGATTGATGACTTTCTTGACCAACTCAAGGAGGAAAATTTCTTCAGTAAGATTTACCTAAAGTTTGGATACCACAGGTTCCCATCGAACCAACTAATGTATGGAAGACAACCTTCAAATCTAAATAAGTTCTCCTTGAATGGTTGGTCATGCCCTTTTGCCTAACAAATGAACCAGCCACTTTCATGAAGTTGATGGATGATGTATTGCGACCCTTCACCCACTCCTTTGTGGTGGTATATTTGGATGGCATCCTCATCTTCAGCAGAACTTGGGAGGAGCACATGTGGCATATTCAGCAGGTTTTGAGCACTCTGTTGCAGCACAAGCTATATGCCAACTTGGAAAAAATCTCTTTTGGCATGAACAGGGTCCAATACTTGTGCTACCTTGTTGATGAGCATGGGGTACATGTTGATCCAACTAAGATCCAAGTGATCTATGACTGGCCAGCCCCGACCACACTAACTGAACATCAGAGCTTCTTGGGATTGACCAACTTCTACCGACGGTTCGTGTTGGGATTCTCCCATATTGCATGGGCCCTTAGCCAGGTGACTAAGGGTGGTGGAAAGGAAAATTTTGTGTGGGGGAAAGAACAACAATGAGGATTCGATGATCTAAAGCATCGTTTGTTCTCAGCTCCATTCCTCTCCTTGCTCGATCTGCAACAATTGTTCGATATTGAGACTGATGCATCTGACTATGTTGTAGGCGTAGTTCTCACTCAACACAACCATTTGGTGTCATACCATAGTGAGACACTCTCAGATATTGTTTGGAAATACCCCACCTATGACAAGGAAATGTATTCCATTGTACAAGCTTGTGGTCAATGGAAACATTACATTCTGGGAAAGGAGGCGATCATCCACACTGATCACAAGCCTCTGCAGTTCATACAAACACAGGGGAAGTTGTAGAACGACTGCCATCAGAAGTGGTCCACCTACCTACAAAAGTTCCATCTCAAAATCAATTATAAGACAAGGATCTCAAATCGGGTCGTTGACTGCCTCAATCGACCTCTTGTGGCTACACTCGCCACTGTGCTCCATTCATGTGGACATGAGGCATCTGAGTGGCCCCAACTTTATCAGCAAGATCCGGACTTCGCCACCACCTATCAGCTCTTGGGTACAGGCGCGACTGTCACTGATTTTCACATTTAGGACGAACTATTATGCCATTTGGGCCATCTTTGTGTTCCTGCAAGTGAGCACGCAAAGTTGATCTGGGAAGCCCATTACAGTTGGATGGCAGGACATTTTTGCGTGAACAAAACTGTGGTCGTTCTTCAGAAACATTTTTATTGGCCAAAAATTCGACAAGACATCAACAAGTATATCAAATATTGCACTACATGTGCCATTTCCAAGCCAAGCATCAAGAAGAAAGTCTTATACACCCCTCTCCCTACTCCTGAAAATCCTTGGGAATCTGTCTCAATGGATTACATGTCTGGCCTTCTGTCCACCAAGCAAGGAAATGACTTTGTATTTGTGGTCGTTGATCGGCTTTCAAGGATTATCATCCTCACCACCTACAAGAAGAATATCACAGCGGAAGATACTGCCAAGCTCTTCTTTGAACGAGTGTGGGTCCATTTTGGGATACCACAGACCATCATCTCCGACCGGGACAGCAAGTTCCTCAACACCTTTTGGTCGAGTCTCTAGTCACTATTGGACACCAAGCTCACTAAATCCACTTATTTCCACCCCCAAATAGAGGGCCAAACAAAGGTTTTCAATCAGATGATTGTGCACATCTTTCGCATGTACAACTCTAAGCATCCACGTACATGGCATGAGAGTATCCTCTATTTTTAGCACAGTTACAATAGGGCTCTCCATAGCTCCATCGACCATAGCCCATTTCAGGTGGAACTGGGATTCCAACCCTCGGGTCCCATGGATGTTGCACTACTTCTTGCCACCACATAGACAAACTCTTCCCATGGTTATTCTGATACCGAAAAAGCTACCAGATTCATTGAGAAGATTCAGCACATCCCCCAACAAGTCCAAGAGATTTTTCATAAATCCAATGCTAAGTACAAGTAACGCCATGATCAACATAGGGTACCATACCAATTTTAGGTTGGTGACAAAGTCTGGTTACATTTGCAGAAGGAGCATCTCACGGGGCCCCATCAGAAGCTTCGCCCACTTTTCTATGGGCCTTACACTATCACCAAGGTTGTGGGTGGCAATGTTTTTGAGCTCAACACTCCACCCTTCCTTGGCCTGCACCTAGTATTCAATGTGGGTATTCTTCGGCCATATTTTCCACCATTATTGGACACCTCATAGATCGCAGAACAGCTGAAACCAACAGAGCTCAACCCTGATTGCATGGAACAAGCATCCACTTATCAGATAGTGGACACACAGGTCAAGGGCACTCGCCAGCAGAGGATCCATCTTTATCGGGTTGTCAAAGCAGTGAAACTCCTACACCAAGGCAAGTGGCTCACCTGGGGCCAAGTCCAGCAAAATTTTCCTCACCTGATGGAGGAATTCAAAGCAATGGAGACCATTGCTTCCTAAGGGGGGAGGATTGATCCAGGTGGATATTGGTGGCCACCCACCTATTCCAACTAGATCCTCTTGTACGTTTTTTGTTCAACACATTCTTATGTACTTATTTTTAATTTTGGGTTCTACACTTCTGGGGTTGTCTGAATCCCTACACATCCTCTCGATGGATACTGGTGGTCTCTCGCCTAATCCAACTGGATTATTTTGTATGTTTTCAATTCAGCACATCTTGTTGTACTTCCAGGGCTGTTTTGGGGTCCTAAACATTTTTTTTTGGATATCCACAGTCAAATTGTAGACAAAGTCAGAGTTTGATGGTGGAATGTGTATTTTTCTTAAATACCTTTCCAATGGGCTATCACAACCTAAAATGGAGGTCGTATGCAAAAGTTACGACCCCAGGAAGTTGAGGTACCAACTTACCCATAGGGGTCGAGATGACTTTTGGTGTTTCACCTTATAGGGCTAGGTTTTTGAATGTATAGGGTTTTGGCATTCATGAGTAACATCAAAAGGGCCTCTAGAGCCTCATTGTAATTAATTTTCTCAGACAGATGCATGTAGCAGCCACATCTCTTCTCAGAGATAGCTACCACCATTCGAGCAAGTGTTTCAGTGCTGCAGTTTTACAATTTCAACCTATTTCATTTATTTAATAGAAGATAGTGATCACTGGATATTTGTGTTATTCATCATATCTTTGTGTTTATTGTATTCAGTGTGTAATCAGTTTGTTCCACTCCTAAATCTGGATCAGATGGTTAAATCATGTCCAGTGGACATGAATGGGCTAAGTACCATGGCAGATTTGAACATCTTGCCATTGGTTTCTTATGACTGTCTAATTGGTATGGATTGGTTGGACCAACACCATGTTGTATTAGACTTTCATAACAAGGCATTTACTTTCCTGGATGAGGAAGAGAACCCAAGAGCAGTCCAAGGAATTCCTAGGGCAGTTACTGTCTGAGAGATCTCAGCAATGCATATCAAGAAGAGTTACAGGAAGGGCTGCCAATTATTTGCATCTCATATGGATGAAACACCTAAGGATAAGATGCCAAATCTGGAGGATCATGCAGTCCTGAAATATTTTGAGGATGTGTTCAAGGAGATACCAGAATTACCCCTAAAGAGAGATATTGATTTATCTATAAATTTAATGCCTGGAGCAACTCAAGTATCAAAGACTCCCTATAGAATGAGTACACCAGAGTTGAAGGAGTTGCAAATGCATCTTGAAGAGATTTTGAAGAAGGGGTATATACTCCCAAGTGTGTCACCTTGGGGTTCCCTAGTCTTATTTTTGAATAAGAAAGATGGGACATTGATATTGTGCATCGATTTCAAACAATTGAACAAAGTGACTATAAAGAACAAGTATCATTTTCCAAGGATCGGTGATCTCTTTGATCAGTTAAAGGATGCAAAGATATTCTCAAATATTGATCTCAGGTCAGGATATCATCAAGTAAGAATCAGAGATGAAGACATTAGTAAGACCACCTTCAGGACAAGGTATGCTCATTACGAATTCACAGTGGTGTCATTTGGGTTATCAAATGCACTAGTTGTTTTTATGTGTTTTACGAATGGTGTTTTCCAGGAATACTTAGACAAGTTTGTCATTGTATTTTTGGATGACATCCTTGTGTATTCCAAGTCAAAAGAAGAGCATGAGAATCATTTGAGGATGGTGTTACAAGCGCTAAGAAAGAACCAGTTGTATGCCAAATTGAGTAAGTGCTCATTTTATCAAAACAAAATCCACTATTTCGGGCATATCATATCCGAAGAAGGGATAGAAATGGACCTTGAAAATATTGAGGCATTAAAGGGTGGAAAACACTTAAGAATGTGACAGAAGTCCGATCATTCATGGGTCTAGCTGGCTAATACAGAAGGTTCATTGCATGGTTTTCGAGAATTGTTCACCCAATCACTTCCTTGCAAAGGAACGAGATGAATTTTCAACCACCAATTGAAGCAGTTATTAACCAGTGCTCCAATTATGAGGATTGTTGATCCGAATGAAGATTGTGTGGCTTTCACAGATGCATCCAAAGAAGGACTTGGTGGGTTCCTTAGTCGGAATGGATTTGTGATATGTTTTGAGTCCAGAAAATTGAAAGAGCATGAAAGGATCTATGCCACTCATGATTTGGAGTTGGAAGCCATAGTGCACATCTTGAAGAAATGGAGGAACTACCTCATGGGAAAGAGATTTGATCTAAGGACATACCATAACAGTCTAAAATATTTGTTTGATCAACCAACTTTGAATGTTAGGCAAAGAAGATGGTTGGAATTCCTCTATGAGTATGACTTTGATATTAAGCATATCAAAGGAAAGGAGAACAAATTCGTTGATGCACTCAACAGGAGAGTGCATGAACTGCATGCTACAACCATTATCATGTATTAGACTAACATTAAAGGCATAATCTCTAAAGCTGCAAGAGTTGATTTGTAGTACATGGAATTGGTAACAAAATTGCAGCAAGGTAAAATGCAGCAGAAAGTTGAAGATTATGAGTTGGGAATTGATGGAAGTTTCTTGTACATGAACATAATTTATGTATCCAATTCTCCTGAATTGAGAAGTATGATTTTAAAATAAATGCATAATGTACCTTATGTTGGACACCCAGGATATCAGAAAATAGTTTCAGCAATTAAGAGCCAATATTGTTGGCCAAGCATGAAAAATGAGATTGTTGAGTACATTTCTAAATGCTTGGAGTGTCATAAGGTCAAGGTTGAGCATAGACACCCAGCTAGGTTGTTGCGGTCATTACCCATTCCTTAGTGGAAGTGGGAAGTGGTGATAATGAATTTCATCACCTAATTTCCCAGAAAAAAACTAGCAGCATGATGTTATCATGGTGGTGGTGGACCTTGTTACTAAAGATGCCCATTTCATTCCTATGAAGCTTACTTAAAAGGAAACCAATGTTGTTGATATATATATGAGGGAAGTAGCACACTTGCATGGCATACCAAAGACAATTGTGTCTGATAGAAACCCAAAGTTTACCTCAAACTTCTAGAAGGGGTTATTCAAAGAGTTCGAAACAAATATGAACTTCAGCACAACCTATCATCCTGAGTTTGATGGGAAAACAAAAAGGGTAACCCAAGTGATAGAGGATATGCTAAGGAAGTATGTGATAGAAAAAACCATCTAAATGGAAACATTATACACACTAAGTATAATTTTCCTACAACAATGGGTATCATGCATCACTGAAGATGAGCCCATTTGAGGCACTTTATGGAAGAAAGTGCAACACAACAGTAAGCTGGGACAACCCAGCTGACAGAGAAGTGGTTGGGCCAGAGTTTCTCAAAGAAATGGAAGAGAAAATGTTGAAGATTAAACAGAATGTAAAGGCCTCCCAAGACAGGCAAACAATCTATGCTGACAAAAATAGAACTGACAGGGAATTTAAAGTGGGTGATCGTGTTTTCTTGAAAGTGAAGGCCAACAAAAGTTCGCTGAATTTGGGAAATTCTTCCAAGTTGGCAGCCAAATATTGTGGGTCGTTTGAAATCCTAGAGAGGATTGGACCAATAGCTTACATTATTACATTACCTGCATCTATGTTTATACATAATGTATTATATGTATCATTTCTTAAGAAATATATACCTGATGTTAATGATGTTATTGATTGGAATGTGATTCGAGTGGAGCAAGAAAGTGTTTTTCAAGTGCATTCGGTACACATTATGGACTGGAAAATAAAATAGCTCTGGAATCGAGCCATAGGGCTTGTAAAGGTCCAATGGACCTGGTACAGTCCTGAGGACGCAACTTAGGAGCATGAAGATGCTATGTGGGCATAGTATCCACATCTTTTTTAATATTTTGGAAATCTTGTTGATGTTATGTAAATAAGTTGCATTGAGGATAGTGAAAAAATAAGGAGAGGGGATTGTAATATCCCAAGGTCGAGCCCCTATTGAATTGTAATAATGTTTAATGTTGTTTATAGGTTGGTGAACCAAATGTTTATCAACTGGAAGGCGTATGTATTTATTAGGCTGGAGAGCCTAGATGCTAAGGCCAGTGAGCCTGATTTTGTATATGTAATTATGTAGATCATTAATAAAAATATATCGTTGGGTGTACACTGACCACGAAGAAAGAGTTATGGGGTACTAAGCTCCACTAGGAAGGGAAAAGGAAGGGGGGTTGTGATACTAAGAATTTGGGGCTAAGCTCGGGGGCTTAACCCAAGGGAAGATTATAATGTATTTCCTAAATTACTAAATCTTGGGAAATAAACCCTATTATCGTAAGTTCCTTTAGGGGAGAGGAACAAACTCCAAGTCGAGAGGAACGACCTCCTAGAGAGCCAAGTGTCATCCAGGATGCATGCAAATTTATGTGGGAATTTCCATCATTGTGGGGGTTCGTAATCATGCTTTCCATCTCTCCTCACGAGTCCTCCCTCACCATTCTGACCATTCTTTCCATCCTTCACACCCATTCACTCACGCACTGAGCAGGACATAGTCATCCAATTGCACCATTGTTGAACCCTCTGCCATTATGAACCTCTGTAATTTGTTGAGTGGTCCTTTTCCTTACTCGTTTTTGCTACTGTGGTCACCTGGTCGATTTAAGAGTTGGATAGAAGAAGCAGGTTGTCAGGCATGTGGTTTGAAGAGGCGGGTTTTTGGCCCGTGGGTTGAAAAAGAAGGTTCTCATGCCTATGAGAAAATCTCTCCAGGTGAGAGAGGTTGTTGGGGTAGTGATTTCTCCTGGGGGGATCTAGCAGCAACTACATAGCTCTGAGAATTCTTGATCCGACATGTTGTTGAAGCCCTAGAAGGGAAGTGGAGCAATCAATGGATTGTGGAACAGTGAAGGTGTATATTTCTGGGATGGGACAGACATGTGGGGAATGAGAGTCTGTGAGCGGTGGGCGTAAGTAGGATCCTTAGAGGGAATCCTTCATGTTGCATTGTGCAACTTTTAGTAGTCTCAGCCTAGCCTAGGATTTCCTTTACCCTAGGTGGAGTTTAGTCCCATCTCGGGGGTGACCCACTGCTAAGAGTGACGAGCAGCGTGGTCTAAGGCTGGGAGGCTCGTGGAAGGTCTGCATGCAGTCGATTGTCTTCTCATAAAAGATAATTATCAATTCTTTGTTAATTGTATGATGTGTATCTTGTACATGTGTTATATTGTTATAAGAATTTCTTGTATAATTTGGATGTATGTGTTTATTTTCGCTTCTGCATGAATATGTGTATGAATAGAATGTCTATCTCTATTTAAATTTTCATTAGATGTATACATATGTTTATGAGCTCAAACAGAGCATGCATAGATAAGTGGCTTAAGACTAGGGTGTGTTACAAATTGGTTTCAAAGCATTAGAAAAGTTTTTTAGGTGGCATGTACCGGCCTGGAGGGTCGGGTACGTCACAGGGATATTGACATATCAAAGGTTCATATTGTCTCATTTATGGGTTCCTTTGTGTAGGGTGCGCTACATCCCTTCGTTTGCAATGCAACATTTTTCCAAGCCCTTTATTTTCCTTTCTTTTTGTGGTCTGAATGTTGAGTTCTATGTGAAATGGAAAGAAAAGGAGCACCGCAATGCCACTTGAATTTAGAACACATTGAGTCCTACATGAAATAGAAATTAAAGAACAGTGCAATGCATTCTCCCATCAAGTGGGACACCTTTTATTTATTTTATTTTAAAAGGTCCTTTATTTTTTCAAAGAGAAGAGTTTCACCACTCTTAGGATATTAGGGAGAGCATCTAGAAGGATGAATTATGACTTTTTATTTTTACAGTGCTAGCTGCAACAACTCTAGGCCTTTATCCCCTTCTTCTCATGTAATGAGGTACAATCCCTTCTTGTGGTCAATGAACGCAAAAACCCAAAATGTGAGGAAATTGAAGGGAAGAAGTGTGTAAAGTGTTAAGTGTGAGTGGGAATGGTACAATGACCCTTCAAAGAGACCCACCAATAGAAACCCTTTTCCTGAGGGTGACCAACTTATTGGGATACCATGCCAACCACTAAGGTGAAATTAGGAAAAAGGCATAATTTCCAAGAAAATGTTCCATAATCAAGAAAGGACTCTTTAAAATAAGCTCAAATGCTTCAAATATTAAAGTGACACTTACCATGAGACTAGACTTCTTGCCTCATGAAGAAAAATTGATTGTCTTTTGTAGACCAAGATGTTGTGGTGAACATTGGACTATGTTGTTGACTCTTTTATGCTGTTGACAATGAGTGGTGATATTTGGTGGAGAGGAGGGGATCTATCTACTCAATGTGGGCTCTATCAGTCATCTAAATTGCAACACTCCAAGTCTGATACCTGTAGGACTCGAGACATCATCTCCTTAGTTACCCCTAGGCTAGGGGGATAACATTTGGCTCCTACATGGGGACATGTGCTCGTCGTAGAGCACATGAGAATCTCATTATATCCTGGTGCGACCTATTCCTACACATAATTAAACAAAACATTAGAGAGTTAGAGGGTGGTGAACTCACCCTTTTATATAAGCAAAACTTCAAAAAATCAAAACTGAAAACTATAATATTTCTTAATAACAATTTTTTTTTGCATTTTTTCAAAAAAAATCTAAGTAACATGTAATGATTCAAGAAAATGCATCACAACAACTATGCATAGATCCATAAAAGGTGTCATGTAAATCAAACACATGTATTCAAATCTAAGAAAATGCAACTACACTTGTCATGACATGAATATGCAATGCATAAAATGAAAATGACCTACCTGCTCACATGGGGCCCGAGGCACGAAGAATTCAAAACCCTAAAAATGTCAGGTGAAATAGTACAACCAATGTAAACAAGTGATCATATCATCAATATATCCCCCCCTATGCTTAATTATGTAATAAAAAAAGACAAGTCAAACACATAATAATCATTTCCATAAACAAGGATGTGATCAATCATAGAAAGCAATTCATGGAGGTGGGTGGGAGGGAGATAATCTAGCTAGAAAGAATATCCATGAATTTGATCCATCCATTTTTTAATGAGGATACCACATATAGGAGATGAATCATCTTCTTCCCTACTCGCAAGATCGCTACAGTAATATTCCAGATATAAAATGCAGGACAGAAATAAAATGATAGAAATGGCAGATAAACAACAATACAACCAGAACAACACCACAATAACACTGAAACGATATCAGAATAACACCAGAAAGAGAACTTTGATTCTGAGAGAAATGTTCACTTGCCTCTTCGAGGGGGAAACCTCCAGTCGATTAGAGCTCTATTACAATAATATCTAAGCTAGGGTTCTCATACCCTCAACTCTTATTTATACTAAATATGTCTATCAAAAGAACCATATAGAGAAAGATCATTCTAGAAGAGGAAGCTTCTATTAGGTATTCTTACATTTGACTTATTCTACCTTATTGCGAGGCCTTATTAATATTGACCTTTATTAAATCCGAATATATTTTTCTACCTATGTGAGGGGTTAGGTCCCTAACATGTCCTCCCCCCTTAAAAACAGCCTTGTCCTCAAGTCTTGAGATGTGGAAATTGCTGCAGAATGGTAGTTGGTTCCCAAGTGGCATTTGTTGGAGTTGTATCTTTCCACTGGACTAACACTTCCTTTATGGTTCGTTGATGCAGGTGACGCTCACGCTGGTCCAAAAATGCTTGTGGATGTATCCAAATGGATCCTTCTTCGTCCAACTCGAGAAGGTTGGTTTGTGTTTGGCACTTAGTTCCAATCACCTTATTTAAGCACGAAATATGAAAAACAGGATGTAGCTTAGAATGACTGAGCAAAGCTAACTGATAGGCCACTTGTACCACATGCTTGAGAATGGTATAAGGACCATAAAAATTGGGCGTCAGCTTCTAACAATGGTCGGCCTTGAGGAAATTTTGCTTGTAAGGTTGCAGTGGAAGAAACACCTGATCCCCTTCTGCAAATTGACGTTCAAAGTGACCTTGATCTGCTTGTTGCTTCATGTGATTTTGGGCCATGACCAAATTCTCTTGGAGGGTATGGAGAATAGCCTCTCGAACTGTAAGCGTTTGGTCAACCACCTGGACCTTCGAGACACCTGGTAAATATGAGAGAATTGAAGGTGGATTTTTTCCATATACTGCTTCAAAAGAAGTCGTGCGAGTAGTTGTATGGTATGAAGTGTTGTACCACCATTCAGCTAGGGGTAACCATTGAGCCCACTGATTTTGCTTTTCCGATGCAAAACACCTCAAATATGTTTCCAAACACTTGTTGACAACTTCAGTTTGACCATCAGTCTGGGGATGATAAGTTGTGCTGGGATGCAATTGGGTGACTTGTAGCTTGAACAGTTCTTGCCAAAAATTGCTGGTGAAAGTTGGGTCGCGATCATAAACAATAGAATGTGGCATGCCATGAAGATTGAAGACCTGATCCATGAAAAGTTGAGCCACAGTGGATGTTGTGAGTGGGTGTTGAAGAGCACAGAAATGAGCATACTTGGAAATGCGATCACCTACCACCATGATGACTGATTTATTTCTCGATTTAGGTAAACCTGTAATAAAATCCATAGAGATATCCCTCCAAATAGCAAGGGGAATCGGAAGCGATTGTAGGGTGCCAGGATTTTGACTATTTCGCCCTTGTTGCGTTGACACACATCACATTCAGCTACAAAATTATGAACGTCTTGTTTCATACCATCCCAGAAAAAAGAACGTTTGACCCTGTCATAGGTTTTGGTAAACCTAGACTGTCCAGCTGTGGGTGTAGCATGAAGCTCAGAATGTACCGTGGATTTAAGTTTTGAATGTTTACTTAAATACTAACGGCATTTGTATCGAAGCTCATCATGGAGTCAAGAGTACCCTGGGGAAACTGAAGAATTGGACTGCAAATGTTGTATCAGATGCGAACTTTTGGGATCGTGTAGTCATTCCTGGCGAATGGCTTGGAGCCAATCTGGTACAAAGAAAGAGAGAGAAAAAATGGATCATTCATCTTCATATTTTTGAGAAAATGCATCTGCAACCACATTGTCTTTGTCTTTCTTGTAAATGATCCCATAATCATATCCAAAGATCTTAGTCACCCATTTTTGTTTCTCTGGGGAGGAAATGCATTGTTCCAGAAAATACTTGAGGATTTGATGATATGTCTTAATTTGGAAGCACTGCCCCAATAGATAAGGGTGCAAAAAATCAACAACATGCAGAATAGCCAACATTTCATTTTCATAGATTGATTTTCCCAAATTTCGTTCAGACAGTTGTTTGTTGGTAAAGGTCAAAGGCCGACCCTCTTGCATAAGACAACGCCAATTCCTTTCCCTGAAGTATCACATTCCAGGACAAAGGTCTTTGTGAAATCAGGAAGGGCCAGGACTGGAGTGGTGCACATGTCCATATTCAAGGTTTGAAAAGCCTGAGCAGCTGTTGGAGTCCAAGTGAAAGAATTATTTTTAAGGAGTGCAGTGAGAGGTGTTGCGATCTTTCCATAATTCTTAGCAAACTTGCGATAATAATTTGTTAAGCCCAGAAATCCACACAAGATTTTGAGAGTCTTTGGGTGAGGCCAGTCTTGCATAGCTTCAATCTTTTTAGGATCCACCCTGATGTCATCCTTGCCAACAAGATGACCCAAGTACTAGACTTCCGAGACGCCAAAATCACATTTAGATTGTTTCAAGAAAAGTTAGTGTTGAGAGAGTAGATGGAGAACTCGATCCACATGAGAAATATGGTATGTTCAGGTTTTGCTATAGTTGAGGATATCATCAAAGAAAACTAAGACAAAATGACGGAGAAAAGGACGGAAGACATGATTCATGAGGCTTTGGAAGGTGGAGGGAGCATTACACAAGCCAAAGGCCATGACCAAAAACTCATAGTGGCCCTCATGAGTTCTAAAGGCAGTCTTAGGAATGTTTGCCTCTTTCATACGGATCTGGTGGTAGCCAGAACAAAGATCAAGTTTAGTAAAGAATTGTGCCCCACTCAATTCATCCAATAGGTCATCAATGACAGGAATGGGGAATTTGTCTTTAATGGTGAGTTTGTTGAGGGCACGGAAGTCAGGACACATGTGCCAAGAACCTTCTTTCTTCAGGACCATGACCACAGGAGAAGAGTAGGGGCTCGTACTAGGGCAGATAATGCCTGCGTTAAGTAGTTCTTGAACCATTTTCTCAATTTCATTTTTTTGGGAAAAGGGGTGACGATAGGGATGGATATTGGGAGGAAGGTTTCCTGGTACAAGGGGAATGGAATGAACATGAACACCACGGGAAGGAGGGAGTCCCTGGGGAGTGGAAAACACCACTTGATGTTTAGAGAGGATGGATTGGAGGTCTTGCGGCACAGAGGATGTCTCGGTTGCTTGTATGGCATGGAGTTGGGCAATAACTCCATAATGACCTTTTTTGAGCAACTTTTCCATGCGATGGGAACTAATGATCTCAGGTGAACTGACGATGATGCCTTGGAACTTATATTGTTGGCCCTCCTGGTCAAATTGCATGTTTAATTCCTTAAAATCCATGAGAATGGGACCCAAAGTCCTTAGCCAGTTTGCACCCAACACAATGTCACAACTGCCCATGTCGATAGCAAACATATGATATTTCAGGTGGTAGTCACCAATTTGGAGACGCACATTTTCACAACGCCCTCCACATTTCATGGAGCCGCCTTTGGCAATCATGATTGGAAATTATTGAATGCATGGATATAGCAATGAGTTTATTGGGCAATGTGGTGATGAATAAAATTATGGGTGCTTCCACTATCAACAAGAATGATAACCTTCCTATGTTTGATGTAACCAATTAGCTTGAGGGTTTGGGGAGCAGAGAAGCCAGTGAGAGCATTTAGGGAAATGACCGGTTCTACTTTTGGAGGGCCTGAGGGAGGGGTTATGTCAGTGGGTTCAGGTGACTCAGACACAAGGGGAGTTTCCACATCCTCTTCCGAAATATCCTCTGAGATGGCCATAAAAAGCTTTTGTTCCTTACATTTGTGGCCCGGAAAATATTTGTCATCACAATTGTAACAAAGGCCTTTGATTTTGCATTCAGCCATTTCATCCCTGGTTATTTTTTGGATCTTTAGTGGAGTAGAAGGAGTAGTGGGATTTGTTGTTTTAGTGCAAGGAATAAAGGAGGGTTTTTGGTTTTGAGAAGAGACAACTTGTTGTTCTTCCTTAGCTCTTTTAGTAGCCTCCACCCAACTCTGAGGCCGAGCCATGAGGACATGGGCAAGGATATCATTCTTGAGGCCACTGATAAAACATTCTCGAAAAAAAGCATCAAACATGCCCTCTGAACGAAAATCTAGTCGCTCAAAAGAAGCTATAAATTCTTCCATTGTTCCAGATTGTTTTAACTTTTTTAAACGACCTAAATGGTTGGCATCAGTGTCAAAGCGTTCATAAACATCTTCCACAAAGTGTGTCCAAGCAACATACCCTTGACGGGTAGTTTTTCTCCATTGCCACCATTACCAACGTTCTTGATCTAGATGGAGAACACCATATCGGAGTTTGGCCAAATCATCTGTAATGGCCTACAAAGAGAAATAATGTTCCATTTGAGTTACCCAACTAGTGGGATCAGAGCCATCAAGTTTGGTCACATCCACTCGCAGAAGGTGTAGGTCACGCTAAAAGTTATGGGGCTGAAAATTATGGGAATGAGAGGAAGTTTCAGCTTTGGTATGCAAAGGTGGGTCAGATAAAGGGGGATCTACAAGGATATGCAGCTTGGTGCAGATCATCGAAACGAAAGATTCAAGCTGGGTAGTCATGTCTTGTTTGAGGTCTTCTTTGAGTTCGATGATTGATGTGGTGATGGAGGAATGCATGTTTTGATTGATGGTGGCAATATTGGCACTGAGATGTCTCACTTCTTGTTGGGTCTCTGTAAAATTAGATTGCAAGGTATTGAAGCGAGCTTCCAAGTCTTGGCTATGGGTATGGGCCATGATGACAAGGGAACCGAAAAGGGGTAGGTGGGGTCAAATTTTTTTTCTTAAAAATGATAGGTATGAATGTGATAAGGGCGAAGAGATAAATCCAATGGAATAGGTCTCAAATAATGGTGCAACAATTTCCAGACCTTTTTTTTTTTTTTTACACCTGTGGAGTTATACTCTGGTCTAAAGAATACTGTAGTGATGAAATGCCCAAATGTTTAACCAGGAAGAAATGTGTAGTGATTTGGAAACTCAAACACAGTTGCGCGGCAATAGATCTTCTTTGTTTTATGTTTTGTTTCCATCCCCAAGGGTTAGGTATTCAAGGGTTCTACAAATAATGGTTTGCCCTGTGTTATAGCTCTCTGATATACATGTGGGGTCCAACAGTAGTACTCGACCCAATATCTCAGGGCACCAACTAACAAGGCTAGACCATGCCCTTAGCCATACTACCCGACTACCCAAGTACTAGAGAGTATATTCATGAGTGTTGTTCTCGGTGACACTATAGCATTCAGGTGACCGATCGATTTATCTAAAGAGGGCCTCAGGAAATTTGGTCGATCTGTATACAAGTGTTGTCTGATGCGCTACCACTCGAACGGGTACCAACAGGGGTTACAAGGGTGGCCAACAAATGTGCTCTTAAGTACCACTTGTATTTCTTGCGTGTATGAATCCCTCAACCGCGGGTTTATGCGCGTAACAACAGATCTTTGTAGCTTAAATACGCTGAAATACGCCTCTACCCTGGAAAAAAATTAACCCATAATTTTATGCCGAGGAAAGTGCTCTGATACCACTTGTAATATTCCAGATATAAAAAGTATGCAAAATAGAAATAAAATGATAGAAATGGAAGATAAACAACAATATAACCAGAACAACACCACAATAACACTGAAACGATATCAGAATAACACCAGAAAGAGCACTTTGATTCTGAGAGAAATATTCACTTGCCTCTTCGAGGGGGCAACCTCCAGTCGAGCAGAGCTCTATTACAATAATATCCAACCTAGGGTTCTCATACCCTCAACTGCTATTTATACTAAATATGTCTATCAAAAGAACCATATAGAGGAAGATCCTTCTAGAAGCGGAAGCTTCTATTGGGTCTTCTTATATTCGACTTATTCTACCTTATTGCAAGGCCTTATTAATATTGACCTTTATTACATCTAAATATATTTTTCTACCTATGTGAGGGGTTAGGTCCCTAACAGCTACTTTCTGAATGTTGAGAGGATATGAAAGATCCAAATAAGACCTTATGATTTCCCAGAGAAATGTACACAAGACAAGGGATAGAAATAGGTCTGGAGACATAACCCTTCTCCATATTCAAAACATGTTTCCCTTTTATATGTGCTTGCAAGTCCCTGCATACTGCCTCATGCTGAAAACATTGTTGCTTTGTGGCATGGATCTCTAATTTTTCTAAGGTGACCACGTCCTTATGTCCATCAAATTTCGATCATGAAGATGGTTGATAATATTCATCAAATAATAGTTATGAGTCATCAAAAGGATAATCCCCAAGGCATGGTTGGAAATCAACATGGGTACACTGCAACAAGCCATACCCTGGTGGATGAAAAAGGTATGTGATCATATCATCATTAGGCTGCCAAATATCTGGATCATCCACGTATGAAAAAAAATATCCCATACGAAATATTTTTTCGTTCTTTATTTGGAAGCCTCACTCGATGCCATAGATGGGATCTTTATCAAAACTGAAACAAATGATATCCCATTCACGCTCCTGGACACATATGAAATAATCCATATAATTGTCTACTGTGTCTAAGGGTTTCCCCATGAATTCACTTGTATCATTGGACTTGATTACTTCTTTGCAAAGCTGGACAACTTCATCTTCCAATGTCTCAACTGGATCTTCAGCATGAGAAACTTCATCGAGATATTATTGATAACTTTATTCATAGATATTTTCTTCAAGAATTTATTCATTTGCAAGGTCTTTCCCTTCAGTAAGAGGTGTTGCACCAAATTTTTTTCAGTAAATTCTTGAGGTAACACTTTTATAAGATTCATCAGATGTTTGACAGCTTCATCAACAACTTTTTTCTCTTTTATTTGCAAAAGTGTCCTTATGATACGATATTTTTTGGGAAATGGCTCATCCTGAGCATCATGAAAGTACCATGGTGCCATAATTACATTATCTAAATAACAATTTAATGGAGTCACCAGATGAGCTCAAGGCTCGTCAAATATGGAAAGGGTATCTTCCCTCAATGGAGTCATCAAATAAACTTATATGAAGTTCATCAAAAGTTGTGAGGGTAACTTACCTTGGTGGAGTCGCCAGGAAATATTTGGGATAAAAGGATTTGGGATAAGCTTGCCAAGTGTCGTTACGGGATTGAAAAGGATTCAAAATCCTCCCTGGAAATGATGCCAAAATATTATTGCACGAGGTGTAGGTTGAGCAAAGCCAACCTCAACCCTCAAATGTGTGATAACTTAGGAGAATCTACTCACTATCATCTTAGATAAATGCTCCCCTCTTCTATTGATGAATAAGTTCACCACAAGGGAGGAGTCTTGGGTGACCCTAGAGGGAATGAGGGGGAAAAGTAAGTGGTAAAAGGAAAACCCCTATAGGTCATGGCATGAGAGTGCATAGGGTTTGAAGAATGATGACTTTGGTGAAGGGAAGAAAGAGTTTAATCATTAACCTGCAAAACAAAAATTAAAACCAATATCCCAAGTCTACCCATGATCATGAAAATAAACCCCCAAGTACTAAGGGAAACAACAAGAAACCTTGCTATCCCAAAATTGTAGCAGACTGTAATTTATATAAGCATGAAGGAAATGTTAACAACTTCAATAAATCACCGTCAAAAATAGCAAGTAATGTCTTGAAACAAAAACCCTTGATTAGTAGATAACATTTCAATACTCAAACAATATTTTTGATGGTTGAAAGGGATATAAAACAGGGGTTATCGGTAATTTTATGAAATATCTATATGGCTATAACAAACTTTTGCTATAGTAGCAAATTCTAACCGTTAAAATGAACAAACAAATATTCCAATGAAAATCCCTTAACTTGTAGAATAGTTTCCAATATGTGTATGCACCATTCAGTAGTCAAAATTGAGAGAAAGAAAACTTTAAGAGAGTGTTTTGCTTTAGCCCTAATGGCTATAGCATTAATTTAATTACAACAATAAGTAAATCCCCTTCAAACAAAATGTCTTGTCTAGGAATACTAGCTTATGATGAGTGCAATCAAGCCAAATTAGAAAGATTTCAAAATGCGATTATTTCACGTATTCCAATGCAACAATTTATGTTCTCTGATGCAATTAAAACAACTTATCCTTGGGAAATGGAGTCAACTAATAGCTAAAAAATAAAGAGGGAGAGCCAACTTGAACCTTGATTTTGAACCCTTACAAAATGAAGTCGTCCTCCTTTCCTCAATATGTTCTAGTGATTCAAATTGAAATAGGGAAATATCTTCTAGGGGTGTAAAAACTCTTACTTCCTAGATTAACCCTATCCAGGCCTTTGCAATAGGGGTGTAGGCCCTTATACTTCCTATAGAAAAGCTTGAACAGTTCCAAGAGAAACAATGAAATATCTCTAATCGAGGGTGTACACCTTTGTATTACTCCTAGGGTTTAATATTGTAAATCCTTGAACAAATATAAGCAATTGCAAAAATATACTCACAAATTTATCCAAGAAGATAAATGTTGAACCCTATTCTTTACCAAATATCATCCGCATTCATCCAAGATGAAACCTCAAGAGAAATCGATTTGCTCCAAAATGCCAAAGAAAAACCTTTTTCCACAATGCACAAGAGAAAATAAAGAGGCCATAATTTTCCTTAGAGAGGGATAACCCTCACAAGTGAGTTATGTTTTAAATGAAAATGACTTGCCTCTATTTATAGAGAAAAACCCAAATCATGTTTTCCACATTTACAATCAAATCCTTAATTTTAGGTCAAAACCAAAGTTACAATGCTTGATTAGCAAATCGTTTTTCTCTTTTTTCCCACATAGGCTACAATATGATGAAAAATGACAAAATAATGGCATGTAAGCCCACAAGACTCTTCTCCAAGGTGGCATGTGTGAAGGTAATCCTCCAAAGGCTAGGAAGTCATGCTCCTAAGGTGCCACGTCATCCCCAAATAAAGCAAAAGAGTGGGGGTACAAACCCACAATAACACCAAGTGCACTAAACATGCCAAATGTCCTTCTAAATGTGTGACGTCATGCTGCAAAAGAGGGAGGTTTACGCATAGGAGGGTGACATCATCTCCTCTTCATGGTTCGAGGCCTTGCTCATTTTCCAACTACGTCATCCAAGGTGCAAGGCTCATCATCCCAAGCCTCCAATATGTGGGGACAACATCCATCCAATGGGATTTCAAGCCCCTATGAAGGTCCAAGTGGCATAGTCCCTTTGTGAATGACTTTCACTAGGAAAGGTCCTACAAAGATAAGAAAATCCACCCTCCAAGGGTCCAAATTCATATGAATCATGTTGAGCAAGCCATATTTAATAAATTAACCACCCAAACAAGTGCATTAAGTCCCCCCTTTTGAAATTAAACAAATTCTCAAAGACCTTATCAACTTTGTCAAATTTAGTAATGGAAGGGGTGTCATGGTGCCCTATTGGGTAGGCCAATCCCTAAGTCAAGGAATGTTTCCCAAGAAGACCCTCTCTAGACTATGTAATGAGTATGGCGTGGATTAGGAGACATACTCTTGGGCATGGGGATATTAAAATATCAAGGGCTCATATTGTCTCATTTATGGGTGCTTTTGTGGAGGGTGCATTGCATCCATTTTTTTGCAATGGAACATTTTTCCAAACCCTTTATTTGCCTTTCTTTTTATGGTATGAATGTTCAGTGCTATGTACAATGGAAATAAAAGGAGCACCACAATGCCACTTGAAGTTAGAACACATTGAGTGCTATGTTCACTGGAAATTAAAGAACACCGCAATGCATTCCCCCATCAAGTGAGACACCTTTTATTTATTTTCTTTTAAAAGGTCCTTTATTTTTTCAAAAAGAAGCATTTCATGGATCTCGGGATCTTAGAGAGAGCATCTAGAAGGATGAATTATTGCTTTTTATTTTTACAGTTCTAGTTGCAGCAACTCTAGGCCTTTAGCCCCTTCTTCCATTGAAATGAGGTACAAGGTCTTCTTGGCGTCAATGAACCCAAAAACCCAAAAGGTGAGGAAACGAAAGAGAAGAAGTGTGGAAAGTGGTAAGTATGAGTTGGAATGTTATGATGAACCTTCAACCGGTAACAACCCTTTTCTTGAGGGTGACCAATTACTAGGATACCATGCCAACCACCAAGGTGAAATTAGGCAATAGATATAATTTCCAAGAAAATGTTCCATAATCAAGAAAGGAATCTTTACAACATGCTCAAATGCTTCAAATATTAAAGTGACACTTACCATGAGATTGGGTTTGTTACCTCATGAATCAATACCTTTTGTCTTCTGTGGACCAAGCTAGTGTGGCGGACGTTGTGGATGATGATGAGTGGTGATGTGTGGTGGAGAGGAGGGGATATATCTACTCAAAGTGGGATTTGTTGGTCATCTAGATCTCAACACTCCATGTATGCTAATTGCGGGCCTCGAAACATCATCTCCTTAGATACCCATAGGTTGGAGGGGTAATAATGTATTTTTCATGATGATGATGATGGCTAACGTCCACTAAGACCAAAATTGATCTATCAGACCTTAAGAAAAGTAAGATATTACTTGGACTTATTTAAAATGTTATTTTGATGCTTGAAAAGAATTAAGAGAAGCATTCCAAGATCACTAAAGTTTTGATTACTTAGAAGGTTAGGAAGGTCGATATTGTGACAAATGTTTTGAAATTGAGATCTAATTTGGGTATACGTAGGGAACTCTAGGAGAAAGAGATTTTCATCTTCAACTCTCTTGGTCTCAGAAAGGTGACAGATTATATCCTTCCATGGTGTTTTTGGAATTTTTCAATACACAGTTTCACTATGCATCTCATGAGAATTAGTTCTTATTTTAGCAATATTGATTCTCTTCTTTACACTAGTCAAAACAAAGAGATACTTTTGATATTCAAGATTATAGTTAACCACCTCCTTATAATATCCTAATTTTCTTTTATCCTTTAATTCTTTATCGCACCATAGATTCTATAATACACCTAGTCAGAACCCCAATTGGAAATGTATATATGCTTTATAGGCTGGTGAGCCAGGATGTTTTGGGCTAAAGTGTCTTTGTATATATGTTTTGGGGCCAGAGTGCCTATGTGATTATTAGACCGAAGTGCCTAGATGATAAAAATCTAGTGAGCCTATCATTGTAATATGTAATCACTCATATTATTAATAAAATGCATCATTGCTACAGACCAAGTAAGAGGAAAGAGTACAGGGTGATAAGACTCCACGAGAGGGAAAGGGGGTTAATGTCTAGGAAGAGGGGCTAAGTCAAAGGGGCTTAAGCCAAGGAATAAAATGATATTATTATTCATTCCTAAAGTATTATGTAATATTATGTTATCCTAAGTTCCTAAAGGTTGGGAACGAGTCACCAAGTGGAGTCAAAGGTAGTTCATAAGGTGACAAGTGTCAAATTAAGAGCATGCAAATATATTGTTGGGAATTAGTGTAATTCTCATTCATTATTTCCATTCTTATGATCATTCACTCTTGCCATCCATCATTCGTACCCTTGTTGGAGTGTAACGTGAAGTTGGTTACCCTTTAAATCCTTGGTGGTTTGGGTTGAAGAGGTAGGTTTTCAGGCCCGTGGAACAATCTCTCTAGGTGAGAGAATTGTTGGAATAGGATTCTTTGTGTGTTGGGCTAGTGGGTGTTGAACTCTTGAGCAACCTTGTGTTCCAGGTGCCATAGAGCTCTGAGACTTCGTGACCAGCTTGTTGTTGAAGCCCTCAAATGCACCAACCACTTTCATGAGGCTGATGGATGATATATTGAGACCCTTCACCGACTCTTTTGTGGTGGTATATTTGGATGACATCCTCATCTTCAACATAACTTGGGAGGAGTACATACAACATATTCAACAGGTTTTGAGCACTCTGCGACAGCACAAGCTATATGCCAACTTGGAAAAATGTTCATTTGGCATGAACAGGGTCCAATACTTGGGCTACATTGTTGATGGATGGGTACATGTTGATCTAGCTAAGATCCAAGTCATCAGTGACTGGCCAACCCTGCCCACACTAACCGAGCTTTGGAGCTTCTTGGGACTGGCCAACTTCTACCGACGGTTCGTGTTGGGATTCTCCCATATTGCATGGGCCCTCGATCAAGTGACCAAGGGCGGTGGCAGGGAAAAGTTCATGTGGGGGAAGGAACAACAACAAGCATTTGATGATCTAAAACATCGTTTGTGCTCAACTCCAGTACTCTCATTGCTCGATCTGCAGCAACCGTTCGAGATTGAGACTGATGCATCTGACTATGTTGTAGGCGCAATTCTCACTTAGCACGATCATCCGGTGGCATACCATAGGGAGAAACTCTCAGATACTATCCGGAAATACCCCACCTATGACAAGGAAATGTATTTCATTGTACATGCCTGTCGTCAATGGAAACATTACATTCTGGGAAAAGAGACGATCATCCACATTGATCACAAGCCTCTGCAGTTGATACAGACACGGGGGAAATTGCAGAACGACCGCCATGAGAAGTGGTCCACCTACCTACAACAGTTCTATCTCAACATCAAGTATAAGACAAGGAGCACAAATTGTGTCGCTGACTTATTTTATCATGCTTTGTGCAATACAGAACTATATATAGATTTCCAACCATGTTTAAGCCTCGTAGCCAATAAGTATAAATGGGAGTATACAAGATCCATCCATATTTATGGATTCATTTGGTTTAAATAATAAATTTAAACATATACAATATTTGACTAAAAAATCCATTTGTCTTCTTTATATTAAAAAAGTTTACAGAAATTTCAAATATCATAATTCAATTTTATTCAAAATATATATTTTTATTTAAAACTTACATAAAATTCAATATCTTAAACAAATTAAATTATTGTCTAATTATTTTAATAAATATTTCAATTACACTTGTATATTTAAAACACAAGTTATATTACAACATTACACATTCTTAAAAATACATTACAAAAATCAATCATCAATCATTCATAAACAACATTATGGATAGCCCACTCACAAATCAAAACAATATACTAGGAGGACATTCTTAACCAGTTACACAAATCTAAAACTTCATCTTGCACATATATTATGACTGCTTAACTTTTAAGTAACATAAAATTAGTGAATCTCAATTTAAAAAACAAAAAAAATAGTGCACCTAAAATAAAATAGGTCAACACAAAAATTTCAAAAGAACATCACTTCATATAAACTGAAATTCCCTGCAGATGAGTGCAAAACAATAAATGGAGCAATGAGACTATTATAACACTCTATATAAACTGAAACTCCCTCTAAAATCTAGTAAATCATTAAAAAGCAAAGCAAAATAAAATCTAGAACTTCATCTTGCAGCAAGTATATTATGACTGCTTAATTTTCGAATATCATATAAATAGTGCATCTCAATTGAATAAAAAGAAGCAAAATAGTGCACCTAAACTAAAACAGAGTCTACACAAGAATTTCAGAAAAAGACATTGTTACTCATGGAAGATGAGTGCAGGAAAATAAATGGGGCAATGTAAACGTATTACAGCACTCCATATAAACTGAAATTCCTTCTAAAATCTATCTTAGAAGCATTCTATGGTTCTCTGTTAATCAGAACTTGCAGTGAATTCCAAATCAAAGAATAAATGAATTTGGCATAAAAATGTGTATTATAGTTCACTAGGTTTAACAGTTTTTGGAAAGATATAAATACTCTTGAGATCGAACCTAAGTGAACAATGTCTGTTAATCAGAATTCGCAGTGTATTCCAAGTGAAAAGATGAATAGATTTGGAAAACATGCATTACTGGCATTTTTTTAAAGATATGAATACTCTCGATATCAGAGCTAACTGGACATTCTAGTTCTCCTTATTTCTACAGGGAGGGGAAATCTGAGAAGTTTGACTCCCACATGCATCATAATTGGGATATCTTAAAGTCAGTAAGGTTTACAACTATTTGATTTGTTAGTAGTCGAGATCAGAGATAAGTCAAAATCAGCAGATATCTCGAGAAGTGATTGGCACCAGGCATATTTTCATGAGCTTGATTTAACTCATAATCCATAGCAACTTACACTATATGCAAAACATAGGACTTGGCACTTGATATTGACACACTGAACATATCAAAATTTAAAAGTTGAAGACTGGATTTTTCACATAATGTAAAAGTAGAAGACTGAACTTTTCACATAATGTAAGTGGACTATGGTAAAATTGTGAATATTTAATAAATATTAAATTACATTTGAACTTTAAACATACAAGATAATTATTAACTGAATTACCTTTAGGATTGAAAATATTAAGAGATTGAAACAATCCAAATGCTTATTAATTGAATTGGAAATATTTACCTACTGCATTGGAAAATGCTCAATCACCTATTGTAAGGGCACCTGTCAAGCTATAATAAGAATATGTATATCTAATAAATATTCATTTACATTTGAATCCTGATCGTCTGGAATTTTTGGCTCTAATTGTGTGTTTTCGCAGCTACTTAAAAAAAACACACATTGTCTAAATAAGCACTTCCGCCATGAAATTTCAATGCTACACAGCAGTAAGACCGGCATGAACATAGCTATATCTTCTACATGGTAAAATAAAATATATTTATAGGATTGATGATTCAGCATACCTCTGAAATTCAAGAACAATCACATATGGGCACTTTTTTTTAAACTTTCTTCCATGGCTGCAGTACAGAATCTGAATACTTGGAGGGGAAGGCTTGTAATCTTCCTCGCTTCGAACGAGTACCGGGCATAGTTCCTTGCTCTGTCTCACTGACTTTTGAAATGCTGTTGAAACTATGTTGGCCATCCCCAGACTGGCTAACCTTACTGAAGGCCAATTTTTTTGCAGACTCCAAATAATGACCCTCAACCAAGCATTGAGGGTTTTGCAAACTAGATTTTCCCAAACCATTTTTTATCTGCCTAAGCTTTTTGGGTAGAACCTGGATTGAAACATTTTTCTGAATCTGGAGACCTATAGTGCTGGGAAGTTCCGGACATTCTAATAAGTGGATGGCATCTACCAGCAAATAGAGAGATCCAACCATGCCACTGTTCTCCTGGCTTTCAATCTTTTGATTGCATAAACCAAGGCTTCTTATACTTGAATTATCCTGACTTCTATCTTCACAACCAGATATATGAGTATTTCTATTGTAAATCTGAGTATTCATAACAGTTGGTAGAGATTTCCCAGAGCCCATCTTTTAGAAAGAAAAAGAATGAAATGGGTAGTCAGAAATTGGATAGTTATGATGAACAACGCCTTACACAGTGAAATCTGAGACTGAAAGTTAGAGAGATTTGCATTTACCTTAAGGGGCTCGGAGGACGCCTTGACATTGATAGGATGCTGAATGCTGGGAACGGGATGTAGAGATGGACTGGATTCTTTCTCGCCCTTGATATGGATTTGCAGCTTTGTATTTGCTTTGTATTCTGAATTTTGTGGAGGGGAGAAATCCTGGCTTCCCAAATTGGTCCTTAAACAATTTGGGAAGTTAGCAGAAACTTCAGACATTGTTGAAGAAGAATGAGCAATACTGATGTTATGATCAAGTTGGGGAATCCATTTGCTCTGCTCTGGCAGAGAAAGAAGAATAATCCTTAACTATTGTTCTATTGTTCTTCCTTCTCTCATCACCGCTCGTTACAGAAGCAGGCTCCTCTTTGGGAATGAAGCATACCTCTTGCAACCTGTGGCTATGGCGTCCCCGGCCTGTGATATCATTTTATAGAGCCCGCAATTTTTTGTAACTGATGTATTGACGTCCTTTTTGATAAAATTGGGTATTATAGAACGGTTGGAATTGGGCCGATCTTCGGAGTTTAGGCCACAATTATTGAGGTAGACAAGTTGCAGACTGAGAACAAGAATTGCATGGGAAGAAGCAGTGACGGACAAAGCCACATGGGAAGAAGCAGTGGGAGGTTTGAGGTTGGAACACTGAGACGGTGTTAATATAATTATATTTATCGATTGTCATAGAAATGTATGATGATATGGCGAAGCGAAGGTGCACACATCGTTCGCGGTACATGGATGGAGAGAGGGCATAAGATTGTTTTTTCCCTCAGGTCGGTTGGGTTATGGTCTACCGTAGCTGTGGAGCAGCGCCACTATCGCCAGAATCAGTCTTGGTTTGACTCTTGGTCAAGTAAGTCGGTTTTATGTCACGAAGGGAAGATGTAGGTTACATAAATAGTATTTTTTTTTTAATATATAAATGAGCAATTTTTTCTGTTGGAAAAAAAGTTACATAAATAGTTGCATTTAGAGTCTCATTTTATAATGAAATTTAATTTATGTACATTTTGATAATAAGAAGTGAGATCGTTGTGTAGAGAAGTTTATTATTTTCTAGGAAGTTGTTTTATATTAATTTGGTATTTAGTTGATTTTAAAAATATTTTATTATTAGTATTTATTAGAAATATGTAAGGTAAAAAAATTAAATAAAATAATATGTAAATTAAAGTAAATTTAGTGGATCTAATGATGATGATGATTAACGTCTATTCTGCTACTCTAGTGAGACTAGAATTGGTTTATTGGACATTATGAAATGAAAGAACTTACTTGGAGTTCTTTATTTCTATGCTCAAAAACATTAAGACAAGTCTTCCAAGATCACCATAGTTTTAATGGTTTGGAAGGTAAAAATCACCATCATTTTGATGACTTAGAAGATCAAATGAGATCTAATTTGGGTATACTTAGGGCACTATAAAATATAGTGGTTCATCTTCAACCCTCTTAGTGTCACAAAGATGACGGATTAATTTGTCCCATTGTGTTTTGGGAATTGTCCAACACCCATTTTCACAATGCAACTCATGAGAGTTTGTTCTTATTTTATAATTGTTAATGACGAGTGTTAATCAAAACAAAACTGAGAGATACTTGTCATCTTCTAGATTAGGGTTGACCACCTCCTAGTAATATCTTGATTTTCTTTTATCCCCTAGTTTTTTATCACACTACACATTCTCCTTAAATTTAGATGTAATAATATTTTTAATGTTGGAAAGTTAGTTGTCATTCATGTCAACTCTAGAAGAAATCTAGAAGCATTGATGGCAACCATAGAAGAAGCATGTTAACCTCAAAAGAAGCCTCTAGAAGTGACGGGTTTGTTTGAAGGAATAAGTGATGGGTGTATTTGGAGAAGTCTCCAAAGTGGTCCCCTTATCGCGTAGCTTTGAGCATGGCCCTCGCGGGAAGATGCTTTGAAGAAGTCTACAAGAAATCCAGAGGTGTGGTCGTGAAACTCTAAGTTGTTTGAGGAATAAGGACATGAAAGGACAGTGCAAATGCAGGTAACACACCCATAGATGGATGGTCCTCGACGTGTTGTTTCCAACGGTAGGTGGTACGTCACGTGGTTCCTCACAGATGAAGAGATATGCCCTCTTGAAGTTGGAAGCCCCAAAGAATGGCTAAGAAGCCCCTGATAAGTTACAAGTCATTAATTAAAGGGTAAAGTGGTTGTAACAAGAAAGTACAAGAAGCCCTAAAGTTAAGAAAATAAGTTACTTAGAAAAAGTATAAATACACATCAAGGAGTCTTTCATAAGTACAATCTCACACACAAGTTTATTGAATATCTTTTAAGTGAACAAGTGATCTATTGGTTAATCTGATACAACGAGTCTGAGGCAACGAAGGAAGTGCGAAGGTGAAAGTTTTGGGATTGCAGAGGAGAGCGAGGGTTTAGGACATGAAGGACAGTGCAAATGTAGGTAACACACCCATAGATGGATGGTCCTCGACGTGTTGTTTCCAACGGTAGGTGGTACGTCACGTGGTTCCTCACAGATGAAGAGATATGCCCTCTTGAAGTTGGAAGCCCAAAAAAATGGCTAAGAAGCCCCTGATAAGTTACAAGTCATTAATTAAAGGGTAAAGTGGTTGTAACAAGAAAGTACAAGAAGCCCTAAAGTTAAGGAAAGAAGTTACTTAGAAAAAGTATAAATACACCTCAAGGAGTCTTTCATAAGTACAATCTCACACACAAGTGTATTGAATATCTTTTAAGTGAACAAGTGATCTATTGGTTAATCTGATATGACGAGTCTGAGGCAACAAAGGAAGTGCGAAGGTGAAAGTTTTGGGATTGCAGAGGAGAGCGAGGGTTTTCTAATAAACCTTATTTTGGTTGACCCCCACAGGTCAGACTACTAGCGTTTCACGAGGCACCCCCACGGGTTGCTTAGTGCATGTCACGCAAGGCCCTGCGTGATATATGGCCTCTGTCTAGTGCGGCTTAGATAAATTTGAAGGAGAATGCTAGTACCAGGTTGTTGAGGTTGAGTAAGGTTTACAAGACTGTAATACAATGCACCGAGTCTGCTATAGGTTTAAAGGTATGTCTATGTGCATCTTTGAGGGTTATGTTTGGTAATGTTATGGTGCATACTTGAGACATGTCTTTGGTATCATGTTAAGACATTGGCGCATGCTTGAGGCACATCTTAGGTGCATGGTGTGAGGCATATATTTGGCACATGTATGAGGTACATTTCTTGGTGATATTGATGCATGTTTGAGACACTTCTTGATAATGTTATGACACATGCTTGAGGCACATGGTTTATGGTTGTTGGCACATGATTGAGGCACTTAGTTAGAGGTACATCTTGGCTACATGGTTGAGTGATTTGGTTTGGTATATGTCATGGTTGTTATAGGCACATCTTTGTGATGTTGGTACATGGTTGAGGTATACACTTGGTATATGGTGACATATGTATGAGGTACGTTCTTTGGTGTTTGGTTGAGGCACATCATTGATGATAGGATACAGGTTTGGTACATGGTTGATGCTTTGGTACATGGTGCATGGTTTTGGTATATGATTGAGGTATATGGTTGGTTGTTCATCATTGATGTTATGGTACCTACACTTGGCATATCTTATGGTATATGGTTTATGCATGTTATGGTACATATCTTGGTATATGGTTGATGCATAATAGGGTACAGGTTTTGGTACATGGTTGATGCATGGTATGTTACATGTTTCGATACACGGTTGACGCATGATATCGTACAGGTCTTGGGTACATGTTTTGGTACATAATTGAGACACACAGATTGATGATGGTATATCAATGACAGTGACAGAGACAGTGGTAGATATAGGTTGATGTGACAGTGACAGTGACATGTTGGATGACAAGTTGATTACAGGTTGATGAGACATTGGAAATGTCAATATCAGTGGTAGTGACAGGTTGAGTCTACACTTATATTTCAGGGAAGCAGAATGGGGCAAGGAAAGGGGGTTGTAGCCTTCTTTCGGTTGGAGCTAGAGAATTTTGGGAGTTGGAGCTTCCTTCAGGTTGGAGCCTGTAAATCAAGGGGTGGTATCCTCCTTCTAGTTGGATCCAGAGAATACAAGGAGTTGGAGCTTCCTTTAGGTTGGATCTTGTAAACTAGGGGGTTGGATCCTCCTTCCATTTGCAGCTGGAGAATTCAGGGAGTTGTGTCTTCCTTCAGGTTGGATCCTGTAAATAGGGGGTTGGAGCCTCCTTCTAGTTGGTGTTGGAGAATTGGGAAGTTGGTGTTTCCTATGAATGTAATCTAGATATATATAAGAAAAAATTCCATGGTTTTTCTCCCATTTGGGTTTCCATGTAAATTCAGGTGTACTGTGTATCTATGGTTTTTTTTTATGCACTGATGAATGATATTTTTTATGATGCAATAATATTTTGAATGCATAAGTGATAAACTATTGAATATTGTTGATAAAGTTGAATTTCATA
>JZKD02S0545221.1:1830429-1843494 GCA_000966675.3 Picea glauca
CTAACCACTAGAAGGAAGATCATGGAGTATGCTAAGATTGGAGTACCAGTGTTTGATGGTCATAATTATGCCTTCTGGAATAAAAGGATGCAAACGTTTTTGCATGCATAGGGATTTGATGTTTGGAAATAAGTAGTAGACGAATACATGACACATGCCACTCCCTCAACTGATAATGATGGAAAGAAACTCAATGAAAACAAATCAAAAGCCAAAGGCACCATTTTGAGCAATCTAGTTGATTCAGTATTTGTGAAGGTGATGTATTGTGACACTGCAAAGGATCTTTGGGATAAACTTCAAAATGTTTGTGAAGAAGATGCCAAAGTGAAGGGAACCAAGCTTCAAACCTATAGAGATAAATTTGAACAACTGGAGATGAATGAATATGAAGACATTATAGCTTACTTTCTACGAGTTGATGAAATAGTGAATGCTATCAAATGATTGGGAGAAGAAATTAAAGGCCCATTGGTTGTTCAAAAGGTACTAAGGTCTCTTCCAATGCGATTTGATCCTAAAATTGTATCCCTAGAAGAAAGAGAAGATCTTTCCACATTGAGCATGGGTGAGTTACATGGGATACTTATAGCCTATAAGATGAAGATAGACCAAGATAATCCACCCAGGAAGGACGTAGCTTTCAAAGCATCCAGGAATAAAAATAAGAACAAGCAAAAGTCAAAGCCAATTTGTAGTTGTAGCAATGATTCAGAAGAAGATGAAAAAGTGGCCAACTTCGTAAGGAAATTAAAGAGAGAAACTGACAAGTACAAAGGTATGCTTCCATTAAAATGTTTTAATTGTGATGGAATTGGTCATTTTGATGCTAAATGTCCTTATGTTAAGAATTCAGATAGTGATGAAAAAGAATCCTCCAAGAAAGAAAAGAAATATAGAAATAGAAACAAGAAAGAAAACAAAAAGAAATTCTTCAAGAAAAGCTTCTACTCAAAAGAAGAAAGTTCCTCATCTGATGAAGATGATGAAAGCGACAGTCTCAGAAAGACTACTCTTTATAGCTACAGAAACTCAGAAATGAATTCTTGAAAGTGACGAAGAAGAAGGTGAAGTGGATCTTGAGGCATAATCGATTAGTGCTTTAACCGAGCTGAAGAAGGAAAGGAAGAAAAACAATTCAATCAAAGAAGAAATCATCTCCTTGAAAACACAACTTGAAGAAGGGAAGAGAACAAAAGAAGTAATGCAGATCTAGATGATAAAGAAAGAAAAAGAGTGTGAAAAGCTTGAAGAGGAAGTCGTGTTATTGAGAGTTGAATTCAACAAGCTCAACAAGAACTTGAAAGGTTCTCAAATGTTAGAAAACATTCTCAATAGTCAAAGGCCATGCAGTGACAAGTATGCACTAGGATACAAGAAAATTCATTTTGGAAAGGGTTCAATCTCTATGACAAAAGAAGTTGAACAAAAGAGTTACACAGAAGTCATCAGAAGTCTCAGGTCTTCAAAGAACAATATTCAGGTAATAGAAGAAAATCAACCAACCAGAGAAACACAATATCAACAATCAACAATGAAGATGAATGAATATAGAGAAAGTACATTTTCAAGAAGACCTTCTACCTTCAGATATCAAGGAATCTTAAATCATTATGAAGGAAACAACAACAGAGAAGATCATGATCAGTCAAGACATGAATTTAGAAGGACTACATCACATAGAGTATCATTTTCTTTCAAGTATCAAAGTTTCTTTTTGGGTCATTGCTTTACTTGTAATAACTTTGGACATAAAGTTGTGAATTGCATAGTGTATGGAAGAAATGTTCAGGCAAGAGATGTTTATGTGGCTTCATACAATATTGAATGTTATAAATGCCACAACTATGTTATAAAGCACCAATGGACAAGAAGCATCAGAAAAACAATCAGATATATGAAGGTGATAAAAGAGCGGAGTGTGGATCTGAGGCACATCATATATAAAATGTCATCCTTAGCATAATAGTCCCCTAAAACAAGCTACCAAATCTACTTGGAGAATTCTAGGATCATCACTACATTAAAACACCATACCAAGAGGAAAGTGCAAGAAAAAGCGGATATTGAAATGAATCTAAGAAATCTTAACAAAGAAAAAGAAACAAAAATAAATGAAACTTGGAAGCCTTTATAACACCTTCTTCAGAACGAACACCATGGGTCTAGTAAAATAGAAATTTTTTAACTCATAAATAAAAGTAGGTTTACTTACACCTCATCTTGACCAAGATGGGTTAAGTGCTTATGGAAAAATAGGCTAAAAACTCTAGCTTATATATTTGTTGGTTGGTAAGAAAGCATTAACCCTTCAACTTCATCAACTCCTAAGGATAATCCTAGAGTAGGAATCGAAACATTCAGTGTTCAAACAATTTAATGTAGATATGCTCTACACACTAAATCTTAAATAGGACAATTAATTACATGCATTGAGTATATACATAAATTGCATGTGAACACATGGATGTCTTATTCATCCTAAGTCCCTAAAATAGTATATCAGTAGTAAAATGTTGAACAATGTTTGTTGGAGAAATGATATGGATAACTTACAGGAGCATGAGTACAGTCGTGGCGCTCATATATGACTAGTGTTCCAACCTTGCTTGCAATGACACACTACCTACAAATGCCACCAAAGTAAGAGAAATATACCTACTATCTTGAGAACAATTACCATATTCAACATGGATACAACAAATAGAGGAGTGAGCAAGAAAGAATTTGAAAATGAAGAAGACGACTTTCAAACCCTTGTTGTAGAGGCATACAAATAGGGTAAATGGGCTTGAACATAAAATGAGTGAGTTGTAAGGAATTTTGTATAGGTTCTGAATATTAAAATAACAACCCCATATCCTAAGAGAAAGTTATTCTCTTTGAAAGGATCTGATCAAAAAGTTCACGAGGTAGTATCCAAATAGGTTACAAAATAAGTGAACTCAAGTTCACAAAACATTGGATTCCACCGATGCAGGGGTCATTGATTTTTTTTCTCTGTGGTAGGGATTGTATTTCCTTCTTATTTTAGACCAAGGAGGATCATGACACAATATTCAAGAGTGGACCCTATTTCATGGGCCCCAAGGTTATATCTAAACCACTGGCCATTCGAATTTAACCCTTGAGATGATCTTCCCCCAAATAAATTATAGTACATGTCTTCCTTCTGCACGTGTTGTTGATACTTTGAAATGCACTGACCTTATGTGTAATTCGAAACAACATCGACAATTTCATAGAAAAAACATCGACAAAGGAAATTCAATATCCATGTGCGTGAATACGCGTTAAAGTAGAGGTAGACAAGGATATTCCCACGACAATATAGTTGAATCTAGACCATCGTTGCCACCTCTAGATGTTGGACTAATTGAAACTCCCTTTTTATTGTAACAAGTGCCAAGAATATGGCCATTTCTCTAAACAATGTAAAAAAGGGATGTTTCCTCCACCAAATTATTGGAATGAAGAACAAGTCATGCAAAACATTAACATGCACAAGAGAAGACAACCCCTTTGTGGTGACTTCAATCCAAAACCCATGTGTCAATGGAACATTGTCATCCTCTACCCCATCTCATTTAGTTCAAAATACATACCTCATAAATGACCTCAACAAATTTCTATAAGGTTCTAAGTGAGGAGGAACATCAAGAAAATGAAGAAGATGGGACTTTGGAGGAGGAGAATGATGAAGATGTGCACAAAGAAGAAAGGGACTCTGAGAAGTAAGGAGATAAGTAGTGACAAGAACCAACTGACAAGAGTGCTCCTCCAACTCAAGAAGCAATGAATATAGGAAGATGCAAAGGTGAACTCCATACTTCAACATATTCTAGAGAAGAAGGGAAGAAACTTTGTTATCCACCACTTACAAGAGACGTGGAATTGAAAAAGGAGATTTAGGAAAGAGAACCACATTGAAACAAAATAATGGGTTCTCAATTCTTGCTTGCCAAATCAGAATACACACTGAGAGTTCCAAATTAATGAGGTTTAGGTAGTACTCATTTTGTATTTTCTCTGCAAGTAGTTCATGAAGCGATTCAGAAGAACTCAAAATAGTTAGAGAAACAAGTTAGGAAAGAAAGCACTCTCCTCTTGGCTCAATATCCATATGAATTGGGGTCAAAAGGAAGAGAGGTCTAGAGTAAATATTAAACATTTTTGTAATAATATGTATGGGTATGGTTGTAGCCCCTACCTTTGTTTAATACAACGCATAACCGTTACTTTGAAAAAAAATATTCTTCACTCTTCCAACATCTAAAATCAAAATGAGATGATCTTACAATTGGATATTGAAAAGGATTATGCCAAAGTTGAGTGGAACTGCTTTCTTGGGTTATTGATTTTGAAAGGAGTGCATTGATGGTGCACTCAAGTGTGTGTCACACCCAATATTTTTTCCTTCCAATAGATTATGGACAACATATTCATCTAGTAACACACAAGATCGAATAAAATTATGGAAACACATAGACATAGTTTTACACAACAAAACACAACCAAATTACATGTACAAGGGAGGAATTACAATCATTCTCATTGCAAAATATAAAGAATACATGTATAGAATACAATTTGCATTTCAACAATCTACTTTGGCACTCAACAGACTCTTAACATTCTTTTGGCTCTATTACAAGTAATACACTAGCTATAACTATAACAAGATTAGCTAACCCAATTTTAATGGGTGCCATTTTATTTAATCCCACTTCCACCAACCATCTAGCATCCACACACTCTTCAACACCTTCATGTCAATTTAGCTCTCATTTAAGGCTTCTCGTCTTCCTTTAGCACTTTAGATCTACCCTTATTAATTCATTTTCCTTTGTGACATTTTGACTTTCGACACGATTTGTCACATTATAGTGTACATTCTTCATTTCTCTTCTCATGTGTGCTTCTCAATTAGCTTCTAATGGAATCTATGCAAATTGGCATCTATGTTACGCACTTTCCACCTCCATGCCTAAATTATGAATTTCTTCATCCCACTTTCTTTTGTCACACTTGTGTGGTCTACATCCATACTTAATCATTTTAAGGATGTTCATGTGTTAACTCTGGCTTGCAAATATAACAAAGTTGAAAAACACCTCTTGTCTTATTCTTTCATCTTCTACATCCCCTACGAAATTTTTTCCTTTGGGGATCAATTCTTTGGTACTTGGCTTCGAAAACCCTATTACTCCCTACATCATGATTATTTCTTCACTTAACAAGATACCATTTATATTTTTCACTTTGCATCCTAGATGCCTGCTCAATCTCGTCCAACGTCTTAGTTAGCAATTTATTTGCACAAATATGCTTTCATTCTTTCTTTCTTTCTCAACTACATCGATATCATCTTTGCTAGTGACACCCCCACCTTCTCTATACTTGTAGAAAAAAATTTCTTTCATTGAATTGTATATATTCCATGAAACTAGTGTTTTTCCTTTGTGACATTGAGTTTTTTTGTACTTAGATAAATAAAATACTTAAATTGAATTCTTAATTGAATAATTTGATTGTTTAATTTGTTAATTATTACAATTACATACTATGTAATGGATATTATTTTGAAATGTTTTTCACTTTTTTTCACTATATTAAATTATTTTCAAGTGCTCTATAGATGAACAAGTCTAGTAGCCTAGTGAGTAAGCTCAATCAATTTGAATCGATCAATTTTCAAGCAGATATTGTTGAGGTCATGGGATCAATCCTAAAAGAGTCCTTAAGGGTTATGAGTACATGTTGGGTTATGAGTACACATAGTACTCTAGTGGCCTTTCCCTCGAGTGTCATTCACAGAATGTGAGGCAACACCTGTAGGGTTTCCCCGAGGACATTTTCCCATTCATTTCTTAAAATAACTATTGTTAAAAATATCAATAATATAATCACTAATTAAATCTTTAAAACTTTTTTTCATTGCACCAAATTCACTCATTATGCAACTTGTTATGTAAAAATTTAAAAAAAAAAAAAAATCAGCACAAGGGATTATCTCAATCAATGGTTACCAATATTGTTGGGAATTTCACTAGTTCCATGCAAGTAGACATCCAATTTGAATCCCCTGGGTGAGCCACACTAGTCTATGTGGATGCGTTAATAGGGATACTATCCACGAATGTGGGGAAACATCCCTTGAGTTTCCCCACAAGTTTTTCCTTGGAAAAAAAATTAAAAAGCAATTCAACAAATAACATAAAGAAATAAATCAACATAAAGTACACAATATGATTTATTTATTTATATTAATATTAATGGAACATTAAGGGGCCAAATGATCTGGATTATTTTCGGCATGAAATGAGAGCGGAGATATAATAAAGCAATGTACAGAGATATCTCGGATATCCAATAATATAATAGAAATGTATCAGAGATGCAACCATAAACACAGAGATACAGTAATACACAATTTTCTATTAATGAGCGAAAATGTACAAAGACTTTAAAAATACAGAGTGAAAGACTCGCTAGAATGCACATTTCTGAGAAGAGATGTGTCTGCTATTCGCATTCGCATGAAGACGATTTTACAATGAGGCTCCAAAGGCATTTTTATCATAAAAAAAAATCCAAAAACCTAACCTCGGAAGATGAAAAGCCAACAGTTTTGTGGACACCATTTTGGGTAGTTTGATGTATCAACTTCCCGAGTGTGTCATTTTGGCATACGATCTTCGTTTGGGGCGCACGATAGCTTGTTGGAAAGCTATCGTCGAGGAGATTCATTTTGAGGGCTCAGTTAGAATATTTGACTATAATTGAGAAGATCGATCTTGAAAAACCTTCATTTAGGCCCTCAAAATGGCCCCGAAAATTAAAAATAGTAAATTACCAAAATTGTCAGAAAATTGTTTTGAGCCAGTTGGAAAAGGTGGGTGGCCACCGATATCCACCTGAATCAATCCTCCCTCCTAAGGAAGAAATGGTCTCCATTGCATTGAGTGCTCGGGGGAGAGGGAAAAACGTTTGTTGAATCTGCATCTTGATGAGTTGTTTGCCTTGCTGGAGAAGTTGTGTTGCTTAGCTTGTTCAAGGTTGTCACGAATCTGTAGCTGGAAGGGTTGGACCTTTTTAACCAATCTGGCTACATGAGATGCCTGTGTGTAGAAGGAATCTTTACGCTTTGTTTCAATCTTGTTGACGTGCTTCAGTTGGATAGAAGGTGCTTGGGCCGAGGCTGTAGTAGTTGCAGTATCCTTTTGTTCACCTTTTAAACAGATTGTGAAGAAGATGAATTTTGTAGTATGAGATAATACCTTGCAGCATTGTTTAGGTGGGACAGTAGTTGGAACTACCTCTGGTATCCTGTAGAGATGACCCCCCAGAGTAACAATGACACTACGGGGTTGAGACTCATAGATAGCATGGCGCTTCCACATATATGGTTGGCCCAAGAGAACATCACAGACATCCAGCGGGGCAACATCACATAATACCTCATCCTTGAAGGTCTGGATTCCGTATGACAATCGACATTGTTGGTTGACATGAAGATCTTGTCCCTGGCGAAGCCACCCAATGTTGTATGATTGTGGGTGTAGTGTTGTCGACAATCCCAACTATTTGACGACCTCTACTAACATGAGTTTCTTCTGGCTTCCTCTATCAACAATAAAAAGTAGTGGGGTCCCCTTCACCCACATTTGTGAATGGAAAAGGCGTTCACCCTCTTCAGGATCTATGGGTTTTTCTGGTTGAATTGTCGCCATCGCGACAATAGCAGTGGGGTCTGCATTGATGATTTGTCTTCTAACAATATTTTTTGAATCGGATTTTGAATCAGGGTTCAGCTCCTTGTCTTTGATGTCGGCCACCAATGATTGTTTTGAGTGACATTCATCGATGTTGTGCCAGGGAATTTTGTGGAAATCACACCATTTTCTGGTGTCCTTATTCATCTTTTCGTGACCCTTCTTTTCATGTGGCTTGGGCTATTTGTTAGGGAAGTCTTTATCATACTTTGGTTGTTGCGAATTCCCAGACCTGAACTCTCGTTTGTTCTGGTGCTTAAATTTCTGCTCGATTTTAACAACATATCGATAAGCAGAACTGAGTGATGAGATGTCCAGAAAATCCATTTCAGTTTGGATGTTTTTGTGTAGAGCCCCACGATATTTCAGAACCAAATGTCATTCGGATTCTTTGATACCCAGCTTGGTGTGCAAGGTATGGAAGGTATTGGTGAACTTCGAAACTGCTTGGCCCCTCTCTTGTTGCGGTGTGGTCCATCTCATGTACTAGTCCTCATAGTTGCCAACAGGGTAATATTGTTCCTTTACTGCATCCACACAAAAATCCCAAGTGGTCTCAGCCCCATATATTACAGACTCCTCTGTGGAACTTTGCTCCCAGTAAGTTTCCCACCAATGTTTGACATGGGGGAGAGCCTTAAGAAGTGCGAAGGTGATCTTTTCCCTGTCAGAGAAATTATGAACAAAGAAATAACCTTCTAGCAGATTTAACCATTTTTCTAAGGCATCTGCATCTATCTGTCCTTCAAATATGAGAATATCAAAATTAACTTGTACCTTGAAAGATGAGGTACTTCCAAAGTGGTTACTTAATGAATACACATCTGTTGTTATCAGCAGGCATTGAAGGATGTGGGAAAAATTCTCCATCATTTTGTCCCTCTGTCGCATGAGAGCTTGCTCAAGCCATGGAGGGTTTCTTGGATGTGCGAGAGCGATTGTCCTCAAGAGAGTCAAACTTGAGACCCAACTTGCTATACTCGGACCTCATCGGGGACATGCACTGAAAAACGATCAAGAACAGCCTGCTCTGAACCCCTAATTCAGATTATTTTTGGCATGAAATGAGAGCGGAGATGTTATAAAGAAATGTACAGAAATATCTCAGATATCCAATAATACAACATAAATGTATCAAAGATGCAAACCATAAATACAGAGATACAGTAATACACAATTTTCTATTAATGAGCGAAAATGTACAAAGACTGTAAAAATACAAAGTGAAAGACTCGCTAGATGGTGGCAGTTTATCTCTGAGAAGAGATGTGTCTGCTACTCGCATTCGCAAGAAGATGATTTTACAATGAGGCTCCAAAGACATTTTTATCATAAAGAAAATCCAAAACCCTAACCCCATAAGATGAAAAGCCAACAGTTTTTTGGACCCCGTTTTGGGTAGTTTGGTGTATCAACTTCCCGAGGGCGTAACTTTGGCATATGATCTTTGTTTTGGGGTGCACGATAGCTCGTTGGAAAGGTATCATCGAGGAGATTCATTTTGGAGGCTTATTTAGAGACTTCGGAGATCATTGAGAAGCTTGATCACAAAAAACCTTCATTAAGGCCCTCAAGATGGCCCTGAAGGTTAAAAACTGCTAAAAATAATAAATTACCAAAATTGCCAAAAAAAAATTGAACCAGTTGGAAAAGGTGGGTAGTCACCGATATCCACTTGGATCACCAAATTTACATCTAAATTTTATTTTATAGTTCTAACCATTGAACACATGACATGAATAAATTAGTCCAAATAAAAGATAAAATAGAATTATCATATGAATATTCATTATTCAAATTTGCATTCATTTTCACTTTGAAATTTACATTAATATTAATGGAACATTAAGGGGCCAAATTTGCATTTGAATTTTATATAAAAAAATATAACCATTGAACACATGGCATGAATAAATGAGTTGAGATAAAACATAAAATATAATTATCATATGAGTATTCATGATTCAAATTTGCATTCATTTTCACTTTGAAAGTATTTTAATAATATTTTGTCCGGACATGTAAAGCTCAATTTTGTTGTGCATTCTTTTTTATATGGTCAAGCTACCTATCCTTGGTTGGCATTATGCCCTGTTTTATCTCTAACTTGGAAAGCAATGAATTTTATGTATTGTTTATTATATTGTGTATACATGTGATATGTGTGTTGTTCTTTAATGATGAGATCTTCTTTGTGTTCTATTTGTGGAACTAGTTAGAATACATAGAATAACATTGATACAGTTGTTTGTGTGATGTTAATGAAATTTGGCCTTAATACTTGGATGATGATGTGTAATGATATGATAATGAATGATTACTAATGTTGTTGAGCAAGTGTGAGATGTGGCAAGTTGGTCAAACCCACAAGACTCTTAGATGGAGATCATTGATGTTGACCTAGTCTAAAGGTCATAGAGCTTGATAGGACATTGGAGTAGAAAATCACGACTCCTAATGTATGAACATTGGAACATTGTGAAAACCTAACTACATGGTTGCAGTGAGCTAATATGTGAACAATGTGGAAGCGTGATAGAATTGACATATGTTTAATGTCATGATATTATGATTCTTTTTAATATATCTATATGGATGTGTTGTGATAGTTCCACTGATCTTAGTAATTCAAGAAATCGGTCACTTGAATGATGTGTATCACTGTCTAGGAGAACTCTAGTCTAGGAGTCTAACAATAAGACCTGTGGAGAATAACTTGTGATGTTGAGCGCTTGCTTTTGACTTGTTATATATGTTGGCAATCTACTTGATATTTTTGTGTTTATGCATGTCTAGGACACAAGACAAAGCATTGTTATCTTGCCAACATATGGGTGTAGGATAAGACCATGATGCATTGACTTTGTTGTGTTGAGTTGAGTAGAGGTGTTTTAACTTCCTACTCAATGCTAAGATAGAGGCTCAAAGTCTTTCACGGGATATGTGGGATGAAAAATCCAAATAGATGAGTACTTCACCTATGAGAGGTAACATGCCTCATCGAGGGGGGAGGGGGGTAATAAGGATGCAGAGTCTTTACTCCCTAGCAACTTAACCATCCAAATTGACGCAATGATTGTATTAGTTCACAGTACAAATTACCCATTTGTATTGACAAATTGAAAATAATATTATTTAAAGTAAATTATTATTTATCTATCTTATAAAAAATAATATTGGAGAAAAACCTCAAAAAGACAATTTACAAGTGATAAATAACTTAATTAAAAAATGCAAATAAAAGAGAAAGGATGTGGTTGCCAAAATGTTGCTAGAATGTTCTGAAACTAAAATTGCATAGTATGATGGATATGGTGAAGGAAGTCGAACTACACTATTGTACTAATCCCCTTCTTAAAGGTGCATCACTTGCTTGACAAGTCTAGTAGGTGAAGATCCCATCACTAGTGCATATTCTGCTAGTGAATTTATATTTATGCACCCATTGTATTAATCCCCTTCCTAAAGGTACATCACTTGCTTGACAAGTCTAGTAGGTGAAGATCCCATCACTAGTGCATATTTTGCTAGTGAATTTATATGTATGCACCCAATTGTGATACCACATAGCTTAGAAGTCTTAGGAGAAGAAGTTTTCCCTCAATATAATAGAGTGGAAATTAGTTCATTTAAATTGAGTTGGTAAAAACAAGAAAACTAAAAGCTTGAACAATCATTCAGCTATGATAATTATTTTTAAGTCATTTATAATTTATATTTATTCTTGAAATTTTATTGCAAAGTTAATTTTTCTAGAATATAGATGTTGGAATTATAAACAACCGTAGTAAATGTAATCTAGTTTTTGATATTTAAAAAAATCTACATCCTAAATACTAAATGTAATCTAGTTTTTGATATTTAAAAAAATCTACATCCTAAATACAAATACAGATAATGATTATTAAAAAAAATGCAAATAAAAATAACAGTTATTAAAAAAACATTAAAAAGTTAAAATAAAATTGTTCCAATCTTTGTGATGAAAGATGAGGGCAAGACAATAAATAAACAATGGGATAGTATTATACCACTCCATATAAATTTAAAACTTCACAATAATGAATGTTTTTCTGTTAGTAGATGAGTGCACGGCAATAAATAAATCGGGCAATCAGATGGTATTATAACATTCCATGAAATGGTTGAAATGACAATGGGATGGTAATAATGAATGTTTTTCTGTTAGTAGATGAGTGCACGGCAATAAATAAATAGGGCAATCAGATGGTATTATAACATTCCATGAAATGGTTCAAATGACAATGGGATGGTATTATGGCAATCTATATAAATTGAAATGGGGTTGCTATGGTATTATAGCAATCTATATAAATTGAAATGGGGTTGCTATGGTATTATAGCACTTCGTAATAAATGGAAAAAAATTTTAAAATGTATTTATTTTTCATAGTAATTTATGTTTTTATGTTATTAAAATGTGTAGTGAATTTTCAATTTTCATGGTAATTTATGTTTTTTTTTATTGGAATTTACAATAAATTTTCAGTGAAAATATATTAGAAAGTTCAGGACAATAAATGGGGTAATAAGATAGTATTATAGCATTTCATATAAATTGAAAATCTTTTAACAAAAATGATTAAATTTCACAATAATACAGGTTTTTTTATTATTAGAATTAGTAGTGAATTTTTAGTAGAAATATTAATTTATTTGGTAGAAAACAGATATTTTTTTTGTTTGTTTGTTAATTTGTGCAGCCCTGTGGCTTGAGAAACCGCGATCCCCGGCCTGAGTCACACCAACCCTTAACATGGTTGGATTTTTTGTCCCCGCAAGTTTCGAACCGGTGACTTTAACAACACGGAGTGGCTTAACAACACACTCCGTCACCGACTGTCCTACACCTCGAGGACTTAAAATTGAAGGACATGGGGGTGGGCTTTGATCCACTTATGTGTGCACGGGTCACGATAGGTAGAAAACCATTAGAATTCATATTTTTTAAGAAAATATATAAATGTTATTAAAATTAAAGTTAATAATAAAATATAAAATACATTTTAACTATATATATACCTTCGTAGACTTTACTAGTCAAATTGCTGGTAGGAGGGGGTCCCTTGTCCCACAAACAAGAGGGTCTCATACACCAATTTGATGTGCTGGCTTGGCCGTGACCTTAAAAATAGATTATTATTATTATTATTATTTTTAAGTAAAAGTATTATTATATTAAGAGCTTCCAAAAAAACCAGGTTAACAATGCCAAGTCATACCGGCCGCAGTTACCGGACTGCCCCAGCATGGAGGAAACCAGTCCGGC
>JZKD02S0545221.1:1848925-1878691 GCA_000966675.3 Picea glauca
CTTCGTACGAGAGAAGGACATGGTGCCTTGCTCTATCTCACCCACTTTTGAAATGCTGCTGAAACTATGTTGGCCATCCCCAGATTGGATAACCTTATTGAAGGCCATTTTTTTTGTAGACTCCAAACCATGATCCTCAACTAAGCATTGATGATTTTGCAAGGTAAGTTTGCCCAAATCGTTTTTTAACCGCCTGAGCATCTTTTTTGGTAAAACCTGGATTGAAACCTTTTTGTGAATCTGGCGGCCTATAGTTTTGTGAAGTTCTTGACCTTCTAATAGTTGAATGGCATCTACCAGCAAATTGAGAGATCCACCCATGTCACTGTTTTCCTGGCTTTCAATCTTTTGATTGGATAAACCAAGGCTTCTTATACTTGAATTCTCCTGACTTCTATCTTCACTATCAGATATATGAGTATTCGTATCATAAATCTGAGCATTCATAACAGTTTGTAGAGATTTACGGAATTAGAAAGCAGGAAAAGTGGAATGGATACTCATAAATTGGATAATTCCGATTAACAACACATTGCAAGTGAAGTCTTCGACTGAAAGTTAGAGAGATTTGCGCTTACGTTAATGGACTTGGAGGACTCCTTGACGTTCATAGAATGCTGAATGCTGGGAATGGAATGGATTCTTTCCTGCCCTCGATATTCATTTTCTGCTTCATATTTTCTTGGCACTGTGGATTTTGAGGGGCGGGGGGAATCTTGATCTCCCAAATAGGCAACTAAACAATTTGGGAACCTAGTAGAAACACCATTCATCGTTGGAGAAGAATGAGCAATATTAATATTATGATCAAGCTGTGGTATATATCTGTTCTACAGAGACGATACATTATAATAATGCTTAAATGTTCTTCTAATTGGAAAAAGGCTACTACTAGTCCTTTTCTCATCAGCGCTCCTTCCAGAAGCGGGTTCCTTTTCACTAATCAATAGAGTATTCTTTCATTTCCCAAGTTGAAAACTGATGTGGGTGTGAAGCATATTTGAGAATGAAACATACCTCTTGCTGCATATGGCTATGGCGTCCCCGTCCTCCGATTTCATTTTCTCGAATCCCCAATTCATCAGCAATTCTCTGCAACTGATGAATTGGGCTGCATTGACACTCCGCTCGCCCTTTCGACAATTTTGGGTATTTTAGAACGGTCGGAGTTGAGCTGATCTTCGTAGTTTAGACGACAATTACCGAGTTAAAGAAGTTGCAGAGTGAGAACAAGAATGGCATGGAAGCAGCATGAACTTGCAAAGTAAAAAAGAATGAGAGTTTACTCAAAACGGAAAGAAAGGAATGAAGATTTGAAAAAAATGGTGTTAACCATTACAACTGTAAAGCAACATAGCGAATGTGCATACACTATTCCTCCTTATATGCATGGATCGAGAGCAGAATGGCGTTTTTCTCCAAGTCGGTAGTGCTCTGGTTTATTTAGGGGTTGGACTGTGGTTCAGTGATAGATGGTGGTATTTAATTTAATTTTAAGATTATAGTTTAGTTAATAGTTAATTTAGGAATTCTAAAGATTTGTGTATTATTAATCAATTTTAATAGGAAAATGTTAAATATAATTTTTGACATATGGAAAAAATAATATTTAATTAATACAAACAAAAATACTACCAAAAAAATAGATTTCTAAATCCATTTTTTTAACTTTGGTTGGTATTCTATATTTTAGCCCAAGTAAATTTTTTATATCCCTTATATTGGAACACACTTTTTTAAGTTGATAAATTTCTAAATCCATTTTTCTTACTTTGGTTGGTATTGTATATTTTTTCTTGTAACCATAGCCAAAGTAAACTTTTTATGTCCCTTATATTGGAACACACTTTTCAGATTCTTGATTAGAAAGACCAACATCATATTGATTTAAGGGATTTAGAATCTTTTTACCATTCAATGCCATATTTTTTTATCCAAGGCTCTTTCATTAGGTCTCAACTTTTCAAGTTTATTATCATCAAATTTGTTTAATGACCATTTGATTAATATTTCTATAAATGTGTTCATGATTGTTCTTTGTGATTTCTAAATATTTCTTCCATTTAAATCCAAATGTTTGTTTCACTTCATAGTTGCAACAACATAACAATGACACCCTTATGTACGTTGCATATCGATCATTTGGCAATGTGTATGTGTATTCTTTTGTAATCAAGTGTTGCATAAATTCTTCTACACATGAATATTTTCCTTTCTTAAGGTATATTAATGGAGTGATATTCACTATCTACATAAAATGTAGAAATACCCTCACAATAATGAGCCAAATCTATCTTTATCCAACATTCAATCCTTTCACATCATATCTATTAATAGTAGGTATAACAAGGTAGATTTATGTAATCATATTTAATACTCCTTTAACTAAGACATATATGAACTTGTTCACGATTTTGTAGTTTTTGTGATTTCATCATATCTCATGCTTGTGTACATCACATATTCATCATTTGACAATGTTCATACTTATTCTCATACAATAATGTATCTTCAAAATCTTTCTACATATGCATATTTTCCTTTTTTTAAGTATATTAATGGAGTGATCTTCACTATATACACATGCTATACAAATACCCTCTACCCTCTCACACTGATGAGCCAAATCTATTTTTATTATGCCTTTATAAGATCTTTGGAATCATATATATATATATATATATATATATATATATATATATATATATATATATATATATATATATACTATCTATTGACTTCTTCATTTAAACTTTTAGAGAGGAAAAAGTAAAGATTTTCATATAAGTGTGTTTGCATACTTATTTTCAACTCTCTAGTTTAACAAGGTTAACATAGGAATCTTAAAGATAAGAGGGAACAAACTACATATATTATTTCATTATTGTTTTATTACTCTATAAACTAACTAAATTACATTAGTGTGTATATTTATTTTTCAACTCTAAATAAGATTCATATTTAGTGTATATATCATTCAAATTGGGTCATTATATAATTTGTCATATGTCTTAGTACTTCCTGTGTGGAAAAATTAGAGGAATTGGTTTGCATGGTTCATTTTAGTGGTGGGTTCCAGTTTGGAGATGAGGTTTGAAACCTTCCAAAGTCATTTTGAGGCATCAAATGGTATTTTTGGGGGTCAAAACTTTGCAAGTTTAGCTTCTAGCTCCTAGATGTTGTTTGATACACTAAGACTTTCCAATGGTGTGAAAATCACCTCAATCAGAGCTTGTATGTGGAAGTTTTTCCACCCACAAGTTGACCTATTGTTGTAGTTAGGGAGAAAGTACGAGAAGTTTCCATTAGATCCTCGCATAGATCAATACACGTCATAGCATCATATATAGAAGCACAAAAGCATACAGATAGACATACACAATAGTGGGAGAACCATCAAAGCATTTTATTAGATATAGCCAAAAAAACCTTTGTCTTACATTACATGCCGATGTATGTGTGTGTGTGTGTGTGTGTGTGTGTGTGTGTGTGTGAGAGAGAGAGAGAGAGAGAGAGAGAGAGAGAGAGAGAGAGAGAGAAATGAACAATTACCAGTTAGTTATATTCCTTAACTATTGCGTCGGTGGACTCTAATTGCCTATTCGACTGACTTCCCTAATCGAATATTAAAGTCGACTCGACTGGTGGGTCCAGTCGGCAGGGCCGACTAGCCCCTACAACATCCCCCCGCCCCTTAATTCTTTGCTCACCCCGAGCAAGAGGGGAGTGTGACAAAATTACGAAATTTTCTACTAATTCCTTCTTCAGAGACTATTACAACATGAGAATAAGAAGGAGAAGAGAGAATGATGGAGTATGTTGGGTTTCTATATTCTTCGGATTGAAAGTCTAGTCTAGGTGAATCGACTGACAGTTGAAGGTCGAAGTGGATCGACATTAGTCAAGGTCGAGGTGGATTAACAACAAGTCAAAGGTCGAGGTAGTCGACCGAGTAAAGTCGAAATCGAAGATATCGACATCAAGTCAACCAACAAGAGGTTGAAGTGTGGGTGTGAGACGACCGACTAGAGACCAAATGAAGGTTGGCTGATAGTCGACTGGTAATCCGACTTGGAGTCAACTGTAACAAAATCTCAAGATTTGCGATATTTGTAGCCAATGATTTGCATGGATCTGTAACTGTTTTTGGGCGCCAATATTTAGGGTTTTTCCTGTTGTAAATCCTATAAATAGGCGTGTTGTAATGCAGTAATTCAAGTTAATACATGTAATCGATGAATCTTAGGATCACCGGTCTTTAGAGAAATCTTTAGATGTAGGTTGTTGGTCATGCAGATGTAAGTCGGATTGGCTACAAGGTTGTTCTTGCACAGGAAAGAGGGTATGATGTTGATTTTGTCTTAGGTGTGGACCAAGGTTAGACATGTAACCTTTTATTCAGATTGAATAAGACAAAAAGAGAGAAGAACGCTCAAGAAATGTTGGTTTTCCCGGTTAAGGGTTTCCAGGGTAAAATCTCTATGTATTGTATGATTGTTGTGTCATTTACGTTCTTGATTAAATTCTCCATCACTTTTGCTAGGTTTAGAGTGGAAGTGTCTCTTATTTCCTAACATGTGGTATTAGAGCTTATGTTTTACTTGACAAGTAAGTGATCAAAGCGATGTTATTCTTTGATGAGTATATTAGATCTTGATTTACCAATCTTGAATCTGAGAACTAAAACCTAGGTACAATAAGAGTCGTAAGTCATAAATTGTGTTAAAGATCGTGGTAAAGAATGGCGAGCAGTTCCAGCGTAGAGATAGAAAAATTCAATGGCCATAATTGTGAGCTTTGGAAGCTTAAAATGGAATATCTTCTTGTAGATCAAAAACAATGGACAACGATTTATCCAAGTACCCAGCCGACAGGCATGCCGACAGAAGAATGGGAGAAACTCGAAAGAACAAAAAGAAGTATGATTCGAATTTGTCTTGTAGATTCGATGTTGCTAAATGTCTCAGGTGAAGGTTCAACCAAGAAACTGTGGGACAAGATGGGAAGCTTATACCAGTTGAAATATCTGGTAAATAAGTTGTTTCTCAGAAATAAATTGTATCTTATGAGGATGAGTGATGACAGTTCAGTGACTGGGCATTTAAATGTGTTTAATATCATGTTAAACTAGTTATCATCTGTGGATATTAAGATCACTGATAGGAGAAGTGTATAATCCTATTATGTTCTTTGCCAGACTCCTGGGATAGCTTAGTTGCGGCTATTGGGAGTAATACAACCACACTAGTGCTAGAGGATGTGGTTTCTTCTCTACTGTCGGAAGAAATGAGAAGGAAGAACATCAAATGATCGACCAAATATGCTCTAGTAGTGAGAGGTCGACCGATAGATAGAGATAAAGGTAGATTCTTCAGTAGCAAGTTTAATTCGAAGGGTAGATCTAAATCCCTGGTTCAATCAACGCAAAGATGCTGGAAATGCGGTAAAGTTGGGAATTATAAAAAGCATTGTAAGTCAAAGGAAACAAAAGTCAGTGCGAGATCTGAAGAGAAGTAGTCCATTGAGAGAAAGACAACTCTGGATAAGGGAGGAGATGTGTACCTGGCGTTGACCAGTACACAGTCGGATCAAGATGTTTGGTTGATAGAATTAGGAGCATCCTATCATATGACACCACATACATAATGGTTATGTGAATATGAACAATATGATGGGGGTGATGTGTTCTTGGGGGACAACTTGACAACCATAATTTTCAGACGAGAAAGAGATCGACTAATATCGCAGGATGGGAGGAAAAGAACCCTTCCAGGTGTGCTACACATTCCAAGTTTGGAAAGAAACCTGATATCTATTAGTAAGAGGAGTGATGTAGGTGTGCATACTCTGTTTCGGAAGGATTCGTGCAAGATGGTCAAAGGTGCAATGGTCTTAATGAAAGGAGTTTGGATTGGTACCATATACAAGTTGTTAGGGAATTCCAACTCGACTAGATGAAACAACATCGTTGCTCCTGAAATTGACTCAACTATGAATCAAATCGAATCAACTTGAGCTAAGTCGGTTCAAACAGACTTGACAAGACATGATAAAATCAACCCGACCAGGCTATGGCACAAGAGGATGGGACACATTGGAGAAAAAGGACTTCGATCTATGGAAAGAAAATGTATGGTCGAAGGGTTTCTTGAATGTGGTTTAGAGGTCGACTTTTGTGAACATTGCATATATGGAAAGGAAACCAAATTCGGGTGAGGTTCCCATCTAGAGTGACAAGGGAAAGTGGGATTCTAGATCTAGTTCATAGTGATGTGTTTGGACCAGTTATAGTGCCTTCACTTGGTGGATCCCTATATTATGTCTCCTTCATAGATAATTTTTCCAGGAAGACATGGATATACTTCCCAAAGAAGAAATCATATGTTTTCGATATATTTAAGGAGTTTAAATCTCTTGCAGAAAACCAGACAGAGAAAAGGATTAAAGTGTTGAGGACTGGCAATGATGGTGAATTATGTGGAAATGAATTTGATCAGTTCTGTAAGCAGTGTGGCTTAGCACACCAAAATACCACACCATATACCCCATAGAAAAATGGAGTTGTTGAGAGAATGAAAATAACGTTGATGGATAAGGCAAGGAGCATGCTCAGTGGTGCCAGGATCGCACAATAATTTTGGGTGGAGGCAGTCGACACTACAAGATATCTGGTAAATATGTATCCTTCGTCAGTGCTAGTTGACACGACTCCACATGAGGTATGGTCGGGTAAGAATCATTCGGTGGAACATATCAAAGTATTTGGATTTGATGCATTTGTGCATGTTCCCAAGGAAAAGAGGAGAAAGCTAGACAAGAAGGTAGTCAAATGTATTTTCATTGGATATAAAGAAGGAATGAAAGGATATAAGCTTTGGGATATTGCATCAATGAGAACAATGTACAGTCGAGATGTGGTCTTTAGAGAATTCAGAGGTAATTATGAGCCTGAAGAAGTTGTTTAGACCAAGAATAATCTTGATACGGTGTGGTATGAACTGAGGAATGAAGAAGATGATTCATATGAGTTGACTGAATTTGAGGAAGAGGTGAAACATCAGACTCCGATGGTAAGGAGGTAAAAAAGAATAATAAAACCAGATGAAAGGTATAGTATGCCCGACTTCCATTCCACATTCGTGCTAACTGCCATCGACGATGAGCCCAAGTCGGTCGGTGAGGCAGTCGACTCAACATAAGGTAAAATCTGGAAGGATTCCATGGTTGAAGAGATGGAATCCTTGCACAAGAATGAGACATGGGATTTAGTCAAGTTACCTATTGGAAGAAATATTGTCTGAAGAAAATGGGTATTCAAGAAGAAGATGAATGTCACAAGACAATTCGAGAAGTTCAAAGCTTGACTGATAGAAAAAGGTTATTCCCAAGTCGAGGGATTCGACTTCGTTGAGATTTCCCCCCCCTGTTGTAAAACTAACTTCCATTAGAGTACTAATGTCTCTGGTTGCATCATTTGATCTGGAGATAGAATAGATGGATGTGAAGACAACGTTCCTACATGGGGACCTGGAAGAAGAATTCTACATGAAACAACCTGAAGGATTTGTAGTAAAGGGAAAGAAAGAGTTGTGTGCAAACTAAAAAGATCCATTTATGGTCTAAATAAATCACCGAGGATGTGGTACCATAAGTTCGACACATACATCCTTAGTTTGGGATTTGTGAGAATCAAAGATGATCACTGCATATATTTCAAGGAAGAAGGTGGGCGTTTCATATATGTAGCTTTGTATGTCGATCACATGTTGTTGATTGGAAACAACATGGACACAATAAAGGAGGTGAAAAAGCATCTATCCTCCAAGTTCGACATAAAGGATCTCGACATAGCTAACTTCATTACGGGAATGGAGATTAATAGAGATCGATCTGCTAGAAAGATCTGGTTGAATCAGATGAAGTATATTGAAATAGTTCTAAAACAATTCAACATGCAGGATTGCAAACCAGTGAAGGTGCCAATTCCTGTGAGAACAAGGATTATTGCAGAACAATGTCCAAAGACACAAGAATAAATAGAGGGCATGACACATGTTCCCTATGCAAGTGTTGTTGGTAGTCTAATGTATGAGATGGTATACACTCAACCAGACATTTCCTGTGTAGTGGGAGTGTTGAGCAAGTACATGTTGACACCTGGAAAGGAGCACTGGACAACTGTAAAGAGACTATTCAGGTATTTGTGTGGCATGAAGGACTATGCTATATGATACCAAAGAATACCTAGAGGTGAAAGTGGTAAATTAAATGCACATGGCTTTGTCGACGTTGACTGGGTTGGAGATATGGATCGACGGAGATCGACCAACGGATATGTCTTCAAGATGTTTGGTGGAGAAATAAGTTGGATGAGTAAGCGACATGCAATTGTAGTCTTGTCAATAACAAAAGTTGAATACATGGTGTCCACTCATGGAAGAAAACAAGTGGTATGGCTGCAAAGGTTGTGTTCAGGATTCAGGTTTGAGCAAAGAGCTATAAAGGTGAGTTGCGATAGTCAAAGAGAAATATTTATGGCAAAGAAACCTAATTATCATTCATAGACTAAGCACATTGATGTACAATATGATTTCGTAAGAGATATGGTGGAAAGTAACAAGGTGCTACTGGAGAAAGTATACATGTTGGAAAAAATAGCAGACTTGTTGACCAAGTCTGTGAGTGTTGTGAAGTTCTCTTGGTGCAGAGAGGCAATGGGCATTGCTGCCTTAGGTCTGTGAATGAAAGTTCAAGAATCTCTTATTTCAGCAAAGAAGACAAAAAGTGGGAGAATGTTGGGTTGTTATATTCTTTGTAGTGAAATTCTAGTCGAGGTGAATCCATTGATGGTCGAAGGTCGAGGTGGATCGACAACAAGTCAAAGGTTGAGGTGGATCGACAACAAGTCGAAGGTCAAGGTAGTCGACTGGGTAAATTAGAAGTCGAAGATATTGATGTCAAGTCAACCAACAAGAGTTCGAAGTGTGTGCATAAGATAACTGACTAGACACCGAATGAAGGCCGACTGGTAATTTGACTTGGAGTCGATTGTAATAGAATCCCGAGATTTGCGAGATTTGTAGCCAATGATTTGCATGGATCTATGACCATTTTTGGGCTCTAATATTTAGGGTTTTTCCTGTTGTAAATCCTATAAAGAGGCATGTTGTAATGCAGGTTAATGCATGTAATTGATGAATCTTAGGATAGTTAGTCTTTAGAGAAATATTTAGATGTAGGTTGTTGGTCATGCAGATGTAAGACAAATTGGCTACAAGGTTGTTCTTGCGCAGGAAATAGGGTATGATGTTGATTGTGTCTTAGGTGTGGACCAAGGTTATACATGTAACCTTTTATTCAGATTGAATAAGACAACAAGAGAGCAAAACACTCAAGGAATGTTGGTTTTCCCAGCTACGGGTTTCCAGGGTAAAATCTATGTGTACTGTGTGATTATTGTGTCATTTGCGTTCTTGATTAAATTATTCTTCTCTTCTACTAGCCTTAGAGTGGAAGTGTCTTTCATTTTCAGACAGAGTCAAGTTCTAGTGTAGTTTCTTTTCTTGTTGAATCGTAGATGTTTCTATTTGCAGGTAGACCACTCCTTTAGTGCTGCATTTGTTTTGAAGTTTTAGACTAAAGATACAACTTTCCAACTTTTTCTTAGTCAAATGCCAAAATTTGGCAGCATCCCTGATTTTTGTTTGTGTCCATAGCCAAATTTTCTTTCCACGGAAGTGTGTTACTTGAAACGATCTTTTGAAATTTTCTTTTCACACTCTATTCAAGTAACCTGAGCTGGACCGTGACTTCCATAACCTAACTTAGGGATGATTCTTGAATGCCCCTCTATCCTGGGAATTGAGCGAGTGAGATTAAAGAGAGAAAATATTTTATCCTTTGTGTGATGGTGATTATCTTCTCCTAAATTCTGTATCCAAGATGGATGGCTAGATTCTCCTTGCTGGAGATAGGGATCAGGTAGGTCGTTGTCTACAACGTTGATCATCAACATAGTCTATTTTTAGAAACTTAACTTCTTGCATAATGGTTTCTCTTCATTTCTTTAGTTTTAATATATAGGAGTTGGTTTCGATATTCAGAAGGAAACTAATAAGATATCCAGACTCTTCGCATGTAACTTAATCTTCAAGGATCTTGGATTTTCATGGATATGTGTGTGTGTGATGAAAGTTCTTGTCCTTTATTGATGGAGTGAGTATCGGTGGTATGAGCTCAATTGCTTTGTTTCTTACACAATCTTCATTGAATTGATGAGAGATATTCCCATGTCCTATTGTTTTTCCTAGCCATTCGTTTGTAGATTATGCGAAATATTATGCATTATTATGATATTGTAGTAGCCAGTTGTTTTTTCGGTAATGGTGTTGAAAGAACTTTATTGGTTCATGTGAAGAGACCTTTATTTCCCTGACGACGGGCGAAATATCTGCTTCTAATCTCCCGATGATTTGATCATTGTGTGGTTTTTTGACTCCATGCTTGTTTTGATGATGGTTTGATTGTGATATTTGAAATTAATATTTATGTGTTTTCTTTGATTGACATTGCTCCGAGGGTGTTTTATGAAATCAAGTCCTATTGGTGTCCCCTCTTCCACAAAAATTTCACCATTAGGGTTGCAACTTGTTATGTATGACATTTCTTTAGTTGGGCCCCATTGACTACTTTCTTAAAGGGTTTCCCTTGGAGTGTTTTTAGTTTCACTTCTCCTGAAGGTTGAATATATTTGACCACATATGTCCCTAGCCATGCAGTTTATAGCTTTCTTAGATTTCCTTTTATTTGATTGTCATATAGGAGTACCAAGTCCCCGTTATTAATATCATTACTCTTGAGATGTCAATCATGCCAGGATTTTTGCTAGTTCTTTTGTGTTTCCTGATGTTGTTGTGCCATCTTGATTTCCTCTTCTAATTGATTTAGTTGGTAGATGTGTTACCTTGTATTGCGTATATGGTCGAATTCCAACACTGATGTTATCCGACCTACATTAGCATAGAAGTGAAGTGGTATGAAGGCTTCCTAACCATAGACTAACTTGAAAGGTGTTTGTCATGTCGATCTTTTGTATGTTGGTCTATAGGCCTATAGTATTTCCAAAATTTTGTCATCCTAGTTGTCTCTGTTGAGTCTACATACATTTCTTAAGACTTTTTGTAAAGTCTTGTTAAAAAATTTGATGACTCTATTGGTCTGCAGATGGTAGGCAATTGTGTTTTTATGGTCAATCGTGAATTTTTTGAGCAATGCTTCAATTGTATTGTTGATAAAGTGTGTGCCTTGGTCGCTAATTATTGTCACGGGGAAGACGGAACGAGTTACTATATTTTGGTAGATAAACTTTGTGGTTGCTTCCTTTGTAAAATTCTCGACTAGTTCTACTTCCGCCCATTTGGTTAAGTATTCAACAACTGTAATGATATATCTTTCCCCTATCCTTTTAGCTATTTTCAGTAAAGGTCCAACAAAATCAATAGCCCATATTTTAAATGGTAAGTTGGGATTTACATAATGTAAGGGCATCTTGTATTTCCAAAGTGGTCAGCCTATCCTTTGGCACTTATCGTATTTCTTTATTTTCTCCTAAAAATATATATGTAATGTTGACCACCAAAGACTAGCTAGACATTTTTTCCTAGTTGTCGTATTGGCCTAGAAATGACCCCCTGCTGGGCCTGCATGCACCTCAGTAATGATATCTTCCCTTTCATGCTCTAGTGCACATCTCCTCAAGATATTGTCAAGTCCTAGCTTGTAGAGATAACCATTCATTAGGGTGAATGGTGCAACTTTCATTGCTAGAATATTCCATTTATTAGTTGGGAGATCATCAAGTGCTTTCCCCTCTTCTAAGAAATTTGCAATCTCTTCTAGTTCTTTAGGGACTTATTTTACTCTGAATAAGTTTGCATATGGGAAATCATCTTCTATTCCAGTCGGATCTTTCCTTCTCTCTAGTTGGGACAAGTGATCTGACTTGATGTTTTTCTTCCCTAGTTGGACTTTTACTTCAAAGTTGAATTCTTGAAATAGTAGTAGCCATCGACACATTTTCCCTTGGTGCACTGGTTTGTTTACTAGATATTTTAGTTCTCGGTGATCTATAAAAAATATAAATGGATTTGCTAATAAGTAGTGCATGAAGTTTTGTAGGGAAAAAATAATTGCTAGGGATTCGTGTTCCTTTGTTGAATAATTTATTTCTTCCTTGTTTAACTTTCAACTGGCATATGCATTTGGGTGGTCGATCAGATCATCGTATTGTTGGGATAAAACTGAGCTGATAGCGATGTTGGATGCATCGACGTGAACGCGGAATTTCTTCGACCAGTCTAGGAATATTAGGATAGGTGCTTCTACCAACTTCCTTTTTAATATTTCAAAAGACTTGTTGCATTCCTGGATCCAATAAAATTCATCTTCTTTCTTCAGTAACTCATCAATTGGAAATGTAATGTCAAAATAGTGACGTATAAACTTTCAATAGTATCATGTGTGCCCAAGGAAGATTTTAATTTGTTTTTGGTTCACTGGTGGTTTCAAGTCAAGAATGGCTTTGATCTTAGCCATGTCTACCTTAATCCCGTCTTTGCATACAATGTGTCCCAATAATATACTAATTGGTGTGGCAAAGATACAATTTTTAATATTTAAAGATAAATGGATTTGCCAACATCTCTCCAACGTCATTCTTAGCCATTGTAAAAACGATCTTTTAGGAGACTATAGATGGTCCAGTCATCAAAGTATATTTCCATTGTTTTATAGATGTACTCCTAAAATTCCTTAACCACTATTATGGAAAAGACTATTGGGGAATTACTCTATAATCAAAAGAGCCGAACTCAGAGACATATGTAGTTTTTTCTTGGTCCTCTTTTTCTATCGACACCTGATGATATCTAGATAAGCCATTAGTGAAGGAGTAACATTCATGACCTGCAACTTCGTTGATAATTTTGTTAGAAAAATGTGTTGGGAATGGGTTAGTCACTATGAGTTTGTTTAACCCTAAAAAATCAACACAAATTCTCATTTTTTTTGGGTTGTGTTTCTTAGGTTGCACAACCATCGAACTAGACCATTCTAACTTGTCGATTAGGTATATGATATTAGCAGCTAACATTGCTTCTATTTCCTTTAGGATGATGGGTTTGTATTTGTACGCTAGTTTATATGGTCGTTTCTTGATGGGTTTGGCTATATGGAGGAGTTCGATCTTCATTTATCCCATCTCTTATATGATTCCTTTGAGGTATTTATAGTCACATGTGAAGACATCCTGATATTATTTTAGTAGATCGACTATTTCCATGGTTTGCTTATCAAACCAATAGTCACCTACTCTTGCCATTTTTGGTCGCCCATCTATAGAGATGTCAAATTCTTTAGTCTGTATTTCCACATCCATCTAGATGGGTGCTTTCGAATCATCTAGCTAACGTTCCCCTTCTATGACTTGATTGTAACTTGAAGGGAAATCAGGTTTTTCTGCATGTTCATGCTCCTTTGTTTCTTCCTTGGTCATGGAGTAGACTGTTTTTACAAAACTTTTTACTCTTGGATGATCCTTTTTCCATCGAAGTCTTTGTCTTGGAAAACTTGTGTTTTCCATTTCTACTCGTCGAGCTATTACATTCTTTATGTTGTGTGTCGATACCAACTTACAAGTCGAATTCGATCCCCCATCAAATTTATTTTTTCCTTTTTTCTTGAATTTTCTCATGGCTTGGTTTTCCTAGGAAATTTTTTATTTCTCTAGTTTCCTCTTGCAAGAGTGCCTCTTTAGAATTGAATTCAAAATATTTAAGGAAGTTGTCTTTTATTTCACTCCAGTTAAAAGTATGACCTGATGCTTCTTCAATATTATACCACTTATGAGGTATATCAACTAATGTAATGTTCGGGAACACGTGCGTCGATACTCTTTCATCTCGATAGCCTTCTTTTTTCCATTCTTGCTCGCACTTATGTATGTGGGCCATTGGGTCAAAACCAAGCTTAAATATCAGGATTTTGACATTTATAGAGAGATTTTTCCCATTGAATATTTCCACAAAATATAATGTGGCAGTATTCCATGTTTGAAGTTGGTTTGCATGAGTCTCCCACCATCAGGTTGCTTGGCCAGTGAAGGACTCAACTAGGATTTGTATTATTCCTTGTTCCCCAACCAATTTGTAGACTTCATCGACATGTGTTGATAGAGAAATTCATTCATTAAACTGCAGGGGAGTTCTTATGTATATGAATTAGTCAGTATTAATGTTGGTGTTTCCTTTAGTTTTCATTCAGGGACAATAGGGATTGCATGAATCGAAAAGCATGTTGATCCAGATTTTTGAGCGGAACGAAAGGAATAATAGACTAAATTCAATAACACAGAGATACAGAGAAAAAATAAATATATCCAATGAACAATAACTTATATTGAATAAATAAAATAGGCTAAAATTGTAAAACTGTAGAACTGAAAACAACTCTCTCAAATGGTGGTAGTTATCTCTAAGAAGAGATGTGGTTGCTACGTGCATCCGTTTGAGCAGAATCATTACAATGATGATCCAAGGGAATTTTTAACATTACTCATGAATGCCAAAACCCCAGACATCCAAAAACCTAACCCTAGGAGATGAAATGCCAAAAGTTATGTGGGCCCCGATGGGTAAGTTGGTACCTCAACTTCCCGGGGTTGTAACTTTTGTATACGACCTCTATTTTAGGCGTGTGATATCCCATTGGAAAGGTATTTTCAAGAACTACACATTATGCCGTCAAAATTTGACTCTGTCTATAGTTTGACTATGGCAAGCCAAAAAAAACATTGTTTAGGGCCACAAAATGTCCCTGGAAGTACATAAAGATGAATTGACATGAAAAAATCCAAAAGAACTCAGTTGGATTAGGTTGGCGGCCACCAATATCCACCTGGAAGCTTTGTAGGGCTTCCGATAGCCCCGAAAGTGTAGATCCCACCATTACAAAGAATTACATAAGAACATGTTGAAATAACAATTGTAAAGAGGAGCTAGTTGGAATAGGTGGGTGGCCACCAATATCCACCTGGATCAATCCTCCCCCCTTAGGAAGAAATGGTCTCCATTGCATTGAGTGGCCCCATCAGGTGAGAAAAATTATGCTGAATTTGGCTCGAGGTGACCCACTTTCCTTGGTGGAGGAGTTGCCCTACCTTGACAACACGATAAAGATAGATCCTCTACTGGTGAGTTCCCTTGAACTATGTGCCCACTATATAATCAGTGGATGCATGTTCCATACAGTCAGGGTTGAGATTTATTGGTGTCAACTATTCTGCGATGTCTAATGTGTCCAATAATGGTGGAAAATATGGTCGAAGGAGGTCCACATTGAACACTGGGTGCAAGCCAAGGAAGTGTGGAGTGTTGAGCTCAAAAGAATTGCTACCCACAACCTTGGTGATAATGTAAGGCCCATAGAGAAGTGGGTAGAGCTTTCGATGGGGCCCTATAAGGCACTCTTTTTGCAAATGTAACCAAACCTTGTCTCCCACCTGAAACTGGTGCGATATCCGGTGTTGATCATGGTGTTGCTTGTACTTAGCATTGGCTTTCTGCAAAATCTCATGGACCTGTTGGCAGATGTGTTGAATCCGTTCAATGAATCTAGTGGCTTTGTCTGCCTCATACTGAACATGGGAAGATTATGCCTGTGTGTTTGCAAGAGGTAGTGCAACATCAATGGGACCCAAGGGTTGGAATCCTAGCCCCACCTAAAATGGGCTATGGTCGGTGGAGATATGGAGAGCCTTGTTGTAGCTATGTTGAACATAGGGAAGACTCTCATCCCATGTACATGGATGCTTAGAGTTGTACATGTGCAGGATGTGAACAATCATCCGATTGACGACCTCTGTTTGGCCATCAGTTTGGGGGTGGAAAGCAATGGATTTAGTGAGCTCAGTGTCCAACAATGACCAGAGACTTGACCAAAATGTGTTGAGGAACCTGCTTTCCCAATGTGAGGTGATGGTATGTGGCATCCCAAAATAGACCCACACCTATTCGAAGAAGAGATTGGCAATATCTGTTGTTGTGATGCTCTTCTTGTAGGCTTTGATAATGGCCATCCTTGAAAATCGATCAACCACCATAAATACACAATCATTGTCATCCTTGGTGGATAGAAGGATAGACATGTAATCTATCGAGATGGATTCCCAAGGCCTCTCGGGAGTAGGAAGAGGGGTGTATAAGCCTTGCTTCTTGATGGATGGCTTGGAAATGGCACAGGCAGTGCAAGATCTGATATACTTGATGACGTCTTGTCAAAGTTTTGGCCAATAAAAATGTTTCTGTAGAACAACCATAGTTTTCTCCACACCAAAATGTCCTGCCATCCGATTATAGTAAGCCTCCTAAATCATCTTTGCACACTCTCTTTTGGGAACATAGAGGTGGCCCATATGGCATAACCGACCATCTTGGATGTGAAAATCGGTGACATTCTCTCATGTACCCAAGAGTTGATAGGTGGTGGTGAATTCAGGGTCACGTGGGCCACTCAAATGCCTCATGCCCACATGAATGGAGCATTGTGGTGAGTGCAACAATAAGAGGGAGACTGAGGCATTCAATGCCACGATTTGTGATCCTTGTTTTATACTTGATGTTGAGATGGAACAATTGTAGGTATGTGGACCACTTTTGATGGTAGTTGTTGTACAAATTCCCCTATGTCTGTATGAACTATAGAGGCTTGTGATCAGTATGGATGATTGTCTCCTTTCCCAAAATTTAATGTTTCCATTGACGACAGACTTGCACAATGGAACACCTTTCTTTGTCATAGGTGGTGTATTTCCGGACAATATCTGAGAGTGTCTCACTATGGTATGTTATTGGATGACCATGCTGAGTGAGAAATGCGCCTACAACATAGTCGGAGGCATCAGTTTCAATCTTGAATGGTTGTTGAAGATAAGGTAAGGAGAGTACTGGAGTTGAGCATAAGTGATGCTTCAGATCATCAAATGCTTGTTTTTGTGCCTGCCCCCATGCTAACTTTTCCTTTCCACCGCCCTTGGCTACTTAGATGAAGGCCCATGCAATATGGGAGAATCCCAACACGAACCTTCGGTACAAGTTGGCAAGTCCCAAGAAGCTCTGAAGCTCGGTTAGTGTGTCCAGGGCTGGCCAATCATGAATGACTTGGACCTTAGCTGGATCCACATGTACCCCATGCTCATCAACAATGTAGCCCAAGTATTGGATCCTATTCATGCCAAAGGAGCATTTTTCCAAGTTGGAATATAGCTTGTGTTGTCGTAGAGTGCCCAAAACCTGTTGAATATGCTACATATGCTCCTCCCAAGTTATTTTGAAGATGAGGATGTCATCTAGATATACCACCACAAAAGAGTTGGTGAAGGGTCTCAACACATCATCCATTAATCTCGTGAAAGTTGTTGGTGCATTTATTAAGCCAAAGGGAATGAACAACCATTCGAAGGGACCTTCTCTAGATTTGAAAGTTGTCTTCCATACATCATTTGGTTCGATGGGGACCTGGTGGTAGCCAGACTTTAGGTCAATCTTGCCGAATAAATTTTCCCCCTTGAGTTGGTCAAGAAGGTCATCAATTCAGGGAATTGGGTACCAGTTCCGAACTGTGATTTTGTTTAATTATTTGTAATCAATGTAGAGCCTCTAGGTCCCATCTTTCTTCTACACCAACACAATTGGACTTCTGCAAGGGGATGAGTTGGGTCAGATGTGCCCCTTTTGAAGTAGCTCTTGGATCTGGTGCTTGATTTCGTCATTTTCCATCAACGAGCGATGATAGACTAGTCCATTAGGCAGTGGTGCACCAGGGGGTTAGATCAATTGGATGCTTGACTTGGCAGTGCATCGGTACCCCATTGTTTGAGGAGAATATGTCTCTGTACTCTTCTAGGATCCCGTCCACTTGATTTTGCTGCAAAGAGAGGCTCTGTGTAGAGGTCATAGATGTGGCAGTGACCTTCTACTTACAGTGAGCACGAATCACAAAGATGAAGAAATTCCCAGTCTGTGAAATGACCTTACTACATTTATTATCAGAAATTAAATAAATAGAGGTAGGCGACGCTACCTCTGATATCCTGTACAATTGTCTACCCAAATTAATAATAACACTGCAGGGTTTAGACTCATACACAACATGTCGCTTCCACAAATATGGTTGACCTGAAAGAACATCACAAACTTCAAGGGGAGTGATATCACACAATACCTCGTCTTTGAAGGGATTCATGCTATAGGGAAGACGACAATGTTGGATGATGCGAAGATCTCATCCTTGACAAATCCAGTCGATGGTGTAGGGCTTCGGGTGCGGTTTTATCGACAGGTCCAACCGCTTGACGACCTATGCTGAAATTAGGTTCTTCCGACTATCGCTATCGACAATGAAATGCAGTGGAGTCCCCTTTAACCACACCTGTGAGTGAAAGAGGTGTTCCCCTTCCTCTGGTTATTCTAGTTTGATTGGTTGGAATTTGGTGGTAGCGACAGTGGCACTGGGTTCAACATCGATGATCTTCTTCCCACTTTTTGGATTTGATTCGGAGTCAGAATCTTCCTCTGACTCGGAAGCTTTCAGGTCAGTCACTAGTGACTGCTTGGAGCGACATTCTTCGATGTTGTGCCAAGGGATTTTATGGTATTCACACCATTTTCTTGTGTCCTTCTTCGACTTCTCATTACCCTTCTTGGGTTGTGGTTCAGACTAGTTGTCCCGAGAGCAACCATATTTTCGATGTCCCTTGTTTTACAGGTTGAGGTTGCCTTTGCACTGCTTCGGCTGTGAGGAGTTTGCAGATCCAAACTCTCGCCTCTTCTGCTTAAATTTATGCTCGATCTTGACAACATATCTATAAGCCGCACCTAATGATGCGATGTCCAGAAACTCCATTTCTGTTTGAATGTATCTATGTAGATAGTCGTGGTATTTGAGCACTAGATTTCATTTAGAGTCTTTGATACTCAATTTGGTGCGCAGGGTATGGAAAATATTGGTGAAATATGGTATTGTTTGGTCCCTTTCCTGATGCATCATGGTCCATCTTGTGTACTGGTCCTCGTAGCTTCCAACAGGTTAGTATTGTTCTTTAATGGAATCCTTGAAGGAATCCCATGTGGGGGCGACCGCAAATATTGCATATTCCTCTATGGCCCTTTTCTCAGAGTAAGTATCCCACCAATCGTTAACATGGGGGACGACCTTGAGGAGTGCAAAAGTAATATTTTCCCCGACAGAAAAATTGTGGAACGAAAAATACCCTTCGAGTAGATTCAACCATTTATCTACATCATCCACATATATCAATCCTTCAAATAATGGAATATCAAAATTTACCTGTACCTTGAAGCGGATTGCATGGCCTCTTGATGAATATGCATCTCCCGTGGGAAGCCGCCAAAGGATCTGTGAAAATTTATCCATCATTTCATTCCTTTGTCGCGTAGGGGCTTCCTCAAGAAACATTTTAAAAGGATCTCCTACTCCATCATATTTATTCTCGTCCCCCATGGGTTGTTTTCAGGCTTGGCGTGGCTGATATTGCAAAGGATCAACTGGTTTGAGTCCCAAATTCTTGTACCCAGATCATGTCGGGGACATGCACGAAGAAAAATAAATGAAGAGAAAACCGCTCTGATACCACTGATCCATATTTATGAGTAGAACGAAAAGAATAATAGTTTGAATACAATAACACAGAGATATGGAGAACAACAAAAGATATCCAGTGAACAATAAATTCTATTGAATAAATAAAATAGGTTGAAACTGTAAAACTGCAGAACTGAAAATAACTTGCTCGAATGGTGATAACTATCTCTGAGAAGAGATGTGGCTACTATGTGCATCCGTCTGAGAAGAATCATTACAATGAGGATCTAGAGTCCTTTTTAACATTACTCGTGAATGCCAAAACCATAGACATCCAAAAACCTAACCCTAGGAGATGAAACACTAAATGTTATGTGGGCCCCGATGGGTAAGTTGGTACCTCAACTTCCCGGGGTCATAACTTTTGCATACGACATATGTTTTAGGCACATGATAGCCCATTGGAAAGGTATTTTCGAGAACTACACATTATACTATCAAAATTTGACTATTTTTATAGTTTGACTGTGACAAGACAAAAACAACACTGTTTAGGGTCCCAAAACGACCTTGGAAGTACAGAAAGATGTACTGACATGAAAAATTCCAAAATAAGTCAGTTGGATTAGGTGGGAGGCCACTAATATCCACCTAGAAGATGTATAGGGATTCAAAAATCCCTGAAAGTGTAGAACCCACAAGTACAAAGAATTATAGAAGAATGTGTTGAACTAACAATTGTCAACAGAAGCCAGTTGGAATAGGTGGGTGGCCACCAATATCCACCTGAATCACATGTTCTGGATCATTTGATAGGTATTGCCTCTATTGACCAACATTATTTAGCTTGAGCTTAATAATTCTCCATATTCCAATTGTACAGTTCAATATCTGGACTTTGGCCTATTGAGAATGGAGATCTGACTAGTATTTCTCCTTCAATATTAGGTTCGACATTGTCTTTATGTTCATGCATCACTTGATATAACCAACATTCTTCTTGAGCCTCATCCCATGTCTGGACCCATGGTTTTCCTTATTTTGGGTCTAGGGGGATTATGATTTTTCTTTCACTCCCTTTTAGATTGATTCAGTCTCACTCCAAAGATATTGTGGCTTTCATGTTCCAACCCCAATGTCTTCCTACTAGCACAAGATAAGCGAGAATGCCTTTGACTAAGTTTATGACTTCAAAGTTGACTCTCATAGGAATTCCTATTATAGAAGTGATAACACTTTTGAGAGTGCCCAATTGGTTCGATGAATCTTTGATATGTTATTTTTAAGTAGTTCATTGTCGGTTTTAGCAGGGGTCTTCTGAGTCAGACCCATTTTTCTTTAGGAAGGATGTTTACTTGTGATCCAAATTCAACCATGACTTGTTTGATCATGTGGCCATCAAATTCTAGGTTGACTTGAGGATGAAAGTCGCTCATAGTTCTGTCTTGAGACAATTTCCTTACACTTTTTACTGGCCTTTGATTTTCTTTATACTCTCTCAATATGTTCAGTAGGTCGATAAAGCATCCTACTGATTTCTTTTATTTTAGTAGTTGTAGAAATTCCTCAATGAAAGTCTTTGACATACTTGATCGTTTGTCATTTGATTTATCCTCATTGATTTTTTTTTAAAGAAGTTAAGTGCTTCTTCCATTATCCTCTCTTCTTTGTCGAGGTTCGGATATGGTACTTAGTTTCCTTGTCGATTTGGTGCCTCTAAGTAATTATCTTTACCTACTCTCGATATTGTGACCACATAGAGAGTTTTTAAATTCAAAATATCTTGTTTCAACACTGTATGTAAGAGGTTTACATTTCTCTTGGTCATGAATTTTTTTAGTATAATAGGAAATTCTTCTAAGGAGTGATCTCCTACTCCGTAAATATTACAAAACTTTAAATTTGTTCTATATTTTGTCAGACAATATGCATTGATGTGATCTTCTTTCCAACAATTAAAGCAGTAGTATTGTTCGAAGATTCCTTGTGCTCCTCTACCTCAACCTTGGTATCCACCTCAACCTCGACCTCTCTAGTCATTCCCTTGGTCGACATCCTAGTTGATTTATTGTGTATGATAAACTGCATGGATATTTGTTCTATCCTTACTGTTCAACCGACATTCTTGGGTAGAATGATTATTTTCCTCGCATATATGACACCACTCGGGACGTACATTTCTTAGATTGTGCAAAAAATGATGGCTGGGTCTAAGGCATTTCTAAATTTGCAGTAGTCTTTAGTGTGCCCTTTGCTAGAGAAAATGGTACACTATATTTCGTTGCGAGCGAGTGATATGTTTTTAATTGTCTGTTGTAGCTCTATGATCTTGTCTTCCAATCTCTTTTCAACGCTTGACAAATTAATTGATCATTCATTATCTATTTCAATCCTCTGATTTATTTTGAGGATGTCTTTACATGTTGAAAGGTCATACATTTGTAATGGAGCTTTGATCTTCTGCAATAGTATCACTACGTACCATTGTACTATTAATTTTTCATCGATCATGTATGGTATTTAACTCAATAAATCCTTGAATCTTTTGTCATATCCATGCACACTTTCACCTAGATTCTACTTGAATTCCTTAAGTTTTTGTGCTTCCAGATAGATTATATCTTGTATCTTAAGGAATGAGAGGAAATTCTTCTTTCTTTCATTCTTCGTACATGTTTGATTGTCGATGAAATTCATAAACCATGTAAGAGCCCTAGCTCGAAGTGCTTCTCCAAATTGAGCCATTTTCTTTTCTTTGTCAACTATATCTACAAAATCCCATAATTTCTCACAAATGAACCAATGTCAATTGGGATCTTCGTCACCTTAATAAATAGGGATGTGGTTAAGACCCATTGTTGGTTTATTTCTAGCAAACATAATTATTGCAAGATATTTAGTCAAAGTCGACTTGGAGGTAGTATTATTTTTTGGAGTCGAGGTCGAGCTATTGGACTCAATTAATGTAATCTATAAATGTTCTTTATTCGGGATATATTCGATTCCTAACTGTGTTCATTCTTGGTTTATGATTGATTTCTCCATATGACAAGATTTATCTATATACTCGATGAGTCATCCTCTACAAGGTCGCGTCGGTTCACTTTCACGATTCATTGAATTCAAATCTTCTGGATGCAATTTCGGCAGGGGGGTGATGTCCGTGAGATCTCTTACATGAATGATTATGTATTCTTGTGTATTTTGGTTATTTTCTTATGCTTTGATTAATACTGCATCTCTTATTTGGCCATTATTATCAGTTCAGCACCACACCGATGGTGATTATGTATCTATATGAAGTCGTTGTTGGAGAAAGTTTGTAAGGCATGGACTAGGACTTCTTATAGGAGCAAGCCAGATTGAAAGTCTCAAATTGAAAATTCCCATATAGAATTTATCATCATCTTGTTGGATGCCATCGATTACCATACTCAATCACAAGATTTCACGCCTCCCATAAGCCATCGGGGTGCTCTCAAGGGTTGCTCCAACGAACTGTCGCGCTTAGATAGGTTTTCTATGAGATTTTCTGGGATCCTTTTCCTTATGTAACTCTTCTCTCTTATTCTATGTTTTATCCCACTCTATTTTTTGAATGTCAGCAGAGGGTTTGTGAATCTACATTAAATGTGTAGATTTATCACTTGATTTAGTTATCTTTTTCTCGACTCCCATCATTTTCGACTTGGGTGTGTTCGAACTTTGGCTTTAACCTCACTTTTAATTTCAAATTAGACTTATATTATCTCATGGATCATCCATCCCCCCGACGTCGGCCCGACTGACTCACGGTTGATGACGTTTATCATTTTAACTGATTTCATTTCTTTAAGAAATACTCCCAAGCTTCTTTGGTATCTTTGCAGTTAGCTTCCAAAAATTATTCCTAGTGTTCTTATATTTCTCTCCAATTGGATTTTGGAAGAGGATATTTAAGGGGAGATTGATACTCAACGATGTCACTAACTCTCTTGTCTACAATGAATTTATGCAACAAAGAGAAAACAATACAAAGAAACACGTCGTGTATCTCATTATAGAATTTGTTCTAGATAGTCTGGACATATTATATGTCTTTGACCGCTTGATATTAGATATATTCTTTTACAATCCTCTCGAGCCACTCATTTAGATTTGTTCTTCCTCCATTGATGATCTTGTGTATCAACTGCTCATCGGGAGTGAGTCTGTGCATTATATTGAGTGATGTATTTGTATAGTGCTTCTAGTATGGCCTCCAAGAATCACTCATGTGTTTCTGAATAGAAGTGCATACATGTTTTTGCTAAAGTCATTCGATTCCTTCATACATAATTTCTAATATAATTGTTGATTTTTCACTCCCACCATTCGCATATGTCTATTTGAGTTAACATCTATGCACTCCTTTCTTTAATGCATGCTTGAGTTCATAACTACCGACAACAGAACCAATGTTGTAGTCAGGGAGAAAGTATGAGAAGTTGATAATAGATCCTCACATAGAGAAATGCATGTCATAGAATCATATATAGAAGCATAGAAGCATACATATAGAAATACACAATAGTGGGAGAACCATCAAATCATTTTATTAGATATAGCCAAAACAACCTATGTCTTTATAGTACATGCTGATGTATATATATATATATATATATATATATATATATAGATGAAATGTACAATTACTAGTTGGTTACATTCCATAATTGTCGCGTTGGTTGGCTCTAACTTCCTATTTGACCAAATTCCCTAACCGACTACTACAGTAGACTCGACTGGTGGGTTTAGTTGGCAGGAATGACCATCCCCTACAACACCTACCTTGTTGACCACCATGGTACCGAGTGGATGCCATGTCATCCCCCATTACTCACACATGTGGGTCTAGCCACATGTGGACTTTCAAGAAGATTCTAGAAGGTCCAAAATGTTATCACTAATTGAGGGTTGAGGATGAAAAAACCGCAACCCTAGATGACTATCAAGCTATGTTAAATATTGGGACACCAGAAGGAGAAAGGAGTCCATTCTTTTAGCATTGTACTTGTTCCATAGTTGAGAAGATCATCTAGGAGTGATATTTGAGAACATAACAAATGCGAAAGATGATTTTGTAGTGGTCATTCATGCCATAATGTCAAAGTAAACTCCATAGTGAGTGTCTCTTTCTTTGTATTTTCATTTCTTTGTTGAAGAAAAGAGAGCAGGGAATAGGTGTCACCTTATAGATGGGTTTTCTCATGTATTGGGTTCCCATGATACATCTTGTGTTCATTTGTGTGGATGGTGTGCTCATTTTCTTAGTATTTCATTTTTGTATTTCAATTATTTCATTAATTTGAGCAATAAGCTAGTGATAATAAATATGAAATCAAGGAAATAAACCTGATAATACAAGTTTTTCAGAATAATATAAGATCTATTGTGATCAGTTGTTCTAGTGGAATATCCATGGTAGTTTACAGATCATATTGGTATCAGAGTTCTTTGCAGTATTCATGGAAAAGGTGCAAGATCCAAGAATTGGCTTAAGAAGGAAGCCACATAACCCTAGCCATGGTGGATGAGTCCAGTCATAATAACCCGTAGGATGCAATAGAAGAGATATTTGTGAGGTTGGAAGAGCAAGTCATTGATATCTCTTGCAATATGGCCATCCTCATGGAAACTCTAGTGAAAAATAATGGAATTCTCGGGGAGGGTGGTGGCTCTAACTTAGAAGTTGGATCAAATGAGAAACAAAGAGATAATGAAGACCCCAAAAAGGAGTCGAAAAAAGAGTCGGAGAAAGAGAAACCAAGCTCCGATACCATCACTCCTTCACATACTCTATTTCAAATGGAAGATAAAGTGGATATCAAGCACTATAAAGGTGAGATTTAGTTTGTTAATTTGAGTCATTGGTTGCAACAATTAGAAGTGTATTTCAATGTCCATAATATAGATGGAGAGAAAAAAAATTCATATGCTTGATTGAAACTAGAGGGCCATGCATTAACTTGGTGGAAAAGTCGCATGGAGACACTTAGGCTAGAAGGTGATTCACCAATAACTAAGTGGGAGAATTTTAAAATACTCATCAAGTCCTAGTTTTACCCTATTGGGTATGTAGAGGACTAATGGATCCTTTGGCATCATTTCAGGCAGAGGCAGGGGCAAAGTGTGCAAGTGCACACCACCAAATCTAGGAAAATGGAAAGCTTGTTTGGTATCTCTATCGATAACCCTGGCATACTCATCAAGTATTTTGGGGGTCTACACAATCATTTGTGAAAGAAAGTGATGCTCTTTAAACCCAAGACCGTTGATTAGGCATGTGTGCAAGCATAGTACCTGGATAACTTAGGCCATAAGAAAGGGAAACCAAGTGGTTCTAAACAAGAATACCACCAATATGCCTCCAAGGAGGGTAAGAAGAAGTGGAAATGAAAATACAAGAAGATGATAGCTACTACACATCAATGCAAGGATCCAAAAAACCATTGCAACCATTGAAATATTGATGGTCACATTGAAGATAAGTGTTGGAAGATACATCTAAATATGAATCCAAAGAACTATGAGAAGGATTCAAAGAAGAAGAACCTACTAGGCATGGATTCATGCAACCAGGTAGAGAATAGCTCGAATGTGGATGAGAATATTGTTGAAGAAGGCCAATAAACTCTAGAGATAAGGCCTTGGTTGAAGAGATGGATGCCATGAATAAGAATGAGGCATGTGATCTAGTTAATTTTCCAACTGGAAGAAAGGTCATTGGCACCAAATGTGTGTTTAAGAAGAAGTTGAATGCAGAAGGAAAAGTGGAGAAATATAGTAGAAAAAGTTTATTCCCAGGTAGAGAGAATTGACTTTGGTGAAATTTTTTCTCCTATTGCCAAGTTAACTTCTATAGATTTATTTTATTTGTTGTTGTTGTTTTCTATTTTGAAATAGAATAGATGGATGTGAAGACAACATTTCTACATGGAGGTTTAGAATAAGAAATCTACATGAAGTAGCCAGAGACTTTGTAGTGAAGGGAAAGAAAGAGTTGGTCTATAAGCTAAATAATCCACTTTATGGATTGAAGCAATCACCTAGGATGTGGTACCAAAAGTTTGACACATACATCCTTGGACTGTGATTTGTGAGAAGAAGGGTTAATCATTGTGTATATTCCAAGCAGGTTGGTAATCACTTCATTTATGTAGTGTTGTATGTTGATGACATGTTGCTAGTAGGAAATAATATGGATGTTATCAAGGAGGTGAAATCGCAGCTATCCTACAAATTTTACATAAAGGATCTGAGTGCTACTAACTTCATTCTGGGAATGGATATTAAAAGAGATTGTGCAAACAAGAAACTCTGGTTGAATTAGAGAAAATATGTTGAGACGATATTACAAAGGTTTAATATGCAGGAAAGTAAACTAGTTGAGGTTCTTATTCCTGTAGATGTAAATTTATCTATAGATCAATGTTTGAAGACACGGGAAGAGGAAGAGGACATGTCCCATGTTCCATATGCTAGTGTGGTTGACTGCTTGATGTGTGCAATGGTCTATAATAGACCAAACATTGCACATGCAATGGGAGTTTTGAGCAGGTATCTGTCAAAACCAAGGAAGGAGTATTGGACAACAGTAAAGAGGGTTTTCAGGTATTTGCATGCCACTTCTAATTATGGATTGTTCTACCAAGGAAGACAAGGATTGAACAAAGTGTTGGAAATACACAGATTTATTGATGCAAACTGGATTGGAGATATAGATCACAAAAGATCTACAAGTGGGTATCTGTTTAACCTATTTGGAGGAGCACTCAGTTGGATGAGTGAAAGACGGGATGTAGTGGCATTCTCAATTACAAAAGTTGAATACATGGAAACCACTCATGAAAGCAAGGCATCAATATGGTTATAGATATTGTGTTCAGGTATTGGATTGGTACAACAAGAAGTAAGATTATATTGTGATATTCAGAGTGTAATATTCCTGACAAAGAACCATTCTTATCATTCAAAGACAAAGAATATTGATATCCAATATTACTTTGTGAGATACATGGTTGAAGACAAGGTGTTGTTGGAGCAGGTTCACACTTTGAAAAATGTTGTAGATTCATTGAAAAATTCTGTGAGCACCGAGAAGTTCTCTTGGTGTAAAGAAACAATGGGAATTAATACCATGTATTGTTGACTATGTAATCCAATGACCCCTTATCTGCAAAGAAAACAACAAGTGGGAGAATGTTGGGTAGATGTTATATTCTTTGCATGTGGGTTTTGGTAGTTGCAGAATAGCTAAAATATTTTATATATTGTATTATGAATGGTGAAATTAATACAATGAAGAGTTGAGAGGTGTGGCACCAAGGAAGGTTGGTTTTCTCTCGGTTAAGGGTTTCCAACACAAATCTCAACATACTATGTGTATGATCCATTGATTAATTTTTGTTTTGATTAAGAATATGTATGTGTTGCTTTATTTTACAGGTTGAAAACTTACAAGAAGGAGGTGAACCTAAGTAGCCTTCATCACAAGGAAGAGAAGGAGATGAAAAAACACTTCCACATTAAGATATAGGTCAAAATAATAAACAACAACAACAAATAAAAGAAATCTATAGAAGTTAACTTGGCAATAAGAGAATTTTTTTCACCAAAGTCAATTCTCTCTACCAGGGAATAACCTTTTTCTACTATATTTCTCCACTTTCCTTCTGCATTCAAATTCTTCTTAAACACCCATTTGGTGCCAATGGAATTTCTTCCAGTTGGAAAATCAACTAGATCACATGCCTCATTCTTATCCAAGGCATCCATCTCTTCAACAATGGCCTTCTTCTAGAGTTTACTATCGTATGAATTCACTACTTCCCCGACAGTTCTAGGATCATAATTAGTAATAGATAAAGACAAATTAGCATGGAATTGAGGTGGACTAGACATTTTTGGTTTTCTTATTTTCCTCATTGATCTCCTCAATACTAGAGTATGTGGTTCTTCTTATTTTGATTCATGTTCTTTCTTTGATTCAGATTTTACATCATCCAACTCAAACTCTATTTTCTTAGGTTCTTCTTACCTTGGTAGGAATTCATGTTTGGGGACATCTTTAACCTCTCTAAAAACAACATCCCAATTATAAATAGTCTTCTTAGTTTCTGGGTTCCAAATATTATAACCTTTCATACCATATTTATAACCAATAAAGATATACTTTTTTATCTTTGTTATCCAGATTACTCCTATTTTCCTTTGGAACATGTACATAAGCATCACAACCAAACACTCTAAGATATTCAAGAGAGGGTTTCTTACCAGTCCATACCTCATGCATATTTTTTTCCACCAACATTGATGAGGGTGATCTATTTACAAAGTAGCATGCAATACCCATTACCTCTACCCATAATTCTTATCCTAACCCGACACCATTGAGCATGCTCCCTGTTTCTTCTATCAACGTCCTATTCGTCCTTTCTACAATCATGTTGTATTGAAGTGTGTATGGAGTATTCTTTTTCCTTTCTATACCGCACTTGTTACAAAACTCTTCGAATTCATTCCCACAAAATTCTCCACCATTATCTATCCTCAACACCTTTATTTTCTTCTCTGTCTGGTTTTCTACCAGACCCTTAAACTATTTAAATTTATCAAATACCTCATATTTCTTCCTAAGAAAATAAATCCATGCATTCCTTGAGAAATCATCTATGAGTGAAACATAATACACAGATTTACCTAGTGATAGAACAAACATAAGTCTGAACACATCAATGTGTATCAACTCTAAGATCTCCTTTGCTCTTGTAGCACCATATGTGAATCTTACTTGATTATGTTTGCCATATATTCAATTTTCACATAAATAAAAATCTAGGGTGGAATTAGATATAACTTCAACCATACCTTTACCATGTTGGATTACTGAGAGCGGGGGTGAATCAGTAATAACGTAATATTAATCCTTTTTCTTCAAATGTTATATCAATGTAGAATTATTATCCAATAATGATCAATAATAAATAAACAATCACACACATACACAGTACACCAGTGTTTTACGTGGAAACCCAAATCGGGAGAAAACCACAGAATGCTTTTTCTTATATGTCTTGAAGAATTACATTC